>WOVY01010393.1:0-417742 GCA_013436015.1 Rhipicephalus annulatus
CACTGTTAGGACCGGCGCCAGGTCTGACAATGGATCGGCGTTCCTTTTGATGTTCCTTTTTGAGTCGCCAAACGGGTTGGGCGGCCGGTGTCCGCCATGTATTGTTCCCACCTGGCCGGAGGGTGCGGCGTCCTGCCGCCGCGCGCCGTGAGCAGTTTCGGGAGACCACCTTTGCGCTTCTTCTTTGGAAGATGACGGCGGGCGGCGGACCCGGAATCTTCCCGCTAATTGAACGAGTCGTTCGGCACCCTTTTGAAGCTTGTTTTACGGCGGCCCTTTCGATGGATGCAGTCATCAACTCCAGAACCCCCTCGCCCAGCGACACACCTTGACGGGGGGGAGCCCGCGTTCGTGCCACATGGCCGTGCGGTGACCACGCTTCAGTTTTGAACGTTCGCGGGACCGTGCGTGCTCGTCACCCTCGCGTTAATGTGTGGTCCCGTGATTGGACGGTGCCATCTGTACGCGGTCCCCGATCTAGGGATCTGGGGAGGACAGACCCTTTATAATGAGCCCCCACGGCTCATTCGGTGCTTTTTCGAGTGGAGAACTCGCCATGTACGAAGAACGCCACTATATATCTAAACTTTCTTATTGACCTCTCTCTCTATGTAAATAAACTCTGTTCTCTGTTTTTCCCATATAAGCTTGCTTCTCGCTATAAGGGACGAGTCCGATGGGAGCCAGCTACCACGACGAGACCCACAGGACCCAGACCACAACAACTGGATGGCACGGTGGGATCGAGCTCATCGACCAGGAGGCAATGCTGAGACCTGCTGTCTGGAGGCCTAGAGTCGGACAAAACTGCTTCGTGGCATCTCTGACAACACGGAAGGAACGCGTCCGAATTCATGACTGCATAGGGTGAGTGCACTGCTTTTCTTTGCTGAGATATCACCAGCAGCTTTGCGTGGATTGTAAACAAAGCATTGATTTTGGTAACGGTTGACGGAAGTATTGATAGTACGTTTGCTGAATTCACCAGGCTTTGCGTGGGATTGTAAACAAGCAGTGATTTGGTACGGTTGACGGAAGTATGATAGTACGTCAAAGTTGTTTAGTTAAAAGAGTTAGCAGCACCAAGGACCGCCATGAATTTGAAGGGACTAAAAAAGCCAGAGTTGTTAGAGTTGGCCCGAGAGCTGGGCCAGGTAATTGCCGAGACGAAAAAAAGCAGGAGATCATTGACGCCATCGAGAAGATCGGGGCAGATGACGATGAGCTGAGCGAATGCTTGGAGGCTATTACGCAAAGGAAAGAGGAGCAGAGGCTCCGTGAGGAAAAAGAGGAGCAGAGGCTCCGGGAGGAAAAGAGGAACAGAGACGTCGTGAGGAGAAAGAGGAAAGAGAACGTATCGATCGTATGGAAATGAAACGCCTAGAATTGAACTAGCAAAGGCTCAATCAATGAACGGAGCTAGCGCAGTGGCACGAGAAAGAGAGCGCCGAATGACAGATTTGATGCCATCCTACGCGGTAGGAGGGGACATGGGTCTTTTTCTGGTGCACTTTGAGCGCACGTGCGAGAGGGAAATTTTGCTAAAAACACGTGGCCCCAGCGCTTGCTTACGCTGCTGCCGTGTGAAGTAGCTGACATTATAGCCCGTATGGGTAAAGAAGACGCAGACGACTATGACAGAGTCAAAGCGAGTCTGCTCAAAAAGTACAGACTGTCAGCGGAGGCGTTCAGGCGAAAATTTCGTGAGATCGAGAAAGCCAAAGACGAGTCATACCCAGAGTTTGCGTACACCTTAAAGGTAAATCTGGAGAATGGCTTAGAGAGGAGGGTGCGCTTGGCGACGCGGAAAAGACTCTGCAGTGTTTTGCGTTGGAACAATTCTTTCGGTCGTCTACCTGAAAACATTAGGTACTGGGTCAGGATAGACAAGGAGTAGATACTATCACGAGAGCGGCAGAGCTCGCAGAGGAGTACGTAAATCGCCGTGCCCTCGAAGGCAAGGATGTCCCTAGGAGGGAGATTAGTAAATATCGGGCCGACAAGCCTCCGCGATGGACAAAGTCGGGTCGGTATATGCCGAAGGAGGGTTTAGACTCCAAAGAAGCGGTGATGAGAAAAACAAGAGAAGGAAGAACACCCGAGAAAAGGGCGGAAGGGCAACAGAAAAGGCGTTCGAGGCCAAGAAGCCGATAGTTTGCTATAACTGCCAACAGACGGGGCATATTTCTTGGGTTTGTAAGAACCCGAAAGTTGTGTTAATGTCACTCTGTAGTAATGACGAAAACATGAAATTGCTAGAACCATACATCCGAGACCTAGTCGTGAATGGCCAACCGTGCCGCGTGCTCCGCGATTCGGGCCGCCACTATGGATGTAGTGCACCCGTCCTATGTCGAGGAGAGTCAGTTTACAGAGGATGCGCGTGGATAAGACAAGCAGTAGAGACAAACAGTGCCTGTCTCCCAGTAGCAAGAGTCCGCATCGAAGGCCCTTTCGGTGTTCTAGACACTGAAGCTGCCGTTTCGGCACATCTCCCAGTGCAATACCCGTATTTGTTCTCAAATAAATCAGAGTACTTGCTGCGACAAAAAGGAATTGGGTTCAGTGAGGGTATCGTACAGGCCTTAACTCGATCCAAAGCAAGGGAGCTCGCCGCTCAGACAGTTTGTAAAGATCCGGTGGCAGACGAAACAGCTTCAGCGGCAGAGCCTTCTTTACCTGGCACGAAACTGGACCGCCCTATAATGGAGCCTCAAAACACAATATCTAAAGAAAGATGTAAGAAACCGGATGAATCCGAGGCATCTCGAGAAGTAGAATGCACTATAAAGCTGTTAAATGTAAGTCCTACAGAACTGATAGTGGAACAGGGAAAATGACTCCACTCTCCGTAACTTAACGCCAGACGCGAAGGAAGGGGTGGCTAAGCAAAACATTCAGTTCACCAAGAAGGGGGGCGTCTTGTACAGAAAGTACACAAGTCGAAAAGGAGTTCGGTTTAATCAGCTAGTCGTACCGTATCCTTTCCGCCAAGGAGCTGCTGCACCTGGTCCACGGAGGTTTGTGGTCAGGGCATCTCGGCATCAAAAAAACAAAAGAATGTTTGTTACGGGAGTTTTACTGGCCCGGCTGCTTTCGGGAGGTGGAGGCATTTGTAAGAAGCTGCGACACGTGCCAACGCGTTGGCAAGCCAGGGGATAAGGCTAAAGCACCTATGAAGCTGGTCCCCATTATCACAGAACCGTTTCGCAGGCTAGTTATAGACACAGTGGTCCACTTCCTGTAACGCAGTCCGGGTACCCGGCACATACTCACAGTGGCTCTGCCCGGCCACGAAATTCCCGGAAGCAGTAACCGTTAAGGAGCTCAGCTCGGAGGAGGTAGTTAAAGCGCTTTTATCTATCTTTGCACGTGTAGGCTTCCCGCAGAAATTCAGTCCGACCAGGGATCTGTTTTTACAAGTGCACTAACCTCGACATTTCTAGAAAAGTGTGGCGTTAAAATCATCCACAGTTCAGTGTACCACCCTCAGTCAAATGCTGTAGAAAAGGTACATTCAGTCATGAAACGGCTGCTACGCGCCCTTTGTTATGAGCAAAAAGAGGATTGGGAGGCTTGCTTGCCCGCAGCTATGTTCGCGCTTCGGATCGCTCCTCACGAATCAACAGGGTTTTCGCCTGCGGAGCTTGTTTACGGACGTGCTCTTCGCTCCCCACTTCGCATTGTTCGAGAATCTTGGGAGGCCGGGCGGACGACCCTTCGGTAGTAGCATACGTGCTTGAGCTGTTAGACCGACTTCACGCAGCTCAAGAACTAGCGGAGCAGGAAATGCGCAGAGCTCAAAACAACGCTAAGCGCTATTATGACAAGACAGCCCGGACGCGAAGCTTTCGAGTAGGGGAAAAAGTGATGATACTGAAACCCTCACTGAAGAATAAACTTCAGGTCCAGTGGGAGGGACCTGTTGAGGTAGTTCAGAAATTGTCAGACACAAATTACTTGGTTACTGGACTGGGAAGGCGTAAAACGCAACAGGTGTACCACACTAATCTGCTCAAACCGTACCAGCAGAGGCATGCCGTTGTAAACATGTCGCTCAATCAACCGGAAGAAATGCCTATTGATTTCCCGGAGTTAACAACAGAAAACAAAGACATTGGCGAGACTATTAGTAACCTGGTAGAGCAGGCGGAGTTGGAGCCAGATCAGAAAGCGGAACTGAAGGAACTATTGTTTGACTTTAAAGAAACATTTTCAGACACACCTGGCAGAACCAAAGCCCTAGTTCATGATATTGAGCTGACATCTTCGGAACCAATTCGTTCTAAAGCTTACCGCGTTTCCCCGAGGCAACGGGAAATAATGGCCGCGGAGATAAACCGAATGCTCGAGCTAGGAGTGATCGAGCCAGGAGAGAGTGATTACACCTCGCCTCTGATCTTGGTTGAGGTCCCAGGGAAAGAGCCGCGACCGTGTATTGACTATCGGAGGCTCAACTCGATTACAAAGGACCAAACTTATCCAATTCCGCATATTGAGGAAAAGGCTTGAGCAAGTCAGCAGTGCCAATTTCATCTCGACTTTGGATTTAGTCAGGGGATACTGGCAGGTGCCTCTAACTGAAAGGGCTAGTAGGCTTGCGGCGTTTATTTCCCCGATGGGAACATTTCGGCCGAAGGTCCTTAGTTTTGGATTAAAGAATGCCCCTTATTGCTTTTCTGGCCTAATGGACAAAGTGTTACAGGGTATGGAGGACTTTGCCCTCCCGTACCTAGATGATATTGCTATTTTTTCTTCTTCCTGGATAGACCACATGAAACACTTGCGAGCTGTGCTATGTCGTCTGCGTGAGGCCGGCTTAACAGTGAAGGTTGCGAAATGCCAATTGGGGCGCGCTGAGGTAGCTTATCTAGGGCATGTAATAGGCCAAGGCTACCGCCGGCCGTCAGAAGTAAAGCTGGCCGCAATAGACAACTTTCCCCAACCACGAACCAAGAAAGACATTCGGTCGTTTCTTGGATTGGCCGGTTATTATCAAAGGTATATCCCGCGTTACTCTGACATTGCAAGTTCCTTGACAGACGCTCTTAGAAAGACTGAACCCCAGACCGTAAAATGGGATGGGGCCAAGGAACATGCATTTTCTACGCTAAAGAAGGCACTAAAAAGTCAGCCAGTGTTGAGCGCGCCTGACTACTCTAAGCCGTTCATTCTTCAGTGTGACGCCAGCGACCGGGGTATGGGTGTCGTGCTTTGTCAGAGGGGAGAGAACGACCAGGAACACCCTGTACTGTATGCCAGTAGAAAGCTTTCTGTTCGTGAGGAAGCATACAGTGCCTCAGAAAAGGAATGTGCCTGCGTTGTTTGGGCTGTGCAGAAGCTAGCTTGCTACATCGCCGGTTCTAGGTTCACAATAGAGACTGACCACTGTCCCCTCACATGGCTACAGTCCATGTCATCGAAAAACGGCCGTCTTTTGCGCTGGAGCTTAGCTCTTCAACAATACACCTTTGATATCCATTACAAGAAGGGTAAACTCAACAGCAACGCAGATGGTCTGAGTCGTTGTCCCTAGTACCCCGAGGGCTTCAAAACGATTTTCTGCTTTCTATCCTCGATTTGAGGCCCACTAGTTTTCTGTATTTATCCAAACATGTGTCAAGTGTTTTGTTTAATGTCTTCAAAAGTGGCTGATGTGGTGTTGCGACTCGGCGGGGGCCACAGGAATAAAGTTGAGGTAGAAGGAAATGACTTCCACAGGTGAATCTAAGTCTGGTGATTCTGAGTAGGGAATTGCCGTGTGCTTGCTCGTGTGTGGGTGTGCTTTCGGCGCAGTTTCCGCAGTTCCTCATTGGTGGTGGGCGGAAAATATGGTGGAGAGGGGTCACCTCATCCCTGCGAGCAACGCCCTCTTGGTCAATGATCATCGGATCCAGTGTTCGGGACAAAAATAATAGAGGAAGAGCCGACAAGCTGCAATACAGATCCCGCTGCACAGTACCTGCTGGCCACTGCACCTCGGGATCTTCTTTCCCCGGCGGAGAGGCTGTTAGGACCGGCGCCAGGTCTGACAATGGATCGGCGTTCCTTTTGATGTTCCTTTTGAGTCGCCAAACGGGTGGGCGGCCGGTGTCCGCCATGTATTGTTCCCACCTGGCCGGAGGGTGCGGCGTCCTGCCGCCGCGGCGCCGTGAGCAGTTCGGGAGACCACCGGTGCAGCTTCTTCTTTGGAAGATGACGGCGGCGGCGGCGGCCGGGAATCGTCCCGCTAATTGAACGAGTCGTTCGGCACCCTTTGAAGCTTGTTTACGGCGGCCCTTTCGATGGATGCAGTCATCAACTCCAGACCCCTCGCCCAGCGACACACCTTGACGGGGGGGGGAGCCGCGTTCGTGCCACATGGCCGTGCGGTGACCACGCTTCAGTTTTGAACGTTCGCGTGGACCGTGCGTGCTCGTCACCCTCGCGGGTATGTGTGGTCCGTGATTGGACGGTGCCATCTGTACGCGGTCCCCGATCTAGGGATCTGGGGAGGACAGACCCTTTATAATGAGCCCCCACGGCTCATTCGGTGCTTTTTCGAGTGGAGAACTCGCCATGTACGAAGAACGCCACTATATATCTAAACTTTCTTATTGACCTCTCTCTAATGTAAATAAACGTCTGTTCTCTGTTTTCCCATATAAGCATTGCTTCTCGCTATAAGGGACGAGTCCGATGGGAGCCAGCTACCAACGACGAGACCCACAGGACCCAGACCACAACACCACCTAACCTTCTGTCTCCCCCTACCCCGCTTCCCTTCTCTGGGAATCCAGTTGGTGACCCTTAATGACCAGCGGTTATCCTGTCTACGTGCTACGTGCCCGGCCCATGTCCATTTCCTCTTCTTTATTGCAGCTATGATATCCTTAACTCCCGTTTGTCCCCTAATCCACTCTGCTCTCTTCTTGTCTCTTAAGGTTACACCTACCATTTTTCTTTCCATTGCTCGCTGCGTCATCCTCAATTTAAGTTGAACCCTCTTTGTGAGTCTCCAGGTTTCTGCTCCGTAGCTAAGTACCGGCAAGATACAGCTGTTATATACCTTCCTCATGAGGGACAGTGGCAATCTACTTGTCATAATTTGAGAGTGCCTGCCGAATGTGCTCCACCCCATTCTTATTCTTCTAGTTACTTCAATCTCGTGGTTCGGCTCCGCGGTTATTACCTGCCCTAAGTAGACATAGTCTTTTACAACTTCAAGTGCACTATTACCTATCGCAAAGCGCTGCTCCTTTCCGAGGTTGTTGTACATTACTTTCGTTTTCTGCAGATTAATTTTAAGACCCACCTTTCTGCTCTCCTTGTCTAACTCCGTAATCATGAGTTGCAATTCGTCCCCTGAGTTACTCAGCAATGCAATGTCATCGGCGAAGCGCAGGTTACTGAGGTACTCTCCATTAACTCTTATCCCTAACTGTTCCCATTCTAGGCTTCTGAAAACGTCCTGTAAGCACGCAGTGAATAGCATTGGGGAGATTGTGTCCCCCTGCCTTACACCCTTCTTTATTGGTATTCTGTTGCTTTTTTCTATGAAGCACTATGGTAGCAGTTGATCTCCTGTAGATTTCTTCCAGAATGTTTATATATATTTCATCTACGCCCTGATTCCGCAGTGTCTGCATGACGGCTGATATTTGTACTGAATCAAACGCCTTCTCGTAATTTATGAAGGCTATGTATAGTGGTTGGTTATGCTCTGAGCATTTCTCTATTACCTGATTGATAGTATGAATGTGGTCAATTATTGAGTAGCCTGTTCTAAATCCTGCTTGTTCCTTTGGTTGATTGAATTCTAATGTTTTCTTCACTCTGCTAGCAATTACCTTTGTAAATAGCTTGTATACTACAGAGAGCAAGCTGATCGGCCTGTAATTCTTCAAGTCCTTGTCATCTCATTTCTTATGTATTAAGATGATGTTAGCGTTCTTCCAAGACTCTGGTACTTTTCCCGTCAGGAGACACCTCGTAAATAGAGTGGCTAGTTTTTCTAACACAATCTGTCCTCCATCTTTCAGCAGATCTGATGTTACTTGATCCTCAACAGCAGCTTTGCCTCTGTGCATGCTCTCCAAAGCTTTTCTGACTTCTTCTATCATTACCGGTGGGGTGTCGTCTGGGTTACTGCTAGTTCTTATAGTATTAAGGTCGTGGTTGTCTCGGCTACTGTACAGATCTCTGTAAAACTCCTCCGCTATTCTAACTATCCTATCCATATTGGTAGTTAATTTGCCTTCTTTGTCCCTTAGTGCATACATCCGCCTTTTGCCTATCCCAAGTTTCCTCTTCACTGCTTTGACGCTTCCTCCGTTTTTCAGAGCGTGCTCAATTCTCTCCATGTTATACCTTCTTACATCGCATACTTTACGTCTATTAATCAGCTTCGAAAGCTCTGCCAGTTCTATTTTGTCTGTTGTACTTGACACTTTCATGATTTGACGCTTCTTAATTAGGTTCTTCGTTTCCTGGGAAAGCTTGCCGGTGTCCTGTCTAGCTACCCTGCCTCCAACTTCCACTGCACACTCCGTGATGATACTCGTCAGATTATTATTCATTGTATCTACGCTAAGGTTGGTTTCCTCGCTAAGAGCAGAGTACCTGTTCTGCAGTGACACTCTGAATTCCTGTACTTTCCCTCTCAGTGCTAGCTGATTGATTTGCTTCTTGCGTATCAGTTTCTGTCGTTCCTTCTTCAAGTCTAGGCGGATTCGAGCCCGTACCATTCTATGGTCACTGCATCTTACCTTGCCAACCACTTCCACATCCTGCACGACTCCTGGGTGTGCAGTCATTGTAAAGTCTATTTCGTTCTTATTTACGCCATTAGGGCTCCTCCATGTCCACTTGCGGTTTTCTCGTATTCGGTAGAAGGTATTCAAAATACGCAGATTATTGCGTTCTGCGAATTCTACTAGTAGCTCTCCTCTGGCGTTTCTAGTGCCGATGCCATAATCTCCTACTGCCTGGTCTCCAGCCTGCTTCTTCCCTACCTTTGCATTAAAGTTGCCCATTACTATAGTATACTGTGTTTTCACCTTACTCATTGCCGATTCCACGTCTTCATAGAAGCTTTCAACTGAAGCGTCATCATGGCTGGATGTAGGCGCGTAAGCCTGTACTACCTTCATTTTGTATCTTTTATTCAGTTTAATTACAATGCCTACCACCCATTCATTAATGCTATAGTAATCCTCTATGTTGCCAGCTATGTTTCTGTGAATTAGGAACCCTACTCCCAGTTCTCTTCTGTCTGCCAAGCCCCGATAGCAAATGACTTGCCCATTCTGTAGCACTGTATAGGCCTCATCTGTCCTCCTAACCTCACTCAGCCCTATTATATCCTATTTAATGCCGTCTAGCTCCTCGAATAATACAGCTAGACTTCCCTCACTAGATAACGTTCTAACGTTAAACGTTGCTAAGTTCAAGTTCCAATGGTGGCCTGTCCGTATCCAGAGATTCCTAGCACCCTCTGCTGCTTTGCAGATCTGACCGCCGCCGTGGTCAGTTGCTCCGCAGCTGGTGGGGACTGAGGGCCGTGAGTTAATTGACCAATGCCTACGGGTGGGGGTGGCCAGATACTGCACCAGGGTGGCCAATCCTTCTCTGGTGAGATCATCGGTGCGTACCGGCTTTAAGCCGGTACGCACCGATGCTTGACGCACCGAAGCTTAAAACATTTTCCTCCGATAAGGTCAAGTCCGTTTTTCGAAAAGGATTAATTAGAAGTCAATTTCTAATACGAGAATATCTTGAACATGACCAAAAGTACTGTGCAATATTTTCTCGTTCTCCGCAGAGTTGGCAGAGGGGTGATATCGTCCGATCAGCCCTGTACTAGTAAAAGTGTAACTAGGGGACACGACATCGAAATCTGGCGATCGTCACTTCTGATTGTCGAGAATGGCTTCACTGCGACGTCTATAGAAATTTTACGTGATTATATGCCGTCCACGTTGTTATTACTTCCGTCCTATCTGTGTGAAAAGCTAATCTGCTAAACCTGATTTGCGGTGAAGTATTCTACCACCGGGAGAACCTGAACTATTGGGAGATCTAGCGATGAGCGGGCTAAGGCACCGGCCATTTCATTTAATGTTAAAGGGACACTAAAGCCAAATAAAAGTTTAAGTCTGAGTGAAATCTCAATGTATGACAACATCTAAATCGACAATATTATCAACTTGAGTGCTCTACTTACCGAGGAATTAAGCTAAATGCACAAGAACACATGCGCCACAGTAGGACATTTTCAAAATGATCCCGATGACACCAGATAGACCGCTAAGATTAATCACTAGTAATCGATCTAGCTGCACTAAAGAACCTTCCGTGCGTCAAGAGACACAATAAAATGCTGCTTGTTCGTTTCTGTTTGATTCATGGAAAAAAGAACCGCCGGATGTTACTATGGGGAATGGCGCGAGTGATTCGAAAATTCAATTTTCGCGTATAGTTACACAGGACAAGTGGTGAGATCCAGCTGGGCGCAGTTCAACCAAAAACGTCTACAATATCGGAGATAATGGCGAGAAATTGATAAATGGCCGTTGTTGCTGATGTGGCTCCCACTGCTTTCGGTCTGCTCCTACTAGCGCAGTAAAGCCAGGCAAGGTTGTGCATGGCAACAATGACGTGAGTCGGTCCGGTCGGTCCGCTTCTTGAGGCGAGTAATTCGAAGTGCGCTAACCCGATGCGGACCACTAAACGCGATGTTATTTCAAAATAAGCCCTTTTTTGGCACAAAAGTAACACTACGAGGTTTCTCGATGGCTATTTTATAAACCAACGTCGACTCACTAGCTGCCTTTAGTGTCCCTTTAACCCACAGTGACCTAGGACCCATACTAATTTCAGGTACTTCAGCTGAGACGGAACTAAGCATTGTAACATCGTGATGGCACGAGAGGTATGAGAAGTTGTAAGAGTTGTGCATACCGAGAGTGAATCAGTAATTATTAATGTCTTGTTCTGATTCATCGTAAGTTTTTGCAGTGCCACGATGACTGCCATGAGCTCCGCTTCAAAAACCGGAGTAATATCTCTAGCTTCACGCTAAACGACCAGCCAAGTGAATGGGAGACTATTTCTATGCCTACCCTTTTCTCATTGACGGAAGCATCTGTAGCTATTATGTTACGTGTCTGTGTACGCTCCAGGAAATCTGCTAACCTGTTCTCTAAGAGTTTGTGGGATTGAAACTTAAATTGTGGTGGAAAGATCACATCATATTCTATACTAAGAATCTGGTTTCAGTTATCAGATGCGATTATTTCACTAATGTTGACATTTATACTTACTTGCCAGTTTCTTTTGTACATTGATTATCTAGGGTGTATAGAAACGAGGTCAATAAGCGAGAAAGAACAAATCTGGGTCACTGATGAAAACATATTCAGCTATTCTCACTGGTAAGCTGTAAAATTTTAAGAATGTTTGTGCTGTTAACAAGCGGCAACTGAGAGAGAAATGTAGGCAGACACGCTTCCTGGTAAATAACATTAATTGCTATTGCTGCAAACCTAGGGAACTCCAGACACAAGCGCAGAGCTTCCCGCTCCAAGAGAACCAACGGCTTTGTTTTGTACGCAGGTCCTCCTGAAAACGAGACACACCCAAATTCTAATATTGGGCACATATACACTTTGTATAACATTAACATAGTGTCCCTACGTACGCCAAATTTGCAATTACTCATTCTTCGCAGTAAGCCTAAAGCCCGTTGAGCCTTAGCCGTGATGTATTCTATATGTGGACTCTAGTTAAGTTTTTCATTGTAGGACACATCCAAATATTTCAGGGAGCCTACTTGATGGGTTCCTGATTATATGCAATAGCGATGCAATGGAACCGGCAATGGGAAACGCCAAGAGAGCACTTTTATTTACATTTAAAGTCATTGAAATGGACTGCAGCCATTTTTATAGCATGTTCAAGTATATTTGTAATTTTTGCTGTAGAGCATAATAATCATTGTTAGCAGAAAATAATGCTACATCATCAGCATACACATAGACATATCCTGGCAGGTTGGTAGGGACATCATTAGTATAATAAATATAAGTGGTTAGAGAACTGCTCCTTGGGGAACTCCGCGACTATTTGTATCTAGATGACGAGCATCCATTCTTGACAGAATATAATTCTCGTGAGACTAAGAACTCTGCTAACCACGCCGTCATGTACTGTGGGAAGTTTAAAGTCATTAGTGTGTTAAAAAAAATCGAATGGTCAACGCTATCATAGGCTTTTGCAATGTCAAGAGTCACTCACGCCGCGTATTGTATTCTTTTTTTTAGCAAGCTGTTTTCAGCTTACTAAGTCTGCATGGGCACACCAGATTGAACAATCAGATCTAAAGTGAATTTGTTGTGGTTTCAGTATGCCCTTGCCTTCTATCCTATTAGTGATCTTGCCATTCAGAACCCTCTCTATGAGTTTGACTATATATGTTAGAAGTCAAGAATATAGGTCCTATATTTTCTACGTTGAACCCTGATCTCTGTTTCTTAGGTATTGGAATCACCTTCGATATTTTTCAATCATGAAGAATCCATGCATGCTTTAGATAATGATTTATAACTATAATAATTTCACAAGGAGATATCGTAAATAATATTCGGATTATAAACACTGTAAATATATCCGGGCCCGCAGCTGAAAGGGGTCTGCCTTATCACGCAGGATAGTTAGGACATTGTAACTTCCTCAAAATCAGTCTAATTTGTACTCTGTCACTTGTTAGGTACAGTTGATTTAAATCTACCCTCTAGGCCTTTAGCGACTAAATGTACAGCTTTTGTCATTTGTTCTGATTATAGAAGTTCATAATATACTGGTGATGGCAGAATCTTTCTTTTTCTCATGTATCAAAACAGTGCTTTATTTTTTTTTGGTTTTGAGAGGAAGTCGTAATGTCTGTGATTATATTACTGTTACGCTCTAGCGACTGTGTGTTGAAAACTAGCTGCTATTATTTATAATCAGACCAGTTTTAGGGGATTGATTGTGAATAAACCACTTTCAAGCTTCATTCCAATGTTCATTGTACCAGGAACTTGAGGGCGCCCTTTTGGCCAAATCAACAGTAAGTTCAGCTCGTTTATAGGCACTTATTTAGGGATGACAAAAGAAGTGAAAAAAATAAAATACCAAGAGAAGAGAACGAATGAGCGAGAGGCCAGAAGAGAAAAACTGGGAGAAAAAAAAAAAAGAAGGAAGAAGGGAATGCGGGGACGCCATATTGGACGAGAGCACGCAGAGGAGAAGACGGGGAATGATCGAGGCTTTATCCTCCTTTTGTTAGGATTACGAATCATTTGATAGATCTTAAATTTATATTCTCAATTCTCGGACAATCCCCCTGTGAGGGCAAGAGCCACAGTGGAGGCACCATCATCATCATCAGGCAGCCTGGGTCCTGCCCCAGGACTGCAACGCGTCGAGAGCCGCCCGAGCATCCACCTCGGCGAGCTACCGTCTTTAGTCGTCCAGCTGGCGGGCGGTGCAGTGAGGGGCCGGGAGAGGCCAGCGTCACGCCGCCTATCTTCAACGTTCGCGGGATCGCAGACATCTGTCTGCAACGTCAACAGCACACGGGCCTGAGGAGGCTGTGTGTGCCAGGAGTGCCTAGCGGCACGCGTCTCCTCTCCAGCAACGCTTCCCAACATCGCTGCCGAGCGATGCACCAAGCGACGATCTTATAACAGCGTCCGACTGTGCGTAAGCCACCGCCAGGTTTTAGAGAGACGTTAGCTAGACGTGGTTTGAGGGGCCGAATGGTTTTGAAAGATTGTTAGTTTTCTGTATGTACTAGATGTTGTTGAGTGTGTAATTAAGGCTGCTTTTGTGCCACATGCCGTGTCCCCTTCATGCGTTCATCCCGCTTGACTCAAACAAAACGCGCCGGGCGACAACATAATGTGACACTCTTTTAATAAGTTCATTTAACTTCATCGCTTTGCAATCGTTACTCTCGCCGGATGAAGTCGATAAAGCTGAAGTTAGGTTATCTTTATTTCTTTTGTAATTCACAAACTCTGACTTGAGAACAAGGAGAGGTTCACGGGCAAGAAATCTCAAAACTTATGAAAAGTGATCACTATTTGTGGCACAGTCCAGCGCTGTTCAGGACGAGCTAGAAATGCTCGAACTTACGAAACTTAAATCTAAGGCTCATTGACATCGATTGCAAATAAATGCGGGGGTTCTGGTGTTTAAGCAAGATAGATTATTATCTGTTGCCCACTCCCATAAACGTTTACCACACTAATCAGTTTTAACACCCCAACGCGTGTGAGGAGAGTTAAAATCGCCGACTACAATTGTCTCCTTACACAATGATCTGATTGCCATATACAATCGTATAGTGTCTTGTACATCATCTGGAAAGTACTACGGTGAAAGGTTGGCAACCGGGTAATGTGACGTCTATAGCGAAAAATTCAAATTGCGGAGACATATACTTGTACGAGATTTTCCCCTTTAAGCTCATTTGGTTAGCGATAAAAAATTCTACTCCTCCACCTCTGGACGTGCAGTCTAGCCAAAATGAACAGTAACGGGTTAAATGAGACGATTTATCTACGGAGAGAGCTCCTGCAATGCAATTATATCTGGGGTGAATTTTCAAGAGAAATATACTAAATCAGTTATTGAAGAGTGAATTGATCTACAATTGTTATTAGTTCCAGGTACTGTTGGCCGATGGGGCCGTTACAGGGGTGGGGTAGAAAACCGACATAACAACCGTCATGTCATGCGCAAAAAAGAAATGCATAGCCGATACAAAAGGAATGCATCACTATACTACGTTCTACGACTTACATGCTACACTACATACATCACAAAATACACTTCCCAATATTACATCCTACAACGTACATGAGACAAGTTACAGCAAATAGATTCATAATCAAAAGATGACAGGCACACACACCAAAAACAGCAAACACCGTTTACGAAGATTCACCTAGAAAATATTTCGTAACATTGTTTTCAGAATGTTCTGCAGTTTGAGAATCACGTATAGCATCGGGTAATGCTTTCCAGTATTTTATTGTTCTAGGGAAAAAAGAGTATGCATATGTGTTCACACGACATTGAGGAACTAGATATTTTCTGAGGTGGTCACTTCGTAGGCTCCGCACTTGACGGGGAATTAGGTACTGCTCTGCATCAAAGTTAAATGTATTTTGGGACAGCAGGAACAAGAATTTAAGTCTGGCTATGCGACATCGGTCCACGAGGGGCTGTAAATTTAATTCTTGCAGCATCTGTGTTACAGAATCTTTACGAGAATATTTTGAAAGAATAAATCTAGCCGCCCTTCTTTGTACCCGCTCGACGTTTTTAATTAATCCTTTTTGATAAGGGTCCCATATGATGCTTGCGTATTCCAGTGTAGGCCTTACTATTGTTAAGTACGCTGTTAACTTTACGGGGGCTGGAGCCAGCTTTAATTTGCGACGTAAGAACCATAACTTCTTTTCAGCAGTAGAGCAAATATTACTGATATGTTGGGTCCAGTTCAGGTCTTCAGATATTGTTACTCCTAAGTATTTACATCGGTTAACGGTAGCTAACACAGTGGAACTCAGTTGATACTCGAAATTTTTGACATGCTTTACTTTGTTTGTAACTCGCAAAACAACCGTTTTTTTCTTTATTTGCATTTTCCATGTTTCGCACCATTTCTCGACAGATGCCAAGGCATCGCTGAGTATTTTTTGATCATTATGGTTGCATATTTTTCGATAAAGTAAACAATCATAGGCGAACAGTCTTACAGTAATATTTTGATTATTGTCGGAACAAATATCGTTAATATAAACGAGAAATAACACCGGTCCGAGTACGGACCCTTGAGGGACTCCAGATGTTAAGTGTAAACGATCAGACTTGTAGCCGTTTATGTCCACATACTGCGTCCTACATGTCAGATATGACCTGACCCATTCTACTACATTGTTATTTATGCCAATCTGCTTCAATTTCTTAATTAATTCGTTATGAGGAACCCTATCGAAGGCTTTTGCGAAATCAAGGCATATTGCATCAACCTGTCTTTCGTTATCTATTGCTTTTGAAAAGTCTTGGTCTCAACAAGCTGCGTTACGGTTGATAGCTTTTGTCGGAAGCCGTGTTGGTTAGGATGTAGTAGTTTTGTATTTTCTAGGTACTGATATATAGCTTTGGATATAACATGTTCGAGGAGTTTGCAGCAGACGCAGGTTAAGGAGCATGGCCGGTAATTTTCGATATTCTGCTTGTCTCCGGTTTTGTGTACCGGGACCACTTTTGCTACAAGCCAGTCGGCTGGGACCCGTTTTTGTTGCAAAGAGGCATTAAAGATTATTTCCAAGTATCGGGCAACCCAATCAGCGTATCTACGCAAGAAAGCATTTGGAACTCCATCCAGACCAACAGATTTATGTTCTTTAATGTTTAGCAGGAGCGATAGTATTCCTTCATAGCTAATGCGTACTTCTGGTATATCAGACATATGGGAGAATGATGTTGCTGTAGTTGAAGCACTACATTCGGAATCATTTGAAAAGACAGACTGGAAGAACTTATTATGGTAAGACGCAATTTTCGAACAGTCGGTTATGATTTCGTCGTCAACAACAATGCTGTATTGGCCTTGAGTGGTTTGTGACAAATGACGCCAAAACTTTTGCGGGGAAGACACCATGAAGTTTGTAAGTGTTTCCTCGTAATATTTCTGTTTTTCTTGCCTCAGCGTTGTACGCAACTGTGAAGATAAGTTTGATATCTTTTCATGATTTTGGACTTTCCTTTGCCGTCCTATTTTTCGCTTCAAACGAACTATCTCTCGCGTTATCCAGGGATTACGCCTATTCTTTCTCTTTTTTCTTAATGGTACGAATGAATTTACACAGTGAAAGATAATGGTTTTGAATCTTGTCCTCAAAGAATTGACGTCACCATCAGGGCTCAGACTGTCTAGATGAAACGATAAGTAGTCAACGATGCTCGTGTCATCAGCTTTATCAAAATTGGGGACATGCGCAATACATTCTTTAACATTTGATGCAGGAACGTCGGCTTTAATTTGTACAAATACTAGTTGATGGTCTGATATGCCATTTTCTACTGCTACCTGATAATCTTCAAACCATCCATCAAGAAATACTAGATCCAATATAGCCTGCGCTGTTCCCGTTTTGCGAGTGCCTTCCTGTACCAACTGCGTTAAATCGTTAGCGAAAGCAATGTCAAGCAGCACTTCACAGTCAGCTCCTTTCCGTGACTCTATCGTAAGTGAATTCCAATCAACCCCAGGCAAGTTAAAATCACCGGCAATTATTAACTGCTGGTTTCGAGTCTTCTGTTGTTCTACATAGTGCTGAATTGCCTCTAAGTATTCAATTGATGTGTTAGGGGATCTATAGATTGCTCCTATTACGACTAAATTGGTTCCTAGTTTTACTTGGCACCAAGCGCTCTCGTGATTAGGGATACCATTCATGGTTACGAATTCAATATTTTCCTTTATTATGATTGCAACTCCTCCTCCTCTATTTTCTCTATCATTACGTAATATCTTAAAACCTGGAGGAAATAACTCGTAATCTTGTATTTCTGGTCGCCGCCACGTTTCGGTAACAATAACCACGTGAGGGTCATAACTAGAGAGCACATGTTCTAAATCACCGACTTTATTCACGAGACTTCGAGCATTAAGGTTTATAAGTCGAAAATCTGTATCCTGGATGACGGTATTTCACTGGCCACTATCTCTTGGTGTAGCCTTTGGCGGCGCACCTTTGGTTTTCGGCAACTGCCGGATCCTGACACGGCTATTTTTAGAATAATCCCATACGTAGACGTTGTTATCTACAGTAAGCATGTCTCGGTTCAAGCGCACGCGCGAGCCTTCTTTTTTTTTCTTTCAACGCAGACTTCCAGAGCAGCTTGCGCTTATTCAGTGTCTCTTTTGAATAGTCGTCGCTAACCGAAATACCACTCCCTTTTAGTTTTCCGCAGCTATTGAAAACCTTTTCTTTTTCCTTATAATCATAGAGCTTTAGTATTACTGGCCGAGGCCTTAAGGGCTCTTCTGCGGATTTGTTGTGATGTGGCTTTCCGACTCTGTGTATCCGCTCTATCGTTTTCACATTAACACCGAGCTTTTTCTTCAATACTTCTACAACTACCTTTTTTTCAAGTTGTTCTGAAGTTTCATTTTCAGTCTCCGGTATACCAAACACCATGAGATTGTTTCGCCGCATTCTGTCCTCTAAAGCAACAAGTTTTTCCTGTTGCTTTTCCAAAGCTGAATTCAACCTCTCGGTTGTGTCTTTTAGTTCAGCATGACTTGCCGCTTGGTCCCTACAAAGCTGTACAATGTCTTCCAGGGCCTTAAGCCTGTCGCTAAGGCCGCTTAGGTTGGCCTGAATTGCCTTTTGGCCATCACACAACCCTTGTACAAGTACTTTTACATCGGGTCCAGGGTTCGTCTCAACGTCACCCGACAACAGCAAACACAGTGATGAAAAAGCAGAATACACCACCCGTGGGCACGGCAGCACTACGAGAAAGCGATTGTCGCTCTTATAAGACGGGTATGAACTAACCTGTTGAAACAGAAGAAAGTTGTTTGAGCACATCGCCCATGCGTTGCCGCCGTGTCCACTGGATGTTGCCGGCGAGGGTGCTTGCTTTATACGGTCTTGCCACGGCGCTGTTCCACCTTGGTTCCTGATGTCGAGGTTGTCGGTGATAAACGGGTGAAGTTCCAATTTGGCAGAATCAACCGCAGCAGCCGGGTCGCCCAGGAGCATGCTCCATGCGTTCCCATGGAAGGAAGCGCAGACGAGAATCACCTGTTGAAACATAAGAAAGTTGTTTGAGCACATCGCCCATGCGTTGCCGCCGCGCCCACTGGATATTGCCGGCGAGGGTGCTTGCTTTATACGGTCTTGCCACGGCGCTGTTCCACCTTGGTTCCTGATGTCGAGGTTGTCGGTGATAAACAGGTGAAGTTCCAATTTGGCAATTCCAATGGAGAATCCTATTTCAATTCCAATGGAGACCCTATTTTGCCAAAAGAATTGCCTCCGCGACCACCTTATTCAAAATGGTTCCTTTGAAAGGCCTGTCTTTCCTTCAGGTATTTTTTTTTGCTTTTGCATGCTTTAAGGAAGTTGTTTTCTTCAATAGATGGGACTTAGTGCGTTTTAGTGATCTAGGGTTCAAATTTGTCACCAGACTTCTCAGTCTCGCCATTTACATCATTCTTTTGGCTCTGGTTGTCATCTAGAGAGGGTCCTGGATGGACAAAGTCAGACGGCGGGATTGTAGTTTCTACATCTTTAATCGGTCGTGGAAGCGCTGCAGTCTGAGAGATTAAATTATTCGCCGGCGTTCCGATTCTATGAGCCATTTTGTTGTCCAAAATTTCAGATAGAGCCTCACCAACGTTTGCAGCAAGGCACTCCATAGCCTTTTTCATTGCTCTTTCGACCACTTCCGGTTTGGGACTAAGATGCATCTGCTGACGTGGTATGGCGTGCTTCCACCCCTGCATGACCCTGACTTCTAGCCTGAATTTTAGCTGAGGCCTCTTTTCGGCAGAAGCGTCTGAGATGTACGATTTCGAGAATTTGGATTTTTCGAGCCTTAGCAGAGCAATTTGAATTGTCCGCACTGTGCACTTTATTGCTTAGACAACATTTTTTTTTCGTTGCTCTGACACTCACTTGAGTTGTGAGGCTCCCCACACATCTGTTATTAATAGCAGACCTACAGCTTTTCACCGTGTGGCCATAACGCCAGCCTTTTACGCACTGCAGTGGTCAAGGCGAAAGCGGTTCAACTTTACAGATAAGGGCCATGGCTTGATTTGCGCTGGTCGTCTCGATCTGGCAAATGTTACAATCACCGACTCCGTTAGGACTTTGGCCTTATCAACCACACGGCCACACCTATGAACGGAGATTGCACCAGTCGCTGCAGGCATCTAAAATGCCTCTGATGCAGTTAAATTAATGTCTACGCCTCACACAAACCCTTCCACGCATGCTAAGTGATAAAGGATGAATGCACTCACCGGGTTGAAGGCAAACATAGAACACCTCAGGAGGTCTTGAACACAAAGGTTGTCTGACGACCAACAGAGGATAACCACCCTTGCCAAACTGGTGGACTTCTGAGATACTCTGGAAATGAGCTGTGGCTGCTCGCAGCACAGCCTGAATTATTTTCGGATTCTTCATCCGTACCCACATTGGTTAGAAACGGGGCCACAGGAACTGCGTAGATACCGTTACGCAAGAACAGGTCCACGGGGGTCTCCCGCAGTGATAGAGAAGCGGACCACATGAAAGCCCCTGGTCCAGGTGAAGAAAACAGCATGCCTGAAGTTACAAGCGCAAAAGCACTCACTGATCGACAATAGCGCTAAAAACACTAGCAAAAATTAAATTGGGCTGCAAAGCCGCAAACTTTGGCCGCCACCGCCAAAACGAGTACGATCGAGAGATAGTGCGCAGCACGTAGTACTCAAGCTTGATTAATTAAGAGGAAAGCAGATAATTAAGAGGAGGACGACCATGATAATGGAGGCTTCTACGGATGGAGGATCGAAACGTACAACGTTTTATACGCGAATAAAACTTCTCTCTCCTCCTCTTCCTTTGTAACCTGGTGAATGATAGCTGAGTGGTCCCATTAGCAGAGGAGAAGGCGATGTGAGGTGGCATAAATGTCCCACTGCATCAACGCTGTACGTACAAATGAAAAAAAAAAGTGAGCCGCAAGACAGCGGTTTGAACCAGAAAGTAGGATTTTTTTTTTTGAGAATCGGAACCCATAACGAAGCGTGCCCTGTGCACAGTCGCTGCATGCGTTCCGCCCAGCGGCCGTGAAATGACACACGACCCTGCCCACTTGCTGTTTATGTCCTAAAACACGCTCAACAGTGTGGACGAGGACAAGTTCAAGAACTTGCCATGGAAAAAAAGAAAGCAAGCGTGAAGCAGAGGTGGTGTATGCAGTGGATGACCGTAAAACGTAAAAGTACTGTTGAAAGAAACGAAAAAAAAAGAAAGTGGGAGAGCTTCGAAATGGTTACAGTAAACTGCACAATGGTGTCGGAAGCGTAGAGTGAAGCGGAGCCCATGGAGTTAGGCTGCAAAAGTATATTCCTGTAGTGCATTTTGAACCCCAACCAGTTCTCCGCAGCTTGAGTGCCCCACGGCTACAGGGTGCCGGGTGTGTGCCCCGAGCGAGCAAGATGTATGGCCTTGTCGTTGGGGGTTCGCACACGTGGCCAAAGGGGGCACTAGTCTCTCAGTTCGAGCACGCTTCGAAATGCAAACAGCATTCGCAAAGTCGACCTGCACCGCTAGCAACTTGTATAGCTGCCTGTGTCCTTGTTCCACAGTACGAACCGTGGAAGTGTTGCGTCGCTACAACCAGTACCAATGCTATATATAGGTTCACCCGCCATAGTGGTGTAGAGGCTATGGAACTCGGCTACTGACCCGCAGGTCGCGGAATCGAATCCCGGCTACGGTAGCTGCATTTTCGATTTAGACGGAAATGCTGGAGGCCCGTGTGCTTACACCTAGGTGGACATTGAAGAACCCCAGGTGGTCGAAATATCCGGGCCACTCCACTATAACGCGTTTCTCATAATATCATCATGGTTTTGGCACGTTAATTCGCAAGAAATTTATTATTACTACAATGCTAGGCTCGATACATTTGAAGTGTCTTAGCAGCGAGACAACTTCACCATTGCGTGCACTGCGTCATCTAACCTTCGATGACGGCCAGTCGTGGATCCAGAAGGGGGTTGGTAGGGGCGATCGAACCCCCGGCCCCCTCTTCTCACTTTAATGTAGTCCACCTATTATCAGCAATTAGGACAAATGAGTGAAGCCACTGTGAGCACACATAAACAGTATTTATGCTACGAAGTGGTTTTTCTAATAGTAAAAACAAAAAGTCACGACCACGCCCCCCTCTTCAATGTTACTTCAGACAAACGCCCCCTCCCCCCCTATAGTGAGTAGCTGGATCCAACCCTGACGACAGCGCTTACCGAAAGCGCGCGATAGTAAAAATTGGGGGACTTCGCCTTTTTAAAAGTTGAATGCGATAGCAAAATCTGCTCCCTAGTGCGCCCTTCAGCCGCTAAGCGCATACTTATTAATATGTTTTATCACACACGCACACGCACACGCACACACACACCCACACATACGCACACGCATACGCACGCACGCACACGCACACACGCACACGCACACACGCACACACGCACACGCGCACACGCGCACACGCACACACGCACACGCGCGCACGCGCACACGCGCACACGCGCACACGCGCACACGCACACGCGCACGCGCACACACGCACACGCGCACACGCGCACACGCGCACACACGCACACGCACACGCACACGCACACGCACACGCACACGCACACACACGCGCACACGCACACACGCACACGCACACGCACACGCACACGCACACGCACACGCACACACACACGCACACGCACACGCACACGCACACACACAGTAGATTGTACCAGCGCGCGCGCACGCGCGAATGGTACATACAGGTTTTTTTATCCAAAGGAAGAGTCGAGGGCCTTCAAGATACACGCCGCGTGCTTGCCATCTCGTAGGCCATAAAGAGTCTCACAACGCCTCACAGATGTCAGCACGTTATCTAGCGTTTGCTGTTTGCTTGATCAATGTCTGCAAGACATGAAATTTTTTCCGCTAGATGGACGCAGTTGTCCATGTTTAGAGCTGTTTGAAAGCTGATTGATTGATTGATATGTAGGACTTTCATCCCAAAACCACCATATTATTATGAGAGACGCCTTAGTGGAGAGCTCTGGAAATTTCAACCACGTGGGGTACTTTAACGTGCACCCAAATCTGAGCACATGGGCCTACAACATTTCCGCCTCCATCGAAAATGCAGCCGCCACAGCCGGGATTTGATCCTGTGACCTGCGGGTAAGCGGCCAAGTACCTTAGCCACTAGACCACTGCGGCGGGGCGCTGTTTGTAAGTTCCTGTGTGTTTTTAGCGGTGCTTGCACTATCCCGGCCTTTTTCGACGTAGTTTGATGGCATCCCAAATGCGCCTACAAATCACCGAATGAGCTCGTTTTTGTCGTGACACCGGTCGAATGAAATGCGTTAAGGAGACACCTTCCACTACGTGGCATTAATGTAGTGTTTTTTCCCGAAGCAGCTGCAAGTAGCCGTGGATCACCTGCTTGCCACGCTAACGGCCCCGAAAATTCTATTCTCAAAAGTATTTGTTTTTTTCTCAATTTTTCACTCACGGACGATTTTGCGCTCACAACCAACGGTGCCGACGCCGACGGCGGGATTCCGGTGACACGAGCTCTCTAACTCTATCGCGTTACAATAGCCACACCGCAGACGAAGTGCGCATGTACGGAGCACCACGTCTGGGCAGGCATCGCTGATAGCATCGTGTGGCACGCACTCCCACGTTCACGCTATGCGGGCTCACGACTGTACGTGCGCACGCATCTGTGAAATCGCAAAGCCCGCAACCACTTTAATTGTATAACACACCAGGGTTATATCACGCAAGAATCCAATTTACTTCTCTTAATTGTCCTAAGCTCGTTTCACTAGGGATGTCAAACAAAGACGTTGCGTTACTATAGGAACATATTACGTATTTAACTACAGATTGTGTAATGCTCATGAAAGCGATTCGTACGTAATCACCAGGCAAGTTTTTTTTTGTGTTTCTTTTTCAACCAGCATCAGGGAACTCACCCGCCTGTAACGGATGCAACAGATATACGTAATCACCACTCTCAAATTTTCCTCCGTCTGCGAGCGCTCAATAACTTCTAACTGCTACCCGAGGTCGGAACATGGCTATACCCTAGCTTGCGTCTTGAGCGGCGTCGTTTACCACATTGATCCGGCTCTTGGTAAAGAGCTCTGATTGGGAGGTAAAAAACAACAACAAAAACTCAGGATAGAGGCAGCTTGAGAGCTGCAACAAACGCGCGTCGTATTCGCATAGCGCGCCTCCGCAGGTTGTCGAGGTTACGTACGTACATCATTCTTTTCGATTTCCACCACGATGCGTATTAATGCATCTTCGAGAAATCTCACTGGTGCGCACAGGGGCTCCAAAACATTTATGGACAAAACAGCGTATCATGGCACACCGGTTTGATTTATCAGATGATTTTATATTTGAGTATTTATTTTTTTATTTACTCACGTAATGAAGCAGTAGTGGTTCATGCAAAGCTCGGTAGTCACATCGTCAGCGCTAAGCATGTGAGAGGCTCGGGAAGACGTTGTCGCTGTTCTCGCTGGCTAGGCCTACGCTCCTGTGGTGTACTATATGTAAGTTCTACTTGTCAGGCTGTCTCAGTTATTTATCATACTCATTTATTTATTTATTTATTCTTTATTCATTTATTTACTTACTTATTTATAGATATCGAAGAGGCCTATGTTGACGCATTGCGTAAGGAGGCAGTACAAAAAGTGAACTTCAGTGTCGTTCTCAAAATACAATACGGGTGAACATCATTCGTGTACCAACTGACATAAACAGCAGGGCAATACAAAGTACTTAATTAGTTACTGCAGTACTGGTAACAAAAAAGAAATCTAAACATTAGAAAACGCCATGGTACGCAGTTTCACCAGTCGTCAACGTGTAAATTTGTTTTTTTCTTTTGTTTCACTCAGGCTATGAACATTAATAAATTAAGTGATGGGTTTTAACGTCCCAAAACTAAGATATGATTATGAGAGACACTGTAGTGGAGGACTTCTGAAATTTCGACCACGTGGATTTTTTTTTAACATGCAGTCGCCAAAGAGGTGAAGGGGGAAGGGACGCAGAGTCTGACCCCGTGCATTGACTTAATGAGAAAGGAAACACCGTGACAAACGTCCCCCCCCCCACCTTACTAGCGCATGCGCATGCCACGCGGGCCTAAAAGATTTTAACCCCCTTTGAAAATGTGGCTGCCGTGGCCGGGATTGTACTCCGCTACCGACGGCCAAAAAGAGGGAAGGCTGCTCAGCCCCTTTCCTCGGTTCCCTCTTGTCTATGAGTCTCAACAACTTTCCACACATAGGGCTCGTGCTGGGGCCGGGAAGTAAGAGACCATACAACATTTCTTAATTACTGAGAAATTTCACTTATTACTAAATGCAAACGGCGTACGCACATACTGCCTGTGGACAACAACCGCTACACAAAATTATAACCCATGATTTAGACACTTGCGACGTGCGACACAGGTTACATAAGAAAAATAACTGACAATACAGTGGTGCGACAATGCAAATGAAGCGCACGATGACTAACACACGATGAAGTTATCAGTTAATAAAACCGCAGATTGTCTCAACGCACGGCCTCCTTTCCCGCAAAGCTCGTCTATAGATAAGGTACATAAAGTTCGTCTCACAAATGGTCCATGTTGTCGGGGGCCTCGTAGCTGAGTGTTAAAGTCGAGGCTCAGGGCTTATTCCTGGGATCATGGTCAAATTCGTCAAGGTCTTCACTGTCTTCGTCATCGTCACCTTCGTCGTCCCTCTGTTATTTCCATCTTAGCCCTTTTTCATAATGTCCTAATCACTCGCCTCCTCCTCTCCCATCCCTAACTTTCATTCCTCATGATCCATCCCTGCCTCAGTCATCATCTCATCGACTCTTATCGCTTTCTCTTCCCACTATTATCTTGCTTTTTCATTCCATCTCTCTACCATCTCGATTTCATTGCACCATCTTCTCTACGCGGTCCCTTTTCGTAGGACCCGACTGCGCCCCTCTGTGGCATCTCCGTGGCACCTAACCAATTGCCACTGTTGATGCGACATATATCCCTCTAAGTCGGTGTGTGTTAGCTTCGATGACTGCCCCGCAGCCCACGCCAATGGAAAGCCCTCTCTCAAGCAAAGTAAAGGAAGTAACAATGTACAAACTCAAAAACTCAAAATTTAGAGAGAAAAACGGCGAGCTGTCCGATGACACGTGAATTATGGGCGACCAGGAGTCCCGACGCTGAGACAAAGCGCGCCGTTTGTAATGGCCAATGCGCAGAGTTTCGAATGCTGCGCTGAAAAGACCCTGGCATCCCCAATTGCCCCAGTTTCCAGTGCTCGACAACCCTATGTCCAGATCGAGTTTCGACGCCTCCAATCCGATGTCTCTAGCACAGTTCTCTGCAGTCGCTGCCACTTTGTCCTTGAACGCCGCAGGTAGTCATCCGGGGAGAAAACAGTAATGAACCCGGGAGCCGCGGATGCTCATGGAATCTCAGACCTTACCGGCACAGGCGCTACGGTATAGTACAGAAGGACCGCATTAACAGAAGCAACAAAAGGCGTTCCGCCCTAAAACTTGAGGGCGTGCACGGTGTATCGCCGCCGTAGTGTGCGCAGACAAGAAGCCGCCATTCGGTCCTGGTGTTTGCGCAGTGGGCCCGCGAGAACCGTCGACAGAATTCTTCCAGGAACTCCACTTTGAACAGCTCATTCATTGCCCTGGGTGTTTTTTTTCTTTTTTTATGCGTGGGTTGAAGGAATGGACGTAAACATCTTGAAAGGCCCGGGGGTTGGTCCGCGCCGTTGCGGGGAGGTCACAACGGCATTTTAACCACGACCAAAATAACGCTGTGCTAATCGATTATATGTATTCAGAGTAGCAACTCCCTCGTTCGGCCTCAGGGTAGCCGTATGATCAACTTTCTTTCAAGAAGTGGTCAATTAATCTTGAATAACGAGGTTGAACACATCAAAAGTGCGTAGTGTGGGTAACGCGAGGGACGCAGCAGTGAAAGGTTAATTATTTTCCAGCAGTGTTGCCGTTACTGTTGGCCTCGGGTATCGTAGGCATAAATGTATCATCATTATCATGCATGCCGGCACGCGCTCTTTTCTTCATTGTCGACTTCTTCTTCACTTCCAGAACATGTGCGCCCGTCTGTCCCGCATATCTAGGATGATATATAGCTCTGATGGGCGAGACGTGTACTGAGCGTGAAAAATTATGAAGATAGAGAAAACGAGGAACTCTTGGCGAGAGCATCGCCGGGCGGCGTCGTCATTTTGGCGGTCTGGCCGTTCGCGAGTTCGTGAGCGATGTACCTGGCAATACGCTCTGTGTGCGCTCTCCGTCTTCACTGTCCGCGCGTCGTAAGTGTCGAATGTCTCTGTACTGTGCAAGCCATGCTCCTTAGCTCACACACAGCAGTGTCTTGTGCGTGTTGCATATTTGTATTGCTAGAAAAGTCTTCGAACGAGCTTATTTGCATTTGCGGAGAGGCGGTACGTGCCCTGGTTGCACGCCAGCCAGCAGTGACAGGGGTGAACTGTGCCATATTTAGTTGTAACAACCACGCAAAACAAGACACGGGATTAAAATGTTACTTACGCGGGCTTCTTTTTTCTTTTTTTTCACACCAAAGGTGCTGAAAAGTTGGAGGACCACTGAGGTAACAGCACAGTGAAGGATGGAGTGGTTTTGTGGCATATTAACCTCACAGACTTCCTGCCCTGCTATCTTGTGATTGTGTTTACCAGATTCATCAGCACTCACGATCGACAGTAGAAACCCGATTAGAAATAAACAGGAAGTCGGCTTACCTTTTAGACAACAGCAATCGGGCTGTACGACAAACTTCCACGTCTGCACTAAACAGCTGCGATCACTTGGCTACACATGAGCACGGTACGCAGCGGTTGTTGAGAAAACAGCCAGTGCAGCAATTGCTTGTGATCCCTTTCCAGCGATGGCATCCCGTTGCTGTGTTTATAGTATCGACGCAGTGCTTGCACGACACCATAAAAGCGATTAAAACTGCACGAGGGAGGTCTGTTTACCTTTCCGACTATAATCGTGCTGTTTGGGAAAACCTTCGCGCCCGGCTGTCGCACCCATCTGCCCGTGAAATCGTTGTGACCCTCCGTGGATTTGCAAACGTTTAGTTGGTCACGTGACACAAGACTTGTCGCGTGACAAGGTTGCCCACTATGTCAGTGAAGTCGACTCGCGGCAGGAGTTCAACATCGCGTTTGAGTTCAGCGTCTGGAAGTTCAAGTTGGAAGCCGCCGCAAAAACTCACTTTCTCCGGGTAGCACTGTCGCGCACGTTTATCTGACTAACGTGCGTGTGCGCTTTAATTCAGTGCAGTCCCCAGGTGCATCAAGAAAAGAGAAAAAAAAAAACAGGTAGCTCCAAAGTGTCACCGCAGCCTCCGAAGCGCATCGAGCCACCGAGACCGCCAAGATTGCGGCATCCCGGAACAACGCTAGCGCACCTTGCGGATGGCGTTGGCAATACTGATTAGAAGAATAAGGCGCCCGATTTCTGCAGGCCGGTAAGGATCACGGCGTATGCAATTGACGGATGACGTCAAGTGAATAACCCCTATTGTATAGTAAGAAGTGGGAAAGGGAGAGGTGAGAAGGTGAACGCCTATCCAAGTCAGGAAAAACATGGTGCGCACCAGCTACGCTGTGACACAGCCTTGCGCGGCTAGCTGCAAGACATTTCCGCATTACTCTTAAAAAAACATTTTCTTTTGGTTCGAGATTTTTAGCTGTTCCGCAGGTGCCTGTAATCACCCCTTCATGAAGATTTTTTCATTATCTATCCGAAACGCCCGTCAATATAGTCTAAATCATCACTGTCATGATAATTGATTGTGATCGTCATTGTCGTCACCAGAATTTCATTCCATGGTTATTACTAATACGGTGTTCTCTGAGAGCATGTTTCCATCGTTGCTCGGTGGCATCCTACGATTTATTCTAATAAAACCAATGAGAAGAAGAGCAGCGCAACAAAGCCTACAAAAAAAACAGGAAAACCCCGAAAACATTGGAGCAGTTCACTATGTCGCTAGGTAGCTGTCTGCTTAGAGTTTCAGCTTCGTGTTGAATAAGTCATAACGCACGCTTTGTATGCAAACTGTAGTGGCCATACGCAAATCCAGACGCTTACGGAAAAGCCGGCACGTGCATGCGCGTTGCCTTGAGGCCCTCTTTAAATCAGCTATGCCTCAGTCCATACTTTATTCCTTATTAACCCGTGGTGGAATATGAAATGCGGCATGTCGAACTGCGTCCAGTAATATTTATTATTTATTTTGTATTTATTAATACCTCAAGTACACCAGCTTAGGGACGGGCTGTTATGTATAGTGACAACGACTCGATGAACAACTTGAAGGCTTGCGGGTTGGATTGGTGCAAAGCATCTTTGCGTAGACGATCCCAGACTCTTGCTGTTTTACAAAAAAAAAGGGGGGGGGGGGGCGTAGATGCGCAGTGTTTTGTGTCGGCGATGGGTAGACCGCTTTGGTGTCATTCGTGCGGCAGATGAACGATGAGCATGCAAAATTAATCTAGGAGATTGATATGTGGGGTTTAACATCCCAAAACCACCATATAGTAATGACAGACGCCGTAGCGGAGGGCTGCAGAAATTTCGACTACCTGAGCTTATTTAACGTGCACCCAAATCTGAGCACGCGGGCTAGAGCATTTTCGCCTCCATTGAAAATGCAGCCGCCCCAGTCTGGATTCGATCCCGTAACCTGCGGGTCAGCAGCCGAGTATCTTAGCCGGCCCCACCGCGGTGGTCCAGTGGCTAAGGTGCTCAGCTGCTGACCCGCAGGTCACGGGTTCGAATCCCGGCTGCGGCGGCTGCATTTCCGATGGAGGCGGAAATGTTGTATGCCCGCGTGCTCAGATTTGGGGGCACGTTAACGAACCCTAGGTGGTCGAAATTTCCGGAGCCCTCCATTATGGCGTCTCTCATAATTATATGGTGGTTTTGGGACGTTAAACCACACATATCAATCAATCCGAGTACCTTAGCCAATAGACCACTGCGGTGGCGCAGAGTTCTAGGAAAGGAATGATAAAACTTGTGAAAAACGCACAACCGAGACCTAAGGCGTCTGAGTTCCAAGTTATCAAGATGTGCTCCAGATTTTAGTTTTGTAGCAATATGGTGCAAAGAATAATCTGAACAGATGCTGCGAACTGCACGGTTTTGAATTGATTCAGGTGCTTTAAAGGTTAGTTTGATGTAGGTCCCAAGCGGAACATGCGTATTCCAACTTGGCCGTACGCATGTTTGATAAGCTAACAATTTCACCGACGGGGGAGCAAGTTCCGTCGAAAGTATACCAATGTGTGGTTAGTTTCGTTAATGATGCTTGTGATGTGAGAGAACCAGGAAAGATCGTCGGAGATAGTGACACCGAGGTACATACATGAATGGACGGTAGATATCACAGCGTTGCACAGGACTTACTGTGGTGGAGGCAGATTCCTTCTGTCGGTGAAAGAAACTATATCAGTGTTTTAGTAGTGTTTCGCAGCATAAGCCGTTGATTTTAGGTGTGGGGTTTAACGTCCCAAAACCACCATATGATTATGAGAGACACCATAGTGGAGGGCTTCGGAAATTTAGACCACCTGGGGTTCTTTAACATTCACCCAAATCTGAGCACACGGGCCTAAAGCATTTCCGTTTCCATCGAAAATGCAGGCGCCGCAGCCGCCTTGTCTGCAGTTCGCTGCGCTAGTGTGCGAATATCATCGACCTCTTTTTGTACAGCAGCAATGAACGAGGAGTCTTGGTTCTATTTCGGTCAAGCGTTCCCCGATATCATCCAAATCTTTGTCGCTCTGGGTTAACTTCTGGCGTATCGACTTCGCTTAGCAGTGACGCCTGCCCGGAGCGTATTTCGTTGAGTGCCTCCGTGATATCGGTGGTCTAGTTTCCGCGAGTGTTTGGAACAGGGTTTCGTTCAACACCTCATGACTATACCAACAACTTTGCAATAAAGCGCGTACTATATTTGGCAACCACAATACAACACTAGGCTCGGTAGCACTAACAAACCAGCATAACGAGTGCGCGTAGTAAATGATGTATATTGGTAGTTTACCTTTTAAACGAGTAAGCATTGAAGATGGGCGTTCATGCTTTTTCGCTGCAGCGCCACCGAGCCAACTGGAGGCCGCGTAGCATCCATCCGGGTTCATAAGGCCGTAATGCGAAGAGAAGGTGGTTGTTAGTTATCGGCAGTTCCACGAAGGGTGGTCAAAACCATATGGTTAGCTTCTTGCAGCTGTCGGGCCAAACTTCTCCCTAATCATTTATCAATAATGCGTTTTTAAAGTTTGCAATGCTGATTTTTACATGCAGCGTTACCACAAATTAAGGATGCTCGATCATGACTTGAGCATGTGCGGGCGAGAGTGGAGGGCTTTATTCGCGTGTACAGTGCTTTGGAAGCATGGTGAAGAAATGCAAGTTGAAGTTACAAGACGGAATAGCGCCCTAAAAACCTCAAGAAACACACGAGAGAGGGACGAGGTCGTCTTCCCCTCATGTGTTTCTTGTGGTTTTTAGCGCGTTATACCGTGTTATGCCATGGAGTACATACTAGCTCAATCTCCCACTCACCTTTGGTAATATGGAGCGACCCATGACGATGTCTTCTTTTAAAACAAATGATGTGAATGGAAAGGTCGACCTAACGTTAGGCGCCCTCTTACATATGAATCGTTCATGCCTTATGCTTCTTGCCTTGCCCAAAGCCCTCCTCTGCATGTCCAAACCGCAGCGCATTCTCCTTGCGTGTTATTGCGACCGGCCTTTGGAGGCACGGGAGACTCGGGATGATGATTCCGAGGCAACGTGATAAGACTGAATGGAAACCTTAAAGAGATTTAATTACAGTAAATACATGAGTAAATACATGGCGAGAATTTCGCTATAAGACGAAGATTTCGATACATCATGAATATAGCTCGTCCGCCATGACGACGATATCCACCCGAGAAGCCTGCAGGCGCTATTTTCCCCAGGTCGGTAAACAGGAGAATGGCTCGAAATTGCGCTGCCCAATCATAGGAGACGCCCCAATTTCTATGATGCCTCCTACGCCCACCCAGGTCAACGTCCTTGACTGGGGCGTGGCCACTGCACCTATGACCGCACTCTGCACCTGTGGCACCAAGGAGGTTCTTCCCTGACGTGTGAATGCCGCAGGTTGATCAGTGCCACGCATGGACGATCAGGAACATCAGCAGGTTCACCGCCTTGAAGCATCGGGACTGACGCCGCTGTCTCTTCAAGGAGGATGTCGCGAACGGAAACCATTGTGCTCGTCTCGTCAAACTTCTTGCTGCATCGGACTGCATGGCGCCGCACCTAACCGCTCAAAATGGCAGTACGCGTGTTTATATGACTGTTAGCAGGCCAGGAGCCGTTCGGTCACTTGCTCGAATGACTGAAGATGCCGCTCCTCCTTTGGTTAGGTTGCGATCACTAAAGTGACCACAAAATGACAGGCAGCCAGATACCATTCATAGTTGTCAGAATATAAACTTCGAATGGGCCACTAGTTATGCCGTACAGAAGAAAGAGACAGGTTTAGTGCCTGGGACCGCCGCTTGAGTGTGCATAGTCTTGCGTTCTATTGTACGCCCACTGGCATCCAGGGAGTATACAAAGGAGTATACGAGCTGACTATTTATCTATCTCTTACTAGTCTTCTCTTTTATCTATCACTTTCCTTTCTAATATGCTCCCTCCCCCCCCCCTTAAGTGTAGGGTAGCCAACCGAGCCAAAGCTTCGTTAACCTCCTTGCCTTTCCTCTCTATTTCTCAGTTTCTCTCTCTCTCTCCATGAGGCTCTGGCAAAATAAGTCTCTATAGTGTCAGACTGGAGTTTTGCGGAAACGCAGCGCCACCGGTCGACGCAGTTTTGAGTAGTGCACAGCCCGAATCCTTTGCACAGTTTGCCGCGCAACCGGATGCAACTACTGCGTACGAAACAGCGATTGAGCTGAATAATATGCTGAATATTAGGTGTATTTGCGCATTGAACACTCAGAAAAAGAGCTACGAATTTCTCTCCGCTAGTCGGACGCGTCACCAAAACGCCGTGGCAAGGGGACCCCAGTCTACGCTACAGTTGCTTTGTGAATTCCCACGGACGTAAACTATTTTGGTTCTACTGATATTTGCAGCTTTCGCAAAACAGAATGTCCAGGGCGCTGGATACAGTCCGTTGCAAACGTGTTGGGTAAGCGAATCACTCGTGTTCACCACAGTCGTTCGCATGAGTGTGGTAATGTAGGTCTTTTGTTTTTGTTTTGAGTATCCTTGATGGAAAAGGGTCATAACTTTGATTAGGAAGTTCCAGAGACTTTCTAACCACGGTGCGCGACGTGCAACAGTAAACAAGCGACACCCGCGATAAACATCGCACATGCCACGGCCGCCCATAACCTGAAGTTGTCGCAACCACACAGCATTACGGACGCAGGGCTTTGAAGGCTTTTAGTCCCCTTTTTAACAAAGAAATGCGAACACGTGCGTCATACAGGTAAATCGGAAAATGATAGCGGCCTCAATCAGGTTTTTCTTGCCGTTGGTCTCCGCGATTACCGGAGCTATCTCGGAGGCCTCGGTTTTGCCTTTCGTTGTACACTGTGAAAGCACGCATGCATCCTCATTTGCATTATATACAAACGGAAGACAACCATCAACAGAACATTTGAGCATGCGTGATAAAACAGCTCAATGCACAGGAAGCGAGAAATCGATTGTGAATGCAACTACAAAGCGAAAGTCACCAGAGACATTCGTGTCGGATAAAGCGAGCTTCGTATCACTGATCGCATAGATTGCTCGTGAATGCACTTCATCGCTTTGGCATAATGTGTATGTTCAAGCTTAATGCATTTAGGTGTTACAGAATGCTCGTCGGAGTGCTTGCCTTGAATTCGATGTCATGCGATGCTCGCTTGCATGCACTTAAACTGCCAGTTGCAGCACACAGGAATAAATGAAACATCTTTTGCATTGTACCCGCATTTTATTTTGATGAGCTTCCTACTTCAATGAAGCGAGGTTGGATTGAAGGAAGAACTTGCCAGGTCCTTAATTTCCAAGAAACCGTGCCTCAAGACCAACGAAAGAGGAGGGTATGCACGTTCACTTGCGGACGGCTTTTTTTTTGCACTACCCATTTATGGCTGGCGCGGCGACGGGGGCGCTGGTGGCAGCGTTTTTCGCAGCGCTGCCTTTATAGAGTCTCACGTCTATGCACTAAGGGCTAGCATTCTCTGTGAACAGTGGTTAATAAAGATATGGTTAATAAAATGCACGATTTTCTCATGTTAAGTATTGCTGCTCATGCGTTTTCATAAAGTTTTATACTTCTACTCATGATGCACTTTAAAAAAACAATCGAGCTTATTCTGCTAACAATATGCATCTCTTAAAATAAAAAAAACACTCAGAAGACAGCACTGGCCTCTTACGCTGCACTTTCTTGAACGAGAAATGAGAAAGAGAACGCAGAAGGAAAGAAAGAGAAGTACAAAGACAGGTAACAAAATGTCGGTGACATCAGTGGCCAAAGTCAACGACAGGACTAATTTTGTTTGACGAGAGTGAGGTATATGGACAGATGGCCATATTTTAACAACAAACATGTTTTCCCGCCTAAGAGGATGAACGCTTAGTCGGGACGTTGTAGCTTTACAAATAAACTTTCGGAAAGTGAGTACGCGGAGATGCCTGCTGGCTTCAGCCGTCGCTAACAGTTATCTGAAAAAAAAACAAGACCAGGAAAACGAGGGGGCTGTGGGCTTTTAACGCTCATGAAAGTGTCGGCGTGGTGGCAGCTGTTAAAAGCACATATAATGTCGCCCACATAGGTTTTGTGAGCGTGCTCGTGCTTTGTGAAGAGAAAAAAAGAAAAGAAAGCAAAGAAAGAGAAATAAAGAAAGAGGTCTGTGGGAAGGGGGAGGCGACTAACGGAAACAAATCACAGCATATATCCACGGAGTGAATGATGAAGACTGGGGCGAAGCTTCGAAGGATTTTATCGGCAAACCATGAATCATCCTCTGGTCACGTCCAACCGACCGTTCGTCCCCATGTCCGTCCGTCTGCCCGTCCACATGTCTGCCCGCCTGCCCGCCCGCCCGCCCGCCCATCCGTTCGTCTGTCTGTCTGTCTGTCTGTCTGTCTGTCTGTCTGTCTGTCTGTCTGTCTGTCTGTCTGTCTGTCTGTCTGTCTGTCTGTCTGTCTGTCTGTCTGTCTGTCTGTCTGTCTGTCTGTCTGTCTGTCTGTCTGTCCATCCGTCCGTCCATCCACCGAACACTCCAAGTACCGCGGACATTCCAAGAAAAAAATAGAGGTGGCTACTACACACAGGAGACGCATGACCCACACCTTAAGGAGCTTCGCCCCTGAAACAGATGTAGTAGGTAGAAAAAAGACACAATTAAATTGCCAAAGAATGTCCTTGAAGAATTCGTATCGGCATTAAATTAGAACCTTGCGTCAACGGAAGCTAGCTTTTGTACATTCAAATAAGCCACGGAAAAATTTTAAAGTCGCCCGTTGCAAGCAGAGTAACTTATAATATCTGAGCCAGATTACCTAATGGTTGTTTACAGATGAAAAATCGAGATGGATAATCAAACTATTACCAACGATGCATTATTCACGTTTTAATGGTAATGCGGGTCACCATCATCATCAGCTGCAGCACAATTTTAACCCACTATAACCAAAAGGTTTTGCTCAATGACCACTAGTATAGACCTGGAGATGTGCTATGCTGGCGCTGCTGCTGAAAATCTCTCTCTCTCTCTCTCTGCTGGGGCAGTGCCGCACTTTCAGAATGGTAGCCTATGCTCACGTCTGCATGGGTCAAAGCAGCGGCAGCTGTTCTCCAAGAACGATAATCATAGTTTTTTCAAAGACAATAGTCTTTCTTGGGGACCTTCGACGCAAAAATTTTGGTCTGCATGTCTGTACATTTGTCTGTTTGTCCACCCTGAACAATACCGGGTACTCTAAACGGCACCAGCCGATACCCCAAACGGCCGACCCCATCCACAGCGCCCACCAATGTTGCTCAAGATTTAATGTTCAAACATGTGCAATTGTCAATTAAAAAGCAATTATTGCACATGTCTGGGGTACTATAACAACACGTATATATTCTGCATGTGCATATTTTACTAGAAAAGGCATACATAAGTAATTTTAAGGACCGTAGCGCTTATCACGCTGCGCTGACCATGCAACGCTTGCACGAAAAGGCGAGTGTTTCCAACGCTTTGCTAAGATGACACGGTGGTGGCACCTACCCGTCGCCTTGCGTTCTACGTCTTATCACCTCCGAGACGGGCGCGCACGCCCGTCTTGAACGCGCAACGTTTTCCGAGAAAACTGCCAGATGGCACTCATGTCTCACGTGTGATGTGACTTGATGCGCTCGTTCGCCTTTGCTGCACGCTTAAGGCACTCTAACAGAGCGCCTCCAGAATACCGTTAACCGATTTTCTGGCGCAGAACATGAAATCATTGTTTTGTTTACTCTCTCCACATGCAAGACTATCGTCTTTAGACGACATTTGCAGATTAACATGCAGATACGGGGCCAATTTTTTGTCTGTGTGTATTATTGCGCGCTGTGCTTACTAATGTTTACTGTCCTTACTGTGCTTGCTGAAAAAAAAAAGTTGGACCTGGCCCCACCATGTTGTCAGCAGCAAAAAAAAAAAACAGCGTTTCTCTCAGTTTTAATTAAGGTACACTTGGTTCTTTAAAACTTGGTGCTATCAGTCCTGGTTCTCAAAAAAGGTGACGACCATTCTCAATATTCATACCAAGGTCTTACTGGCCATATTTTACTACTCTCAGAATGTGCAGTGACGAGTTGTTGGGAACTTAATTAGTGAATTTCTCTTGATAAGTTCATTACACATTCATATTTGAGGTGAATGTTCACCTGTTCGAAAAAAAAAAACCCAAACAACCATGCTTTATGATAAGAGGCACGCATGCGCCATTGCATTTCTGAAAAACGCTGTCAGGCTTTGAACAAGTGAACCGAATAATCATTGCGTGCTCTCACGCAGCTCACGCTGATATACGGTCGCACTTGTGGAAAACGTAATATCTTCTTGCCGGTCACCTTTTTAAGAATAAATGTTACAAGTGTTCAATCGTACAGCCAGTATTTGTAAGCCTATACCGATACCGACGTTTCACAATTAGAAGAAAGATGTTTCTTCATCTGAGAAAATGGTCGCTTTACGCAGGCGCAATGAGTGTTTTTCTACCGGGTCTCTTCCCAACTGAAGGGCGGCCATAATCGCGTTTCAGATGCGTCGAACTTTAGCATAATCGGATCAACAAGACGTAAGAGCTGTAGAACTGGTGCACAAACAAGTGGGATCTTTCATTCCTCCTGACAGCCTTCTGCACGGATCCGGTGTATCTTTTTAAAGCAACGGAGGCAACAAGATTGGATTACGAGGAAGATCAAAGAAGAAAGCGGCTAAAGCAGACAGATGAGCGCGAGGTGTAACTCGGGGTGTGCTCGCGACGGCCTATAGAAACTTGGTTGCTCTACATGAAGCTTCAAACAAGAGGAGAACACCCCTGTGCTCTAACTGGCCTCCCACTCATCGGAAATAATAGAGTGTTTTTTGCACACGATAATCCGCACCGAAAATATATTAGCATGTCTGTGCGGATGCTCACCGTGTGCTAACCGTATACAAGGAGCGAGAAATATTGCCACACTCTTAACAAATACGGCGTCAAAATTTCTGATCATGGTTTAAATACAGCGATTGCCAATAGATGGCTTGTACATGACGTCACGGACGCAGTTTCTGTAAGGAATCTATGCTCCACGATGGCTGCTTTAATTACAAACGGGTTGTTTCTATGTGACAACGACGCGACAGGAACGTCTCTGTGCATGAATAATGACGAAATCTGCATGGGATGTTTTGATAATAATAATGTGACATCGCAAACGTCGCGTCCCCACATGTTGGTACTCCAAGGTGACGCTCTCAGTGACGTTGTTGCGAGCCACCTATATATATGTTTTTTTTGGAGAAAAGTTCTCGCGAAACATTTCTGTTTTCAAAGTCGTTTCATGCAGCACATTTACCAGCAACCGAAGGGGCTATACGGTATACGCTGAACAACAGCGTACCAAAAAAAAAATTCAGACAGTTTTGCACTAGCGGTGCCAAACCTGATGTAAGTGCAGAGCTGGGCAGCCTTCTTTGTTTATATTCAGTTTTCGTTTTCTGTCCTGCTCTTTTTCTTTCCTGGTCTCTTTCCCAGTTTTCACCTTGATTTTTATTTGTTTCTTCCTCTCTGTAATTCTTCTTCGGGCTCTTTCTATTTTTCTTTCTTTCTCTATTTCTGTTTTTCGCTTGCTCCAATGTTTAGACGTGGTTATGCCTGCGTTACGCCTAGCGACTGCCCAACACGACAGCCCGCACTTAATATCATCGATGATATTAAGCCCGCACTTGATATCATCGTCAAGAAGCTCTAAGCACAAGAGTATTGAGCGCGCGTGTGAGCTCAATACGCTTTAGGGGGCTGTGATCGATGTATGTGATTTTACATGCGTTAATATCATCAATCAATAGTTAAAAACAGCGTCAAGTAAGCAAGGGCAATAATTCATACAGGACCAGCGCTGACTGCCAGCTGTTTGGCTTGGCGCGAGCAGGGGTCCATTTGGTATTCTAGAGCCCCAATAAATAGAGATCCCTATGACGGAAGGTAAACGAAACGGATCAAACAAGCAAGCTGTGTTTGAAAAAGCACGCGATGAACGATGTTTCTTGCTGGGGCAAAGTTGTAAGCGAGCTCTCGACAACTTGTGGAAACACCTATATTTTAGGCAGACGGGTCGTTGCCTCCAACGACCCTATGTGCGAACAGGCTAACCACAAGGCAAGAAGTGGCAGCAATTTGGCCATTCACTGCATGGCTGCCTGCCACGTTTTCGGGAGACCCGGGTGCTGCGCACGTTCAAAGAGCACGCTGCAAGTTAAGTTTATGAAGCTTTAGCGATGAAAGGTAGAGATGAAGCATGTGCTATAGGACGCCCTCAATCAACCCAACAGACAAGGATTGCAGATATATCTCTAAAACTAATCTCTTATGAATAAACAATAATGTGCCGCTGGACAGGCACCACCAGAAGACTTGATATGTTCTCCTTCCCCTCGTTTTACTTTCCAAAGTACTATATGTAGGCATCTAGTAATAAACCAAACAGTTGGCAATCAGCGCTGGTCCGGTGTGAATTATTGTCCGTGTTTACTTCGCGCTGTTCTTACGTACGGATGAGTGCCAACTTACTCGCATGTACTTTCTTTTGAATCAGCATCAATGCGCTTGAAGAACACGAGCGAAAAGACTGGCGTTAATATATCTATAAAGGTGCTAGAAGAACAACAGGAAGAAGGCTTCTATTTGACACGAGCACGTGCTTAATATGCAGCAGCTGGCTGTGCTATACACGTGGCTTTGTCGGCGTTGCGCCTAATGGCGACGACAGCAGAAGACTGCGTATACGACAGCCCGGCCCCCTATAGTTCGTTGAACCTAAATCTATACATTGTAGTTCCAGCGATGGTAGCATCCGAGAAAAGGGAGTACTTGAAAAGTTGTGCGTGGTGACGCGCACTGAAACGCCTGACTGTGCATGCCCCCTTAACCCGCCACTTAGACCCACGACAAACGTAAAAGTACATCTGTTCTTACCATATCGGACATCACTGAATCGTAAAGTCATTCTGAAATCTTGTCCAGCTGAGACCACCTTCCAAGGAAGAAGTGTTGCCATGTGACTAAATAAAAAAAATTGTGCGAGTTTGGCGTAGAGTGAGAGTGCAAAATAGAGACACCATTTCCTGTCAGTCATCAAACCCCCCCCCCTCTCTCTCTGCTCCAGATTTTCGTCTGGTAGATTGCTCAAATAAGTTGGATTGCTACTGACCAGCTGATGAGTTGTTTGATTGATTGATTTGTGGGGTTTTACGTCCCAAAACCACTACATGATTATGAGAGACGCCGTAGTGGAGGGCTCCGGAAATTTCGACCACCTGGGGTTCTCTAACGTGCACCCAAATCTGATTACACGGGCCTGCAACATTTCCGCCTCCATCGGAAATGGAGCCGCCACAGCCGGGATTTGATGCCGCGACCTGCGGGTCAGCAGCCGAGTACCTAGACCTCCGTGGCGGGGCATGAGTTGTTCAACAGCTGTAATTTGATTGAGCGAATTGCACTGTGCGCGCTATGCTATGAGCACTTGGTGACCTTTTGTTCAACACGTGAATTCAGTTTAAAAAGCTTCCGGCTATAAAATTTATGTCGAAAGACGCAGGTCACTTCTGATGGCTCCTGTAACGCATACTGCAACTTTTATTGTCGTATCGGCTGCTCGTAACCTTCCGCGAAAACAGACACCCACTTCGATCGTAGGGTTGTTTCAAGCAGGCAATCTTGAGACCATCATCTGTTGCGTCGAAGCTACAGAAAGCCACAAAAGCACTAAAACTTCGATCTCTGGAGGCTGCTAGACTGTTTTACTGCGTGTAGCGTAGAACACAAAGCTTTACTACGTCAGCGGCATTAACAATGAAATTTCTCTTCTCCCAAACTTTCCACTTTCAATGCAGGATAGCGAACAGGGATCAGTCTCAGTTAATCATGCCGTCGTTCACTTTATCATTTTTATTAGGTTGTGTTTAACAAGATCAATGAGCATCCCCGTCTGTTGTGCAACCTAGTACACCATGTGTCTCAATCAATACGCCACACGGGTGAAGACGAAGCTGGGGTACCTGTTTCTTTCCTTGCGTGTCCAGTGCTGCTGCACGCTCCAGCTCATCGGAACTTATGGAACGGAAGGTTTATTGAAGGCGGGACCGTAGGCTATCGGCGCAGTGCTACGTGAAGCCATCGGAAGGCCACTAACCCAACCAGAAGAGGTTGTCGTCTTCTTTCAGGAGGCGGCATAGATAAGAAGAGCGGCATTTTTTTTATCACCTAGGAGCCCAGGGCGACAGCTTTTGCAATGGAGTTTAAAGGACACGAAAAAAACGCGTCAATTGGAAGAGAGAGCGAGAGTGAAAACGGAGGAGAAAGCACAGCGCAAACGAGTTAAAAATTACCTGGGGACGAGCCAGGTCGATCACATTTGCTGCTAAGCTTTCTTTTCGATCCATCTTTTCAGTCCCCATCCACACCTTTCTATACACGCTCAGCCAGGGGCCAACAAGAGCCACAAAAAAAGCACATCTCTCTGATTTTTTAAATTTATTTCCTTTTCTAAGATACCTATTTCGATTGTGTTTTAACACAATAATTTTAGCGCTGCTGCGCAATAGAAATTCATTGTACAACTATTAATAAGGAGATGTCAATTTTTCATCAACAAAGTCGGCGCAAACATGTCTTCGGACGTGGACGAGCTATTGTCTATTTATTGGGTATGCATTACCGGCAACTTACATCCGCTCATTGGTCAATTTTTTTGCGACGCTCTTCACTAATTTCTGTTTTTTTTGCCTTTACGTTTATTAGGTGGAATGGCAAAGCGGAATTTTGTGAGCTTGAGATCAAAATTAAATAAATAAAACAACCTTAGTGAGGCGGCTGACTGGGATAGTTCGTGACTGATTGAAGCAGTTAACAACGCTTCTTTACTTTTTTTTGTTTGATGCGTTATTGTTAACGCTGTTCGGCTTCTCTAGGATGTCCTCGAGAGACGGCAAACACTTGTTTGAATGTAAAGTATGTCCCACTGCCGTGGCCTATAGTGACTAAGGTACTCGGCTACTGACTCGCACGTCGATGGATCGAATCTCGGCTGTGGCGGCATGCACTTCAGATTGATGCGAAAATGTTGTAGGCCCGTGTGCTCAGAGTTGGGTACATGTTAAAGAACCTCAGGTGGTCGAAATATGCGGTGCTCTCCACTACGTCGTCTCTCATATTCATACGGTGGTTTTGGGACGTTAAACCCCACATACCAATCAATTGAATGTATAATATGGTTCGCCATAGCAATACACTATCAAATGTCGATCAGAGGAATAGATAACGTTGCTTCAATGCAACGTACAGCTGACGACCGTACACGCCAAGTATAAGATCAGCAGCCGGACAGGCAAGCTTGTATAATACAAGTCACACACGTTAAGATCAAAATCATGTTACCCGCGGACGCTTTAGTTCACGCGAAGTAGACATGTCGCCTCTCCTTTGGCATTTGTGTCACGCATCGACGTCCATGATCGTTAACTTTGACGCTGCTCACGTAAACAGCTCACTTATCTTGCAGCTTCCCCGAAGTTAATGGCTTCTTGCGCCTCTCATTTATCGAGCGGCTCTTGCATTCTGTTTTCTCTCGCGTGTGTTCTTCCGACATCCAGACCAAAATGCCTGCCTCTAGGCAAGAATCTCGGCTGTGTTGCCCAAGCTCGGAGAGCCGGCTGAGACATTCCGCGAGCGTTTTTCCTCATGCGTTACTTCAAACCCGTGATCGACAGGGTGTGTCTGTATGTATGCTGCTTAACACGCATTCCTCCCTAATGAGGTCCAGTCGCATTCACATTTGGTGGCTATAACTGATTTCGAGGTCATACTGGGTATATTGTTTGTTTGTTTGTTTGTTTTTTCAGTTGGTTGGTTTTGCAAGGAAAACTGTGACAGTATCAGGTCTTTGACTCTTCTGAAATCGTCCGTGAAAGGCCCGGGGTTTTCTCCGATCGTGGGTAACTTATTTCACGTACCTGTGTGACATGTAGCTGCTTTCCTTTGTGGTATTTACTTCCTTGTTCTTGTTTTTTTTTGAAGTTCCGTGCCAAGTGGCAGTTTGATAAGTATGACGCTGTGTGATATTACTGGGCTCAAACATAACAGTAGCAAATGGTATAGTGGCGCTGTCGTTACGCAGCGACCAGACTACGTATACGCTTAAAGCGTCTTTTCGGCAGGGTGTAGTCTCGCCTATTTCAAAATGCACAATGGGTGAGGGTTAAAATACGGTCGGTGTTGTTGCCGCATTACGTTTCGTTCACGTGGAACACTGCTTCTTCAAAAGCACCGCACGGTGCCTTTGCAAAGTGACGACAATATGACGTCAGCCAAGTACTCAATCGAATAGACGTAAGCTCAATGCTTCCAGCTATAACAGACGTGATATAAACGGTGCAGAACAAATGATATGAGAACTTATAGCAAGGCACGTTAATTATACATGCATGAAGACAAACTGTAGCTAACCGCCAGCTATTGATTCAGTTTGAGAATGAAGGGCGCGCTAAACCAGCAGCAATGCAACGGAATCACGCATTAAAAACGACAAACGTTACACACGAACTGCAACTCAGCACAGCCCCCTTTTCCAAGTTTGTCAATCGGTGCGCCTTTTTTTCCATCTAGATGACCAGTAAAGCGGACCATCTTCATGGGTCGGCCCACCATGTGAACGCAGCAAACTCGGCCGATCATGGAGTAAGCAGAGTGAGGGTCATGTGCTCCCCAATTACCCTCATGATATGATTGATATGATTGGCTAACGAAGCTGCTTAACACGACTGCAAGTAGCGTTCAATATCGTCGTATGGAATTTGGACACCAGGCACAAACAGTTCACCCCTGTTACACCAAGACAAACATTTCAAACTGAGCGGATATCAAATGCATTATCATATACGATTATTGAAGGATGTCGATAAAGTAGTTACCACGGAACATGTAAAATATAAGTGCGTGCTCTATTCGATCACAAAACAGTAATCAATGTTCTACAATAAAATGATTAGCAACATTGTAGTCTGAAATTCATTCATTCAACTTAAAACGTCATTCGCATTGGTGCCCAACAACAATTTTTTCGAACATGTCAGAAGCGATAACTGTGAATAAATTCTTTTTGTTTGTTCATGACAAAAATTTCGAACTTTATCACTACTTTATCAGTTTTGATTTTTGGGGGGACCTAGATAGAAATTATTGCTCCTGGCTGGGCTTTCTGTTTGCGGTGCCTATTTTCACAGTACAGTCTATAGTAATAGCGGGAAATTGGGTTATAAATCTTGATGATTATGACCTGTAAAGTTTAACGTCCCAAAGCCACCATATAATTGTGAGAGACGCCGTAGTGGAAGGCTCCGTGCATTCTATTTCTGGTGTGCACTGTATAAAAGAACAAACGTGTGTTCTTCGACATGCGTGTTTGATTTTGGGCCCAAAGAACGTCCTGTTGCTCTTCGGGTCACATACAGGCGTGGTAGTTCCGGATAAGAGGCTAATTTTTCCCACGTGCTCATAAAACAGGGAAGGGCAATGTACATACAATACACGTTGCTTCAGGATGTCCCTTGAATGCTGATGTCGTGCAAGAACCCGACGTCAAACAGTGATCTGGTGCACGCGGTATATAGCGATAATTCCTGTCCAAATTTAGCTCGCCTAGTACCTTTCGAAGCGACGCAAAGCGTCGCTTCGAAAGACTCTTATCACCACTGTTCTTAATGACGCATGGGCAATCCATATCCCATTCCGGTGGACGTTTTTGGAGCCGCATTCTTCTTTAAATAATGTCCTTGGGCTAAGCGCACATCGGCCAGGCACCTTCACTAGTAATACCCAACGTCGTGGCAGGCGTCAAGGTAGAATGTCACTTTAGCATGCTTAGCCTGCTTTATGGAGGCCGTCGTATCCACGCCTTTCACTTCTGATTATGACGCCAAGCGTCACCTGGCTCTTACGGATCTAGTGTTTTTTTTGTTTGTTACCTACACTAGCCCACTTATTGTACGTTTACCAATCACAAATTAAAAAAAATATTTTTGATAATTATCAGCTCCGGCTACGACTCAGATGCCGTGATAATTTGACGAAGTACAGCGCATTCCTTTCAGGAGAGCGCGGTAGCCTAAAACATTGCTTTGCTTCTGTCTGACGCGAACAGGAAGATTGAAGCAGTGGCCTTGTCAGAGCACGTTCCACAAAATGACAAGCCTAATTTACACGTACACGTACAATACTTGGTACACGTACAATACTTAAAGCAAGGGCTTTGGCTCCGATCAGTACCTTCTACACATGCATGCAGAAAAAATTATGACACAACATCCGTTCATTGTTATCGATCGTCGGCTATTCATCGCCATCGGCGGACGCTTATGTCGAGAAATTCGCACTATATGCCTTTCGCAATATCGGCCTGTTGTATGCTGATGATAATGGAAGCTTCGGGGCAATTCTTGATCGGAGAATGATTAACGGACTGCGTAGTCGATAGAAACTAGTCGAAGCATATCGAGGTTTATACGCAACAACGTGGCTCATAAACACCGGTTTTGTTTTACCGAGGTGAAAAATAAAATAAACTTGATTACATGACCGCATCTCAGTGGGTTATGGGTTAGTTCTTTTCATCTAACAATGGAATGAAAGTACCAATTTGCAACGTAGCACTGAGACTGCATGTTACTACATGTCTTTTTTCTCTTTTGGAGTCGATGGAAGCGAAAATGCTGTAGGCCCGTGTGCTTAAATTTGGGTGCACGTAAAAGAACCCCAGGTTGTCGTATTTTTCGGAGCCCTCTACTACGGCATCTCTCACTATCAAATTGCGGTTTTGGGACGTTAAACCTCACATAACAACAAACAACTATTTGGAAGCATATCTCCCTGTCTCTCTTGCATGCAGGTTGAGAATCGGCAGCTGATAGCACCAGAGATATCTTGTGTTGCACATTGTGCCCAAGTACACTTGTAAATTAACTGCAAGAAAAAGAAAGCCAGATCCTACGCCTTCAGGGAATCAGTTTAAGTGTGAAAGCAATAGGCAAGTAACTGTCTGTTCTGCTTTTTTTTGCTTTGAGCCAAGCGTTACGAGATGGATCAAGGAGTCTTTGTAAGCGTAGCCGTAGTGTGTACATCGTGGCATAACCACGAACGTCGACTACTCCAGCGCTTAAAGAGCAACTTATGGTGGGACGTAACGTCAGCACTCATTTCAGAACACAGAAATGAGGTCAACTTACTGTGCCATGATGTGAATATTATACGTAACTTAACTTTCTTTAATTAGCATATTCCTCCAGGGTTGAGGCAAGCTTCAATATAGAATACAAATGTAATGTTTATTAGACTTGTATGATAGCGGAGCAAATACTGGAACCACAACTGAAGGTAACCCGGCATGACGCCTGTATCATAGGAGTACATAGTATATGTTTGTTGCTTTGCCCTCAAATTAAAAAGCTGGCAATGCAACCACGATTGAGTCTGCGCCGACATCACGCCTTCATGTAGGGTCTTTTTTAAAAGCAGTTTCAGGACGTGGTGTGGCTGTGTGATAGTATACCTGACTGACCCGCAGAACGTTCGAGTTTGATTTCTATTGCGACCGTGATTTTTCTTTGTTGTCGTCGGGTCAAGATGTCGATGTCGGCTTTTATTTGTGCTCTCGCTTTTATATTGCCAGTGTCTGTTCTCGACATTCCGATACGAACTGTCGCGCATTCCCGCTAGCCATGGCCTGTGGTATATGGGTGACGGGTGTCTGGTGGAAAGGGTTTGACGACATACACGTCAGATTTTTAACATCTATTTCATGACTTTAAACCTAAAGTAGATGCTTCCTCCACTGCAGTCTGGAAGCATCTTCTTATTCGTGAAACCCATGGCAATATTGGTCTACACCAAGCTAAGGAAGGAGCTGATCACCAGAGCTCCCAGATGGTGGCGAAGACAGACAGCCAGACATACAAAAATAGACAGACCGACAAAGACAGACAGACAAAGACAGACAGACAAAGACAGACAAAGACAGACAAAGACAGACAGACAGACAGACAAAGAGAGACAAAGACAAAGACAGACAAAGACAGACCAAGACAGACAAAGACAGACCAAGACAGACAAAGACAGACAAAGACAGACAAAGACAAAGACAGACAAAGACAGACAAACAGACAGACAGACAGACAGACAGACAGACAGACAGACAGACAGACAGACAGACAGACAGACAGACAGACAGACAGACAGACAGACAGACAGACAGACAGATAGATGCGCCAAAAGCGGTTGCAGTACGCAATGAGATGCTTCACATAAAAAAAACGTTTCTTAGATCGGTTGCGTTAAAGCAGCGCCTCCTAGAAAACGTGGTCGCTCGTTGGAAGGGATCTTGTTTTTGGGATCTTGCACTCGGATACGTCCACGATCACGTGTAAACGCATGCACTTATATATATGAAGTATGATCGACCACCCATCCCCCCACCGGAAAAAAAATTCTATCAATTCTACGAGCGTGAAAACTACCTAAATTAACGAGCGCCTATCATATTACAATACATGATATACGAAACGTTACCCGGTAGAAGAACAGAACAAGGGAACTTCGCAGTAACGAAAAGATTACTAAGTATAAGTATGAGTGATCTGTATACATGAGAGGTCAAGTATACCGATATGATGAGGCAAAGAAATTGAGGGGTCTTTTGCAGTGTTAAGAATCAATGTAAGTTGAAAAAAGAAATAAGAGGTCGGGAAGAAAGAGTCGAGGGACGTTACAAACTAACGACAAAAGGAAGAGGTGCAGCAAAAATGAAATATTCAAGGCAAAGTGCTGGCGGGCATTTACAGAAATCCCGTTACGAAGGTGAGTCCGTCGCATGCAAGTTGAGCTGTGCGTCCACATTAACAATCGTGAACGAACCGTGTCGCGTGTCCTTTCTTTGTTTGCAAAACCTTCCTAGACAACAACACGTGCTCTGTAGATACGGGCCACGAATGCTTTTCAGGGGCGTCCCCACAATTGCAGAAATCTGAAGGTTCTGCTGATGGAGAACACGTGCTCGCCTAGCTCGATATTTTTGAGGCTCTCATAGTTTATAGATAGGACCAGTTAAAAAAAAAAACATCAACTGCCACGCCAGTGGTGAGATGCTCTGAAGGACGAAGAAAAAACAGCTTACCACTTTTCTCGCTGTGCGGATAAGTTTGCTAGAACTCTGCTCATCACCTAAATATTATTCAAAGAAGTTACAAAATCACAAATGGCAGCTCTAGTGCTTGCGTGTTTCATTCGCTGTGTCGTCCTTGGTGATGAAGTATATTTTGGAATAGAAATTGCGCCCTATTTCTGGCAAACCAACCATTATTATTCTGTCATACGACTGCTTCTCAGCGTTCAAGCGACCCCAGGCAGTAAAACACATGTCACGCGGCACACCTATAGGTTTTTCAAGACATCTAAGTGGTTCAGAGCTAAGTATGAGAAAGATATGCCTCCATTGTATTTTAGTAAAAAAAAGTGCGGCTAACGTTTCTCTGTCCATCAGGAACACCTTCACAATATGCTGTCGATATTTTGATTCAATTCATCCTGCCTGCGTCATGGCCTTCACCATCACAAAAAATCTCCTTTAACAATGTAAGCGAGAGGTATGAAGTGGAAAAGACAGTGATTGAGTGATTGACTCCTCATGAAGGTGAGTTAGAGCCCACGTGGTGGTACTGCCACGCGAAGCTAATGATTACTTGTCTTTCGTTCCAACCAAGCTCATGATAGAAAAAAAAACAAAAGTTTGGAACAATGGTCCTAACATGACAAGAGAAAGTCGAGGGGCTGCCTTGATACATTAGCGCGAGAGCAAATAAAGCTCAAGAAGCACTTTGTTGTCGACTACTTCCTTCGTATTGACTAAGAAATGTGCTGCATAAGATAAGTGAATGCTGTGGTGATCTGCAGGTTTGCATACGTTAGCAGCCGCCACAGACGCCTTGCAGCCTGCAGCATTATATAGCTGAAACGGCTTAGAATTTGACGGGTTCTGAGAGGTGACGACACAAGCAGCAGAATTAAACGACTGCGATATGTTTTTTTTTGTTGCGCATCACATTCCAAGTTCTGCTGGCTCTCAACAAGCGTTTAATTGTTAGCAAATGTCACTGCCCTTAATGTTGGAGCGTATGTTCCTTTTCGTCAGACCTACAGCACCCTCAAGTAAACGCTGCGACATACTATGCATGATCAAGAAACACACGGCAACGACGAAGACGTTGGTGCGTGCCTTGACGATAAGAGCATCCGACCATTCTCAGGCTGTCGGGGCTGCAGTTTTAGCGGCAAGCTGGAAGCATCGACCATGCGTTTCGTGAGCACTAAACGGTGCGCAAGTTTAATCTGTGTGTCCTCGATTATCAGAGCTACAAGCAATACCTTGCAATTTCCGCGGCGCTAATTTAAATAAAGAAAACTAGTTCCTTGAGTATAAGGAGCATGGCGTTATGGAGATGTTTTGTTGACTGGACCAAGCACCACGGGAAAGTGCACCTCCATATATATTAAAACTCACAAGGTCCCTTTCGCATTTCGCCTAAGACGACTCGAAGGCAAAGAACACTTTCTGTCTCTTCTCAGTCGATGTATTTATGCTCCCCCACATTTTACTGCGAGCTTCATAGAGCACAAAGCATGGTTTTCCATTGCGTACGTGATCAGCGCAGCTTTGACCAAGCAAGGATGTCGTATGCGATGACTTCATCATGCGACGTCATGTCACGTGAAGTTATGATGACGGTAAATGGCGACGTCATCTCATGATGGTGACTCCTCGAATGACTCATGCCGGCACCGCTTACGCCGCTGACGTTCAATTTTCGCGTTTGACAAAGCACCTAAGACTTTCGACTTAATAAAGATGCCGGAAAGATCGGCAACAATCGAGCTATGCGGCCTGCACTTTGGATTTCACTTTCTTCATGTCACGTTTTCAGATAAACGAAAGCAGGGGCATTCACGCGGTGAACTGCGACTGCCGGGTCGACAGCGCGGAAAAAGGCAAACACGTTTAAGCCCTTACATCGTAGGTGCACGAAACGACTCTCTCCTCAGAAAGCAAGTCCACTGCGGTCATGGAGGCTTCGTGCTACAAGAAAGAAATGAATTGTAAAAGCCACCAGTTTTTATTGCGATACTTTTGACTGGATTTCGCCGCCGGCATCGGCGTCTATGTCTCGCACCATATATATATATATATATATATATATATGACAAGAAAGAAAAAGAAATCCAGAAAAAAAAAGACTGACGCGCGGAATCGAACGTGCAGACCTCCTCGACGTGAATGTGAGGCGTTACCTACTGAGCCACCGAGGGGTGCCTCCTTCAACGTTCAAACGGCAAGCTCTTTATATCTACCATTTACCGCTGTTGTCGGGCATCTATGGGGGGGGGGGGCTATCATGTTTTCAGCATTATCAGCCAGATAGTGCAATGAGTGCGCGGCGGCTCTCATCTCCCACAGGTACTTTGGTCCGCGGAGAGGGGAGTGGACGATCTCTCGGACGCCCTTATCTCCCGAAGGGGAGGATCATGCGTCTTGGCTGGCGTTGGGTTTGCACTGGAACGACTCTGTTGTAGTTACAGGGCGCACAAAGGTCACTGAAATCGTTGCACAGCCTCCGTTTGTGAAAAGAAGCGCGCTTTTTTAGACATAGCGAAATAATAACTGAGACACTTATTCGCGTTCATCTGTACCTGCGAGTGCATCTCTTGCGTTATTTGTGCGTGAGAGACGAGGGGTATGTTTTGATCTGCTTGCCATTCTGCGTGTGACCTTACAATTTGTTGCTATTGCGTTCACTGCTTCGCCTTTGCGGCAACGCTGTCACTTTTTTTTTTCAAAAGTTAGTTTTCTTCTTTTCCATTTGTGTTGTCTCACTTTAGCATGGATTGCTCCATGAAATTCTTACTGCTTGCCTCATAGATTACAGCCTCTAAAACCTCTGTCATGAATAATCTGAAGTTCAGCTTCTCCCTTCACCCGCCGTGGTGAACTAGTAGCTAAGGTACTCGGCTGCTGACTCGCAGGACACGGGATCGAATCCCGGCTGCGGTGGCTGCGTGAAATTGCTTGAAGCCCGTGTGCTTAGATTTAAGTGCACGCTGAAGAACCCAAGGAGGTCAAAATTTCCGGAGCCCTCCACTACGGCATCTCTCACAATCATACGGTAACTTTGGGACGTTCAACCCCAACAATTATTATAATTTATTATTATTATTATTATTATTATTATTATTATTATTATTATTATTATTATTATTATTATTATTATTATTATTATTATTATTATTATTATTATTATTAGCTTCTCCCTTCACTGCTCGAGCAAAAAGCACCGACGTCGCGCACGGGCTGCTGAGATTCCAGATGCTATCGTTTTTCCGAGATAAGAGAGTACTCGCGGAAGCCACAATTTTCGCGACAATATATGCGAGTGCTCCAAGACAGCTTCGCTCCAGACGGGAATAGAAACCACCTCAGTCGGAATCTTCTCGCCACGAAAAACGATGGAACACATGGCTTTCTAAGGAAGCGGGAAAATACATATTATATATACTGAAAGGAGAGGCAAAGTGGTTAAACGTAACGATTAGCCAAAAAATTTATCCACAGACTAACACGTCATTTAGCAAACGATGAGGAAAGAACCTGCTGCCATTGGTGGGGAAAATTATGCTCACGTGATTATTTATCTATCTGCGTGAGACACCACGGCATGCGCGCAGCCACAAGGAGTGCTTTTAAACTGCTTTTCGGCACTGTTGGGGCATGTCTACCTTAGGCACAAAGACCAGCAGCCTCTTTCAATGTCACAAAGCATCGTTTATATACTGTGATGACTAACCAGCATGCAGAAGAGAGAGAGAGAAAGATTTCCCTGAACGATTGAGTCAGCACAAAAACGACCTCCGCCGCTAATTGGGTAGTAAGAAAGTCAAAGCGCTCGTCATTTATGTACCGCTCCCATAAAAGAAAACGTAAATACCTTGAGTCGAGGGCCCATGGCGAATTGAGGGCGCCTCCTAGACAATGTTCTCAGTAGCTTAATTCAAGTCAGTCATGATGAAGGAGTCGCGGGTACATGGAGTAAAACTAATGCAGCTGTTTGGATGTGAACTTTTGTTCAATAATACAACTGCTGGGAGCTTGCTTTAGCAGAGGTGAATGATACGCATGTTGAAATGTACTCTCGCATTTCTCTCAATTGTTCATGCTTAAGTCTTTGGCTTAAGTATCAGGTCGTCGGGCCTATGTCTCTAGCTTGTATCAAGCACAGTTGTTGCGATAATATGTACCAAAACTCTGCTATGATTATGAGAAAGACCGCAGTGGAGGGTACGGAGAATCTCGACGCCCTGGTGTTCTTTAACGCATAGCCGTACCCAGGATTTTTTTTCTTCCATGGGGATGTTTACGTGTAAAACGGCTAACTCTTGGAGCTAGTGGTTGATGTGAAGGCGTACAAATACTTACGCATCACCAGTAAAAATAAAGCATGAAAAAATTTTAGGGGGTGTAAGAACCCCTTCAACTGTCACCTACATCACGGCCCTTCTTCAACGAGCACTGAAATCTGAACTCACGGGTTTCTAGTACTTTGCCTCTCCTTTATCGACAGTACGGCCACCGCGGCCGGGCTGTCAACCTTAGGGACGGAGAGATAGAAAGAGCGCCATAAATCAATCCTGCTCAGAGCAAAGAGCGACAGTGGCTTACATTCTGTGCCGGCTCTTCAGCAATAAACATAGGGTGGGCGAGGGTAGCGAGACGGTGGCTCAGGGGCAAAAATAAGAGGGCAACAGATTGGGCAAGGAATGGCATATAGAGCAGGGGAAGCTTAAACGCAGAGAAGCAGGAAGAAAAAAAAGATGGTCGCGATGTCACGCTGCATAGTGCGCATGCCGTGTCTGTTTGCGAATAGGCCAGGAAGTTGAATGGGCCCCCTGCGTTCGTTTGGCAGCCTCGCAAAATAGAAATCGTAAATGACGATGGAATGGTGGTGTCTTGTAGCGAAGAATACAAGCAGTGCGAGAACACGCACAGGCGGGTTACCCTCCGATCCGGCGACTTTTGCGGTCAGTTGCGGGAAAAAAAGAAAAGAACATTTGTAAAGAACGCAATGAAAGAACTTCCCTCTTGCTGGTTCTCGAAAACGAAGTTAAGTTTGTGTGTGGAGGAGGGAGAGAGGTGGAAGGCTAGCGGGAACAAGGCCGCCCCAGAAAATAGTTTCAGGGTATATATGACCCCAACAAATTCAGTATATACGCGGGGATACGTGCCTGGCCCTATGTGTCACCGGAATGCCTTCTTGTGGGCAGCTTTCCCAGTTTATTGGTGTTGCCACCCGGGGCGCAGGTGGTTTTAAAAGCCATGGAATGAAGGTCAGCGTCTCATGTTTGAAGTTTGAAGAAAATGTAACCCCTTTTTTGGGTCATTTCTGATAGTGATCTGACATTAAGTTTTGATAGACATGTCTATACTGATTTCCAGAACGACTAAATTCTGGATGACAGTTTTGAAATATGTAGTTTTCCTTTCGCGGTGACGTTTCAGTACATAATGACCACATGGGGTGGCTCAAAAAAGAAATATATGCTTGAGACCAGTGCCTCTTCTACAGCTTACCCGAACAAATCGCTGCTAATTTCAATAGGTGACAAAGAAATGAGAGTACTCTTTAGCAATGTCGCAAAAATTTATTCCACGTAAAGCCGTGGGCCACGTGTGACCTGCGGGCCAAGTGTTTGAGACTCTGTGATAAAAATTCATATAGTGAACAGATGTCCAAGACGGCGGTCAGACCTGCGACAAAGCGGAGGGTGCTAAGAATCTCTGGGCCCAGACAGGCCGCCATTGGAATCTTAACTTGGCTACGTTCAACGCTAGACTGCTTCTAGTGAGGATAGTCTAGCTGTGCTATTCAAGGAATCAGAGGGTGTGAAATGGGATGTAATATGGCTCAGCGAAGTTAGGAAGACATGTGAGGCTTATACAGTGCTGAAGAATGGACACGTACTATGCTACCGTAGATTAGTTGACAGAAAAGAGCTAGGGGTGGGGCTTCCTATACGCAAGAATATTGCTGGCAACATAAATGATTACTACAGCATCAGTGAGAGGGTGGTAAGTATCATAAATAGGTTTAACAAGGCACAGAACGCGCCTACATCGAGCCATGATGATAATTTGCATGAACGCTTCTATGAAGCCGTTGAGTGAGCCAATAATTAGGTCACAGTATACTATTTTGATGGGCGACTTTAATGCCAAATTAGGCAAGAAACAGGCCGGACACCACGCAGTGGGGGAATATGGCATCGGTTCCAAAAATGCCAGAGTTCGCAGAGCGTAATAATTTACGCATCTTGAATACTTTCTTCAGAAAACGGGCAAGCCGTAAGTGAACGTGGTGAAGTCCCAATGGCGAAACTAAAAATGAAATGTACTTCATTCTGTGTTCACAACCAGATAATATACAGGATGTTGAAGTAGTTGGCAACATCCGATGCAGTGACCATAGAATGTTAAGAGCTCGTATTCACTTACATTTAAAAATGCAGTCATACGCGGATACACAAGAAGCCAAATAATGACCTCGCTGTGAGAGGGGAAGTACAGGAATTCAGAGTTTTGCTTCAGAATGGATTCAAAGCTCTAAACGAGCTAACCGACGTCAGCGTTGACACAATGAACGATAATCTTACTTACAGATAACAAACCATGAAAGCCTCAAATGCAACCTACAATATAGAGCTAGTGGAGCTTTCGAAGTTAATCAGTAGGTGCAAGGTAGCCGACCTCAAAAGGTATAACATGGAGAGAATTGAGCAGGCTATATAAAGCTGGAGAAGCCTAAAAGCTGCAAAGGCATGCTTGCACGTAGGCTTAAATCGGGTGTATGCATTAAGGAATGATATAACCAATATGGATAGGATGATTGAGGTGGCGGAGGACTTTTAAGGAGAGCTGTACAAAAGCCGAAACAACTGGTATGATACCGTAAGAAGCAATGATAGCCCAGAGGATTTCGACATCTCACCAGCAGCAACAAGGGAACTACAGAAAGTCCTAGAAGGAATGCAAAGAGGCAAAGCCGCTGCTTAGGATAAGGTAACAACAGACCAGTGGAAAGATGGCGGAAAAATTGTGTTAGAAAAATTGACCACCTTATATACGAAGTGTCTCTTGACGGGCAGAGTACTAGAATCTTGGAAGAGCGCCAACATCATTTAATTCGTAAGAAAGGAGACATCAAGGATTTAAAAATTACAGGCCGATCAGCTTACTGTCCGTTCTATACAAACTATTTACAAAAAATTAACGACATCTTCCTAAAGGGAATCCTGGTGGGATGCGAAGCAGCAGCGTTGCGCACAGATGCGATCGGCGTTTTTGACTAGCGCCTCGTCGGTGGTCTTCCGCTTCCGACGCTTGCGCGTTCAGCTTCCCTGGCTCGCGCCTCGTCATGTTGCAGGCGCGACGTTGCCATTCGCGAACGCGAGCGGCTTTGCTAACCCTTGCAACACCGGCGACGGCAGGGTTAGGCCAAATCGCTTCGGTGAATGTTTCAGCGGGGAAAGGAGCCTCTCTTTCTGGCGTCTTCTCTATCGCAGATAAACGAACCGAAAGAGTGTTCACTCAATGTGTGCTCGAACATTGCGGGTGGTGGAGAGGGTGATACGAGAGAGAGATGACACACGGCGAGCGCGCGGCAGGCGAGGGAGAGAGTGACGCCACCACACACTGCGAGGGAAGGCGTGACCTACTTGGCACCGTCCCAACACCTGCGGCAAGGGGAGCGCGGTGCAGCGTGTTGGCATGGAGACACGGACAGACAGTGTTACACAAGCTAGTCAAAGAGCTTCACTTTATTTTCCTTAAAGACCTCGCAGGGAGGTATCACATAAGGGGTGCGGTTAACAAAATCGTGCCAACATACACTTATAAGATAGTGTCTGCCCCACCACAGTGTCTAGTAGCTAAGGTACTCGGCTGCGGACCCGCAGGTCGCGGGATCAAATCCCGGCTTGACGGCTGCATTTTCAATGGAGGTGAAAATGCTGTAGGCCTGTGTGCTAAGATTTGGGCGCACAGGTGGTCGAAATTTCTGGAGCCCTCCACTACGGCGTTTCTCATTATCATATGGTGGTTTTGGGACATTGAACCCCCCCCCCCCCCAAATCAGTCAAAATACTGGCTTCAATACATGTACAGGATAGTGGTTTCAATGCATTTATTGAGACATGCCATGTTTTAATTTTTCGAAAAATAAAGATAAGAAGATGGTTTTGTAAATATGGCGGGGCAGGCCGTTCCAGTCAGCTGATGATCGACAAAAAAGATTAAGAAAAAATCACAGCATATCCACGGGGTGAATGATGATGAGTGGGCGAAGCTCCTGAGGGGAAATCATCGGTAAAACCGTGACTCTTCAGTGAAAGTTCGCCCACTACATCAAGAAAGACGTGAGAAACACTGTGTGTGTATATATACTCGCGCTGTAGCACGGCGATGGAATTGGCGCGAGCCTGGTCGTTCTTGATGGAAGATATTGTGACTAGACTCTTTGAGAACCACCATCTGTAGCACAATGCAACTGTGTCCGAACGTAACGTCTAGAAAGTCTCGTTTGAACCGCGCGTCGGCACCTTGGGGCTGAGCTCGCCTGATGCCTTTTGCAGACGCCTCACGAACTCTCACTGCATCGGGGTCTGCCTGCCGATACGCGCGCTTTCTCGCCGCTTCCCGTTCTCTGACGTTTTTGAGATCCTCTTCGCGCCACAGCCGTGCCGCTTCGCGTACGGCAGGGTCCTCGCGCCGTTGCCGTGACGCTTGGGCCTCTCGTTCTCGAACGCTGGGATCTTGGCGGCGGCGGCGCGCAGCCAGGCGACACGCTTCAGCCTCCCGCTATCGTACGGCAGGATCTTGGCGGTGGCGTCGTGCAGCTTCACGGAGCGCTGCTGCCTCGCGGGCTCGCACATCGGGATTCTGTCTGCAAGCACGCGCTGCCACCGCCTTGCGCGCTCGCTGCTCTGCGGCCTTATCCATCGGGCAACTCCGAGCGCGCGCCAACAGCGAACGGATTCTATTACAAACTAGAGGTGGCTACATACATACGCCGAGGATGGACAGACCCATGCCTTAAGGAGCTTCGCCCCTAACAGTCGCAGTGCGGCTGCGTGCACAAGCAACTTGCAAGTGATGCCCTGCGCGCAGAGATGTGGCGGGACCAGAATATATGGGGCGTGATGGAAGCTGTAGAAAAACTTGCAGAAAAGAATTAATGAGTCAATGTGATGCCGGGCCGATAGCGTGTTTAAAACTGACTGTGCTTTTAGTTGTGATACGCTGGTGTTATAAGAATATGATGATTGAATGAACCTTACTGCGCGGTTCTGGATGGCTTCTAGGGCATTGATAATTAAGGTATGTTTGATGAGGTGACCAGATGGGAGAAGCGTATTCCAGCTTGGGGAGTACGAGCGACTAATATGGTAAAAGTTTTACCTGACGGGGTGCACGGCACAGATGACGTTTCAGGGATCCAAGTGTTTGATTGGCAGAGGCAGTAACCCGCGTTATATGAGGCGACCAGATTAAGTCATGTGAAAGGGTAACACCGAAGTGTTTAAATATACCTACCCTTTCTAATGAAGTGTTAGCAGTAGTGTAGGGTGTGTATAATGGCTGTAGATGGCGAGTGAAACTTGTTACGTTGAATTTATTGGGATCGAGGGTCATCAACCATTCATTGCACCAATATTGGACATTTTTAAGATCTTCTTGCAAATAGAGTGGTCAGCATTGTTAGTGATTGTGTGGTAGATTACACAATCCTCTGTGAACTTTCGAATTCGAAAAGCAACATGTACGGTTAGGTCATTGATATAAATATAAAATAACAGTGGGCCTAAGACGCTACCTTGCGGGACGCCAGAGGTTGCCTGGGAGCGGGCCATAAATGGAAATATTGACATGTACTGACCGTGATCGGTTGGTAAGGAATTCTTCAATCCAATGGAAAACGTCGGGATGCAGACTAAACTGTGAGAGTTTGGTCAACAGTCGTTGGTGGGGTATTTCATCAAATGCTTTTGCATAATCAAGAAAAAAACGGCATCAACCTATTTGTAGGTATCAAGGTTGATATGTGAATCATGGATGAACATGACAAGTTGCGTTTCACATGAGAGGCCCTTGCGGAATCCATGTTTGTTGAGATAAGCGAAAAAAATCGGTGTCAAGAAACTGCATGATTTGCGTGTAGATCACGTGCTTCATCTTTTTTTAGGGCACACTGGTCAGGAAATCAGTCGGTGTTTAAGAGAAGAGTTTGGTTGCCTGATTTATAGATTGAAACAATCTCCCCTTTCCTCCAGGGGTGAGGGATGCTGCCGGAAGATAAAGAATGCGAGAAGATTAATCTGAGATAAGCTGCGCAGATGTTCTTGGTGTTTTTTTAACACTTTCGTATTGATATCATCTTCCTCTGATATCGATGAAAGTTTAAGCCTTTCCTATATGACCATTACTTTTGGTCACTGCAATGAATTGCTAACATGACATCCTGGTCAGGAGGAGGCGGGGGGACTGGTAGAGGAGAATCAAATTTAGTGGTGAATACAGATGAAAAAGCAAGACTAAATACATCAGCACATTCTTGCTCAAGAACTGTAATGCCATCCTGGTCGGTAACGATAACCGCAGAATGTGGCTTGGTGTTAAGATTTTGCCAGAATTTTTTAGGGTTGCATTTCAGTACACAAGGCAAGGTATCATAAACGAAAGATTGTTGTCATGGCGTATAGCTGATAAGTAAACATTCTCAGCTACGTAATAAGTTACCCAGGCCGTATAGAACAATTTTTGCCAAACGGCAAAATTTTATAGATATTTTTTTTCCTGGTGAACCACGGTTTATTGCGCTTGGCTTCTACTTATATAACTGGAATATGGTTAGTAGCAAGCTCAGTAAACTTTTGTTGGAAGATCGATTAGTTTTCTTGTAGTCTAGTAATGAAAATCGGGCAAAAGGTTGCGTAATAAGCGTTAAGTTTGCCGTTTATGGCATCGTAGTCACTATGCCATATAAGCGTACTGCTTTATTCAACGATTCATGTATGGGCAATGTAAAGCTGAATACTGCGTGGATTACTTTATGGTCGCTAATTTCATGGAGGTAAAACATCGAAGGGAGGCTATTTGGATTATTGGTTAGCATCAGGTCTAAAACGCTGGCCGAGTCCTGCGTAATGCGTGTTAGTTGCAACACAAGTTGACCTTTTGAAGTTAAACCAATGATCGCAAAAATTATTATCACTTTTGCTCAGTGACGAAGGCGGATTGCTATCCCAGTTTATGTGAGACAAGTTAAAATCTCCAAAAAACAATACCTGAGCGTTAGTGCATTTTAGTCGCTAATCTGTCTAAGCAAATAAAGTTTTTTCACTCCATTACATTCTGTCTAAGACGCAGGTAGGCTTCTCAGTAAAGCATGCATCTGTTTGAGGTGGGCGGTTGCCTACATCAAGTAAGATGGTTTTAGGAGAGGAACGAAAGAGTAGCCATAGTATTTCAAGGCCACCGGTCGTATGAACGATGGTGCAAGGCAAGGTATTACTGACGGCAACGAGCACACCGCCGCCTCTTGAGTTCTGGCGATCTTTGCTGAAAACCTGAAAGCAGGGTACGTCATTCGCAACCTATTCGTCAGATACATCAGCAGTAAGACATGTTTCAGTAAGTATTACCAAATTACATCCAGATGAGAGAGCAATATTAGATATGATGTTGCGTTTATAGGAAAAAAAACTCCGTATATTAGTGAAAATTGGTGAAACTGAAGTGCTTGAGCTCATTGCTATCGTGCGCTAAAATGGCTGGCGGTGATACAACAATTGCCCGAAACCACTTGTGTATACCGAAACCACCTCTGTCCCGAAACCACTTGTGTATACGAGACCGTAAGTGGAGGATTCCTGAAATTTCGACCACCTGGGGTTCTTTAACGTGCACTCAAATCTGATCACACAGGCCTACAGCGTTTTCCCTTCCATCGAAAATGCAGCCATTGCAGCCGGGGTTTGATCGCGTGACTTGCCGGTCAGCAGCCGAGTACCTTAGCCACTAGACTACCGCGCCGGGGCAATACTGTATAAAACATAGACAGTTACAGTTTTACTTAAGTGCGTTCAACAGAATGAGCTCTGTCTCAAAGCTCATGTCGATATAATTAGACGTTGTTCACACGGGGTACTTATGGCTGAAATGAGGTGAATATCGAGATAAAGTGCGATAGAACTGTTCTGTAAGAGACTTTTTTGCAAGCACTGATACACGTAATGGGAATCATTTACCGTCAGTTCATGTCGTTTTATAATCACAACCTTAAGAGAGTCTGCACTTAGTTTCCAGTCTTTTGACTCTGTGAGCCAAGCTAAGCATGCACAGGTGTGCCTCTGTTGATAGTTGCTGTTGCCAAAAACGCTTTGATATCCCCACGTGTTTGTTATGATGGGCCCCAAAAAGGTCATTTTGCGTGCCCATTCATTTAGCGGCGTGACTTTTTTGCCCACCGTTACGAAGAATATTTCCCGAATGCAACAATCACTTCTCAATGTTAGCGAATGGTATGATCTCCGAGGCAGCATACTTGAATTTTGTTCACACTGCCTGTCTTAATAGGCACTGCTCGTAATCAGCGTCTGCGCCTCTTCGAACGTGATAATTAGTACTTTCGCTGATTTGTTCTAATGCGTGACGAAGCGTTACGTTCCGAAGCCATGGCTTGAATATGAGACATGCCGTAGTTGATCCACTGATGAGGTTGGTAAATCACTTTGAAATTTATTAATGTACACCAATATACCATGTAATCGTACTGCACACGAGTGCGCGCCCTTGCGTTTAGGCTCAATCGGAATGGTAGCCGCAACAGGTAATGAACACGCAACCAGTACACTCTGGCAGCATTACAACCACTGAGCCACAATAGACAACAATGTATACACCCAACTAAGAATTTTTTTTCTGTCCGGTTCGACTGGGGGTGGAGTCTGCTTCTCCTGCGCATCCTTTCCCCTCAAATTTTCACTTGGCTCTGCCCTGTTCATATTTCTTTTCTAATTGGCAATGCCTGCTATATGCTTATGGTGCGGGCCGAGCATTTGTTTTTTCTTACCTCACAATAAAGAATGAGCCACAGTAACGAGTAATGGTCAGAATACAACACAACCATCGTATACGTACACATTGTGTAGCGAAAAAAAAGAACACAGAGAAAAGGCAAGGACGGGAAAGCGGTTCGGGAGCGTTTCGTCGCCTTTCTCCAAGGATGCAGATGGCCACCTGGCTTCGCTTGTTAGCGGACGCCCTTCGGTGCAGTTGCAGGATCTCAAAGATAAAAAAGCAGGAAGCCAAACTTTGTTCTCTCGGTCGGCTTGTACAAAAGACGCGAGACCTTGAGACAACAAAAGACGCGCTGAACAACCTGCAATTGCGGATTGCAACAACGCGCCGGGGCATGTGACATTAGATTTCCATTACTGCCTTTACGCGAAATAACAGCCTTAGCAGTGTACCGGTAAATTTCATGGTTATAGATTAAGTGACGGTCACGCTTCAGCGCATCTATCGCCTGTTCTTGCTCAGTTATTAAGCATCGGTGCAGAATAAATTTGGAAGCGTTTTTATTTCGTCGCTTAAAAAGTGAACAATTCCCCCACTTAACAAAGAAATCGGCATAGAAATTGTATCTGAAAACCAATCAATTCGAATAATAACGATGGTGGGTGAAATATTTTATTTGTTTCTGTTCGATTGTAGCACCTTATACAGAAGTTAGGTTACAAAAACTTTATGTTGACAAATGTCACACGGACAGTGTTATACTTTGTCGAAAAGTAAGTGAAAAAAGTATTCGACCCCATGAACGAGGAAAAGCATTTTGACCCTGTTTCCCAGGAACATATTTTTTATAATATCGAAGTTCTGGCCTAATACGCGAATTTAATTCGAAATCCTACCGCGTGTCCTAAGAGGAAAAACAGACCAGAAGACTTGCATTACTTGTAGAAGCTGTTGCATGAGTAAAATAAAGCCAAGCTTTCTTTCCTCTAACGTTACTTTTCGTTTTTCCTGCGTCCATCAGCCTGCATGATTTTAAATGTAATTTCCATTACCTATAGCAGACTGAAACACTCAAAAGTGAAAGGTAGTAGCATGAGATAGCAAAAGCTTCATCTTGGTTCAGAGAAACTATAAAGTTCGAGAGCAAGAAACACTTGGCTAAGTCGGTGGCTCCACCCCTACTCCGGCACCAGTAGGCCAAGGCATTTCCGATAGCTGTCCGAACGGCCAGGAGGTATCTCGGAGGACTTCGCTACATATCCGCCGAATCCAGCCCTCTGTACTGTTGAGATCCAAAGCCCTTTCATTGGAGCACAGCCAAAAGATATCAAATAGACACAGAGTGAGTCTACAATTTTTACATAGCGCAGGGAAATCCCCGTCAATATTGTCAAGCTCGAAAGGTGCAGGTTGCAGACTTTTATACGTCTGGTCACGATTTCAAAAGCTTTTCGTGCGTCTGGTTTGTTAAAGGTTGCAAGATGCTTTCACTCATAGCATGTCCAGTGACGAGATTGGCTGAAGTTTTCTCCCAAGACCATTTTTAACGTAAGATGATTTCTTGAATACGGGCCGTGATCTCCGAGCTTAACCTAACGCTGACAGCTTATGTTCGAATAGGTAGAGAGGTCTACTGATACTATAAACAAAGCTGTGGAGGACAGCATGCGCCCACTCAGCACCGATAGGACGAAGGTGAAAGTGGAAGCCTGAGAGTGATCGGATGGTTTTTCAGTTTTATGTATCCCTCGACCTTTCTCCCGTAAAACTGAGCATCTCTGTGCCCATTACAGAGTATACAATACAATACAAATTCATTCACTTCATAATGATCTAGATGTATAGTTCTAGCCCTGCTGAGATGTTTTGTGTTCACTCCTATAATCTTATGCATCTACCATACGGTAGATGTATGAGATTTCCGTGTAGTTCAGTGTAGTTTCTTTGAGAAAACTAAACCGAACTTGTATGGAATCTATATAGATTCTATCCCGGAAAAATTCCACGGAAAAAGCGCGGATTCATCAGAATGACCTATGGAGCGATTCTTTGAGGCTAGAACGTGGGAAAGGGAGAGAGCGACTATCAGTACAAGTTAACTATGAACAGTAAGGCGTAAAAAAGCAACAAAGAGGAATGTAGATGAGTTAACGATTTAAGAAAAAAATCTGCCTTGTTGAAGAACGACAGACGCACTTGACTGAACTCGTAGCTCCACAGACAGCCAATCAACGTCAAGCTCTGGGTTCAATGAGCAAAGACATACCTTGGGCAGCATTTCGTTGGCGTGCATTGCGGTAACATCGCCCTTGCGTCTCCCGGCGTAAACGGGTGTGACAGCATTTCCAGAACGGGAGAAAGTTGTGCAAATGTCGCAGTTAGATGTAAGCTTGCTGGCTTACTTTGTGTGTCTGTGCAATCAAGAATTTACGACTCCGTAGTCGGTAAAGGTACTGCGAAGGAGATTAAAAAAAATGCCGGAATTTGCGTAAGCGGCCTACGCGGATCGTGTCATGCATCGTAAAAAGATAAACGGTTAGTGCGTAGGGGGAAGACCGAGCAGACACTCGGAAGATGCACACACGGGACATTGGCTTCTTTACACAGACATAAACAAAGAGTATAAATCGAGGAAGGGCGATGCTTGCCCATTTTCTACGTAGCTTGCCCGTTCTGTTACACTCCGTATCAGAGAAGCAAAGTACTGAAAGGTTCATTAGGACGGCGTGTCGGCCTTTTTTATATTATTGTTTTACTATCGCTCGCTACTCGTGGAAATGATGATGCCGTCAGACGGGTAACCTTGCGACTAGTCTCGTGACCAGGGAATGAGACCTTTGTGTCAGGCAGAGCGATGGAGAGAGGCGGCTGACGCATAACGAGTTCTGAGAGAGGCGCGACTTAAACCGTTAGCTCAATTGCCTTACGGGTACCGGTGCAAATCAGCAGCACCTATTCCAAGAACATCGCCGACCGCAGCCAAAACGCAAACGTGTTTCCCATGCCGCTTGCTCATCAAAGGGCGAGAGGTGGGCGCGAGAGAAAGAGCGCTAACCAAAAAAAAAAAAACGAAAGAAAGAGGCCCGGGAGACTCCATCACACAGGAGTTTCTTTCGCTGGGGCTCTCCTTCGGGAGGAGGTCGGCGATGCTGGAAATGGAGAGAGCACACCTTCCCATTGACTAGCCGCCGCGCCGCTTACGGAAAAAACGATTAGCATTCTCGCCGGCCGTTTCAGATCAATTCTGCCTTGTCTTCCTCCTCGGTCGAGTGCGTCTACTCCCCGCGTGACGTTGCCAAGGCCACGTGACGCCAGACGAGGAGAGCCCGCAGAGGAGGAAGGAAGCGCATCCCTTCGCGTATCCATTCCTGCTCCCGGAGGCGAGAGAGAGAAGGGGTGGGGGGACGTGCAAATAAGAAATAAACAAGTGCAAAAGATAGGGCAACCACTAAAAGTTGACTCGCGAGCACCGGCTTTATCAAAGCTGTCTGAGAAATCGTCCGTTCGCTATCGGATCTGCACCGGTGTCGTTTACGCGCTCAGAATCCCTCACCGTCAAGTGTTCTCGAGAGAGTAGCGGCCACACAGAGCGCATCGACCGCGCAGAGAACGTTTGCAGAGCTCTTTTGCCCGAGCAGTCAGTCGGTAGCAGTGTTTGCAAGGCGTGTTCACGTCGTGTTCCACTTAACACGGTCGGAGGCCCCGCAGAGTCACTCAGATTTGACGCCACCCTGTGCCAGGCAACTCTCGTTCAGAGTGCAGCGAGCCACGTGTAGAAGATGGGCCGAGTTCGCCAGTTCCGTTCCTTTTGCGGCATCGACGAGGTGTCCGCCACGAGCAGCCTGTGGAAGTCCATGGTGGCCGAATACATCGGAACAGCCGTGATCGTGCTCATCGGCTGCGGCTCGTGCATCAACTGGGGCTCGCCCGAGAAGCCGCAGGGCGAGGCCACCATGGTGCAGATCGCCATTGGATTCGGTATCACCGTGGCCAGCATGGTGCAGGCATTGGGCCACGTGAGCGGGGGCCACCTGAATCCAGCCGTCACCATCGGGATGCTGTTCGTAGGACGCGTGTCGCTGCTGCGAAGCTTCTTCTACCTGTGCAGCCAGCTCATCGGAGGCATCACGGGCGCTGCCATCCTGCGCGCAGTAACTCCGGAGGCACGACACGGAGCTCTCGGCGGCACGTCACTCGCCGAGGGCGTCACACCGCTCATGGGTCTCGGCGTCGAGGCCTGCATCACCTTCATCCTCGTGCTCACGGTGTTCGGCGTCTGCGACGCCAACCGGCTCGACGTCCAAGGCTCGGCGCCGCTGGCCATCGGTCTCTCCGTCACCACATGCCACGTCTTTGCGGTAAGGCTGTTGCGAATCATTGAGCACGCGCCGATCTATAGTCGCATTCTACATAAATCATGGCAGTGCGCACATTTAACAGCCTTGTCAAGGAGTTTCAACGTGAACGCACGCTTATACTGCATACGCTGGCAACAGTCGCTACAAGTGGCATATTTGTAGCCATTGCTGTCAGCTCCTTTTTAATGGCTTAAAGTAGCAGATAACGTGTTTCTACTGATTTCTAGTTGTGTTCCACTGTTAGTCACATCGCGAACGTTTCAGTTGTCTGCACAACAGTACTGGGAGCGCCAACACGCATTGCGACATTAAACGTACCACTGCGCCAGAGACGTCAGACTGGAATGGAAAATTAAGTACTACAAAAACTTTTTGCGTTTAAGCGATGCGCAGGGAGCTGGAAATGACCAAGAATGATACCAACGAGCAATCCACTTGTGTCATCGCATTGTGGGTACATATTTAAGGGCTTCGTACGGTTGAAAACAAACTCATGGGGTCGTGTGTTGCACTAAAATAGTAATAATTCGTACGGGACAGTAATGAACATCCGTCACTCGTCGTCTAAAGACCACTGCTGCGGACGATAAGTCGTTAAGCACCTTAACTTCGAATATGCTGCCTTAACACTCCCTCAACAGCACCTCGAGCTATTCGCGTAAATTTGGTGCCGTATATTAAACGGAAACAGGTGAAAATTTTAAAATTCCACTCAACTACATTTGAATTTACATTGATTCTGGAAGTATATCAAACTAATTGTTTCTCCATTATTGAGTGGCAGAAATGGTTGACTGGGTTTCATAAAAGAAGTACTGTCGCAGGTTCCCGCAATAAATACATAAAGGTCGGTCTTGTGAATCACGGTATCATAGTATAAAACCTCTTTCGAGCCCAAATGCAATAAATATTTTCTTCAATCATGCGTAGTAAATCGAATACACGCCTTGCGAATCACTCCGAAAAAAAAAAGAGCAACTGCATTTGTCCAATCAGTTGCACTACAGCACTCCGGGCTATATGCGGCATCAACGCCTTGCCATGTCAACCTCAAAGCGAAAGCTGCTCCTCAAGATGTTTAGAATTGCACACAGTTAGGAAAGTTGGAAGGCTGTTATGTGGAACATTAGTCATGGCAAATGACTTTTAGCCTTGTCTTGATTCTATAAACAGATCAAACAGCGTACTGGATCTTTACGATGTGCATGTTCTAAATTCACTGAATCTAAAATTAGCGTGGTATAGTTTAGTGCGTTTTTTTTATCGTGTACGGTGGAGAGAACATCCACGACAAACACCCTCTTCTCCTTCGAATATAACGAACGTTCTTCGAAGAATTGACCCGTAGAAGATGGCGTCACCTAAGCGCAAAGACGACTCTATAGAACATGATAGCCTGAAAGGTACCTAGGTCCATGTGATAGAGCAAGACATCGCAAATGCATAAAATAATTTCGCTGGTATTATCGCTATCAAACATTTATAACCATCAAACCATATAGCGCAGCTCCCTTGCCAGAAGTAGGAAACATGAGGCCAATGATGTCATTTTACGTGGTTTGCATAGTGAAATTTCATTTTGCCGCGAGAATGCTTAGACGAGTTCACGATAGAAAAATTTCCTTCGAAAAGTTACGTACAGGCGCAATTTTTCTTTTGTCGTAGTCTACAAATAGGAGACGCAAAGCAGGGGGCGGCATGTCACTTGCACCGAAGTTTCCCGTTGATGCTGCGAGTGAGGTATACTCTGAATTTTCTGATGCCCTTTCTGATCTTCATGTCTTGCGTAGACGAGGACGCTGAACGCCATAAATCTTGCTGGAGTGCACCTTGGCAGACGGGCCAAGTAGGAAGCTGCTTGCAACGCTCTCTTTTTTGCTAATGCCCACAAAGTTAATAGATTCAGCTGCGCGTGTAGGCACTTGAGCTGCTTTCTTATGCACGCACACAGAGCCGGGTGCGCCCCATGTGTATGCGTGTGTGAATGAAACAAGGGAGACCTGTTGCTGCTTTCTCTGTATGTGTCTTTCTTCCAGCAGATGCATGTCGTCTGGGTAGAAACGCATACCTTCTTTGCAAGCACGCAAGTGGCCTTGTATACACAGTTTTCAAGGTCAATCGAACAAGCTTCTTGACCATCAGCGATACGAAAAAAAGGCCTGAGAGAGAGACAGAGACAGAGAGAGAGAGAGAGAGAGAGAGAGAGAATTATACTCACGCCATTTATTTTCGATGCAAGAGCAAAAAGACGTGAGATGACGTTTTTTTATTATTGTAAACAAGAACTAATTCAATTGCGCGTTCAATGTTTAATGCGACGCAAGAAATGAGCATCACAAACAGCATGCCATTGCCGAAGAGATGTTAGCGAAGACGGTTTCACATTATGAAGCCCATCAAGTACTGTCGATGATTAACCACATAAGTAAACGCTATAGGCGCCAATTAACCGAATCTGTCATCACCAGCTTTATCAAAGTCCGCTGAATAAGTATACTAAAAGCAGGATAAATTCATGATAGTAAAGCCCCAAGTCCACTGCTAGATGAAGGCCTCTCCCTGTGATTTCCAATTTGCCCTGCCTTGCGTGAGTTGAGTCCATGTAATGCTTGCAAACTTTTTCATCTCGCCTAACTATCTGGCACTGTCGGGTGCGTTTTCCAGCGCTCTATATCCATTCGGTCACTCTCACATGCAATCACAAAAAGTAATTAGCGAGGAAGTAGACCGAAATTCTCACAAGCTCCAACACGGGACACTAGTATGGCGCGTTTCAGTTCTTTTCCCCCCTCAAGATTCAGTTTTATCATGAAAATGTTCAATAACGTGTGAGTAGGAGAAAGATGGGGTGGGGCGTGTCTGTTACGATGGAGAGTGCAATGAACTATAGACAACGTGAATAATAAAAAAAGAACCTTGATTCAATGAACACGCGTGAATGACGCCAGAGGGGAGACAAAAAATAAATAAAAAAGAAGTCGTGGCAGTCACGGGAAACCCAGAGAGCCCCAAAAGACGTCGTCTCAGCCTCCTCAGCATTCAGCATCTCACGCAGTATTTTGCGCATCCCTGCATGCGGCAGGGAAGTCTTCATTGATTGATTGATATGTGGGGTTTAACGTCCCAAAACCACTATATGATTATGAGAGACGCCGTAGTGGAGGGCTCCGGAAATTTCGACCACCTGGGGTTCTTTAACGTGCACCCAAATCTGAGCACACGGGCCTACAACATTTCCGCCTCCATCGGAAATGCAGCCGCCGCAGCCGGGAATCGAACCCGCGACCTGCGGGTCAGCAGCCGAGTACCTTAGCCACTAGACCACCGCGGCGGGGCAGGGAAGTCTTCAGCAATATGACGCCTGCAAGGGGTGTTTACAAACGTGACTCGTCTAACCACTGTCTAGTGGACAGTGCTGCCAATCCCCCCCCCCCCCTTTCGCTCTCTCGGAGCTTTCTTCCTTCGCCGTGGCTGAGCTTTGACGCGCAACACTAACGCGTCGTTGGCAACGCTTCCAGGCCAGCGACCGAAAGTGCTAGGCCATCGGGAATCGACATCGCGACGAACAAGGTCTTGGGAGAAACCTGACTGCGGCCTTTCCGAGGCAGCGTTTAACTACATTGAAACGCGATGAACGAAGCGGCCTAGTTTGGTCATCGGGTTTATCCGCCAACGCACTGGTCATTTCAATGTCATTGTAAGAATTACCCAAGAAAAATTTCCATATAATTTTAGTAGCGTGCGCGGGTAACATTCATGTGCCGTTGTTGATGCTCGAATCACCCTGCAAGTGATGATTTTACATATAGTTTTCAAAGGATTGGTATCATTAGGCCCTGCGCAAATTCACACGTGACCCAAGTCCTTGAATTCTCGCTGGTGTGTGAATATCTTCGCGGTGATTGCTCGAATGCTTCAATCCAATTATAACCTCTCGAGCACGTCCTGCTTCTTGCGCAAGACTAGGTACACGAAGAACCGGGACAAGAGCGCGCGTAATATTTATTGCTCGAGCAATTGGCCTTCCTTAGTTGCACTTACATCATGTTTAGTCACTAAGCCGGAACAAGCGATGATTATATTGGCGGCTCTCCCACGTATCGTGTAGAGAGCGTCGGCAGTGCGTTACGAGGGTTGTGACATGCGCAGTCACGTAGGGTGATGGAGCAGCTTCGACTCGAACGCGTATCGCACACATCCGACGGGCACGTAATGCGCGAACCGTTCCCCGACACGACCCTCGGCTGTGCATAGGGGCGTTCTCAAAGAACGAGAAATGGCCTCCCGCGCAGCGGCTGGAATACAGAGAGTTACTCCACCACATCACCGTAGATGTGACTGCGCACAAGATTGCAGTTGTCATTACTTGCAGAGATATCGCTTCAGTCGATCCCAATTATTCAGGAGGGAAATTATTTTCTAGAGGGCCCCCTGAGGTGTCTTATTTAGTGGCTTTAACGTGGAACTGCTAACCAGGAGGTCGTAGGTTCGCTTCTTCGCCGCAGCACAATGATGGGAGCGAAACGCTCGCCTATACGTTTAAATATAGCTGCACCTTAAGTACTTACGGGTGGTCGAATATAATACGTAGCCCCATAACCAGCGTACCATTGGCGTGCGAAATTTCACAATTTAATTTAATTTCTTAAGGAGCGCTGTTGTGGCCATTAATCGCCGCACGCTCAGGAAATATTTCCTGACCGATGGGTGAGCGCAACGCGGTAGGAACGTTTAACGACGCGTCACATATGGCGCATCGGGTATGCTTATATATAAATATGAGTGGAGGCGAAATATAAATCAATAGTATTACGTACGTATAGCGTTGCGAAACGGTACTGCGTTTTTTTTATGGAGGACAAAAGCGTGAAAGTGAGGTTTGATGGGCATGTGATTCACGCGATATGAGCGAATGCGTACGCGTTACGCACTCAGCATTTCCATGATCTGTGGCGTGTTGGCAATTTGCTGCGCTAGACATCGGAGCTGCAGCGGGAAACCGCCACTGAAAGGACGCGCCAGTCTCTTTTGCAGTCGAGCGCACACCCATCTCAAGTGCATCGGTAAAAAAAAAAGTGACCACGCTTTCAAACATCTGGCGAAGCGCGTGGGGTGGGAGCTAAAAGGCAAAGGAAAATATAACGGCGATACTGCGCTGCGCAAAATCTTGGTCTGTGCGCTGCAGCCTCCACGCTCCTCTCACTCGCTTGACAGGAAAGCCTTGAAACACACTCGGGCTCTCTCAGCTGTGCGGACTGCGCTGTATAAGGTGGCGCACAATGAAGGACACAGTAGGCCATCAAAAAAAAAAAAAAAAGAGCTGCTTCCGCGTGTATCCAGTTGATGGAGCTGCAAAGATAGTTCGGGCTATGCACTCGTAACGAAAAAGACTTGCCGAAGAGCAGTTTGCGCGAATCTATGTCGACACTGCATGCACAGGTTTGCCGGAGCACATTGAAACAGCGTTTTCCCCCGTCAAGGCTCATGAACGCATGCGTGCATGGATGGGGGATTTTTCATACAGACATTTGGTTGTACGGGATTCGTCCGCCAGTGTATAAACGCACAGTGCTCTCTACATCGAGTAAAACTAATCGAGGTCTTATAAAGCGGGTACATTGGCCATGAACTAAGTTTTGGCGATGGACGCAGCACTGGCGCACCTGCTACACGACCTTAAATCTTCTCCTGCTGCTTCCTTCACGACTCCGTGCCTCCGAAACTTGAGCGGAGTTCACTTGAAGACCCAAGCACCGTCCCGCACGTCCGGCATCCACGCCTGCGGTGCAGGCCAAAGGTCGATAACTTATTGATAGCCGAAGCGCGTCCGGATATATGCGACCGAGCGGACGCGCCACTCTGCCTGTCCGGGTGCATAAAAGAACACGCGCATTTGTCGTCGCTCTCTTATTTTTTGCCTTCTTCCTGCAGGGCGAACTCGCGCTGACAGGAATTTATCGCGCTTAAGTGAAGCCGGGCGCGGAGCGTTGTTGATGGCTGAACCGGTCCGCGGCTGCTTACATGCGCTGCCCTTTCCAACCATTCACCTAGCGCGGAATGTCGGGCTGCCATAGCAGCGGGGGTACCACACCATTCGCGCGGGTCACCGCTGCTGCTGCTTCGCTGCGGGTGTCGCCTGCATGCGTTCAAGACTTCATTCCCATAACCGAGTCTGACCTCGCCAGGGTTAGCGCACCGGCCGACTGTCATGGTAGTGCACTTGCTCACAAACGCAGTCATAGGTGGGAGCTGACCTCGCCAGGGTTAGCGCACCGGCCGACTGTCATGGTAGTGCACTTGCTCACAAACGCAGTCATAGGTGGGAGCTTTGCATATGCTAGCGTTATCGTTCTTTGTGTTTTTTCTGAGGGCTGTAGACAGGGAGGAGGCAGAACAAACTTTTGCGCAGTTCTTGTCTAACAAAACAGTCAAACGTCACAGTACTGAATGCATAAGGCAGCGTCGAAGGGGACACAATTACGACAAACAGAAGAATTACAACTGTAATAAACTTTCAGGCAACTACCTCTTACAGTTAAGAACCATTTCTCATATATAAAATTTTTTTTATCATGAAAGAACATCAGACAAATTAAACGGTGAGGTTATACGGGAGGACGCAGCCATCGAATAAGCAGCGAACGAAAGCGATTCCGCTGGAGAGGTTCGACATTCCACAAGCTAGAAAACCTGGTTTCCATCCTGAGCCATGACAGCCGAATTTTGATTCGGGCACAATGCAAGAACACGCGTGTACTTGGATTTTGAAGCAGGTTAAAGAAATGCGCCCCAAGTGTTTAAAATTAAATTGGATTCAGCGGCTACACAGCAATTCTTATAATATATTGTGGTTACTTAATTACTAATATTCGACATTACAAAGATCAGGATGGCTCTGATCAGTACGCCGAGGTGAATGACAGGGAAGGATGAATCAGGTGAATACTTCTGAGCGAAAGATTCAAAGTCGCGGAAAATGTAGCTGAGGTTCAAGGGCGAGTGTTCGGGTCGTTCGTTCGCATAATGAGGCGAGACGACAGAGGCGATAGTGCGTGACAATTTAGTCTGTAGCTGCAAGAGACGAGGTCAGCCTAAGCCTGGACGGGTGTAATAATAACACCGGGGAGGAACTGCATGCCAATAGGGCAGAACAGTAAAACACAGAAGTGGTGGCATTCATAAAGCGGCGGCAGAATTATTTAGCGATACATAGAGCAAACGTCCTCTTTTCATCCCATTTTATACAAAGAGTGACATGGCTGACAGTTTCGGCCAGTACTCGGGTTGACAATAAGGACTCGCAGGTGCAGACTAACCCTGTATTTTCTCCTTGGATAGCGTTGTAGAGTATATAAAACGGGAACACAAGCAGTGTACTCCGATGAGAGTACACAATTAGGGTGAGAAATAAACTAGTGTTGCAGTGCGGGCTTGTTGATGTGGAATCTTTAAATGGAAACATGACAGCCCCCTGGGCGGGGAGGTTGTCGAGATCTATTCGCATTACCACACATTTTTTTGTTTTACTGGTCAGCATGCATTATTATTACAGGGCACGACGTTGTTTAACAATACATCCAACGTGTTGTAAGCTTCGTCAAACCACGCGTGTCGATCCCCACGGCAACGAATTCATACGTGCACAGCACACAATGCGTATCGAACGTAAGAACTGTGGTTTCGGACGCGAATAACTTTCAGGGTGCAATCATGATTGCTATGGATCTACACCAACAGTACAGACACGGTAATACACTGGCGTTTCAACTGTGGAGGCTTGGACTAAAAGTAGTGGACGACGTCACAAAGCTTATTGTGACATATTAAGCTACGAGTTATTCGGTGAAATATAAAATCGGGTGGAGGGGGAGACGAGTGACACATACTATAGGCGCGATTACGCCATCGGTCGGGCGAACGGAAGCACACTCTTGTGCAGAATATCGGTCTCGCCACCCAGCAACTGCGGGAGGGTGTGTGGGCGTCCTGCCCGTATAAGCACACGCTGTAATCTAATCTCGTTTGTCGCCGCCGATGTCGTCTCACACTAGCACACTATCTGCCTGAAGAAGAGATTTGTCAAAAGGAGCCTGGTACATCAGTAGCGTGTTGCACGACGCAAGCTTTTATGCACGCAGTGTAAGCGTGCGTGTGTGAGCAATCATACAAAGACATATTATAAATACTACAAATTTTACAGCGGATGTGGGGTTTCATGCACAGGTATAGGGTTCCATGTCCCGAAGCGACGCAAGTATATCAGAGACCCCGTAATGCAGGGCTACAGCTTCATTTTGATGCGCAGGGTATCTACATGTGTTTTCGAATACACGAGCGTTGGTGTTTTCCGCCTTTATGGAAGTGCACAAGGATTCGAACTCTCAACTTTGAGCTCAGTACATCTGTTTAGAAAGCAAGAACTGAAGGAACGGGGTGCTCAAAGAGCAGGCTGGAAAAATTAAATGTCTCGGCTGACTAAAATCGGAAGTCCTAAAGCGTATCTCGCTTGTGATCTTCAGGCAGAGTTTAACGCAGTTCTTGCACTTAAAGGGCACCGGACGTCTACAATGCGCAAGACGCCCGTGACCACCAAGTACCTCGGCCCTGACTCAACATTCACGCAAGCGATACACGTGCAATGGCGCCACGTGAATAAGACAAAGCGGGAGCGTCGCTCTAGTGTACAAATTAATAATAGCGAACAGAAGAGTTCGTACGATGCCCTCCGCGGTCCATTTATGTATGGCTTGAGAAGAGGTAAAAATAGCACTAAGCGATGACAGTCCAGCAAACTTTGTTTACACTGTGTAAGCGTTCGCAATTCGTGCGTCGTGTATAGATACTCGCCAGCACTTATTGTTACTTAAGCAGTGCTGCTGGCCCCGCCGCGGTGGTCTAGTGGCTAAGGTACTCGGCTGCTGACCCGCAGGTCGCGGTTTCGAATCCCGGCTGTGGCGGCTGCATTTCCGATGGAGGCGGAAATGTTGTAGGCCCGTGTGTTCAGATTCGGGTGCACGTTAAAGAACCTCAGGTGGTCGAAATTTCCGGAGCCCTCCACTACGGCGTCTCTCATAATCATATGGTGGTTTTGGGACGTTAAACTCCACAAAATCAAATTAAGCAGTGCTGCTGAGACCCGTAGAGGTGCGCACGATGTATGTATACGATGCAGAGAAAAGTAACTGCAGATGATTACAGCGGCAAAATTCTATCAAGGCGGGGAACGAATGGCCAAGGACAGGGCAACTCTTCTCCACTCACTCGCCATTATTATTTCAGTTATAAATGGACGCCCGCTTCACGCGGGGCCACCCGGTAGATGGAGAAGAGCGAACAAGGGTTGGCGTGCGGCCACTCCTGACCAGCGCGGTCACGGACCCAAACTTGCAGGACCACTTCCGTGCATGTCCTCACGTAGCACTGCTCCTCTATCTCGCGGCTACATTTCATTATTCGCGGTTTCCTGGCAAAGCCTGCGCGACGGTCCCTCCTCCCGACAAATTGCGCTGCAACACTGCCCTGAGCGGCGGCGCGCACAGTGTCGAGCGCGAACAGCCCACGCTATTTTCCCCTCTCTCGCACCATCCCAATCCAATCGTGGCGACCGCTGAGCGATGATGTAGTCCCCTCACTGGTTCCACTGCGAGCACCAACAACCGGTGGGCTCAGAAAGGGCGATTAGTATCTTTTGCTGCACTTCCTATACCGAAATGACGTCCACTCCGCATCATCGCTTGATGGCGTTGAACACCAACCGTGAGCGGTAAAACGCAGGTGCGTGCCCACGAGCCAATGCGTGCTGCAGTGCACAGGAACGCGCCGCTTTTCGGGGAGCAATTTTTTGTGTGTTACTGCTGTATACTCTGTTAGGCAGAGCGCTAAACAACTGTCCCAGTTACTGAGGTCTCAATAAAATGTGCCATCTTATCAAGTTATAAGGTGAGAACGTTTCCCATATTTGAAAAGGCTTGGAAACTGATTATTGGTTCGCAAACGTAGTGATTATTAGTGATTAGGAGTGCAAATATCAAATAAAGTGGGCTTCGTAAACCAGTAAAAGGACTGGCATACAGAATACGTGTATCTCTGTTAACGAGTTGTCTCAAGACAGTGAAATATGACACAACACAGAAAGGTATCATCGTGCCACAGTCTGAGCAGGGATTGCAGTAGGAGTTTTCAAATGCGAATTCGACATAATTATTGTGGTCTTCCTTTCTGAAACGGCTTAAAGTACAGTGTTGCCTTAATAGAGTTTGCGTACGCTTGAAATAGCTTTTAACTTCAGTTGCCATTTAATCTGCAGCACATTCGTGAGATAATAGAATCTCCAAGATTGCTGCAGCACGCTTGCTGGTTAGGTTCAAGGTCCATTCACAACTTCATTTCCATTAGTGTAAACGGAAAGCGAAGAGAATAAGCCAAAGTCTTCAGCAACTATACGCAGGGTGTTTCCGATAAGTACCCTGCAGTGCCTTCTCAGTCCGGGAAAAGCTTTTTGATGCCAAGCCCGACTAAATTAAAAAAGCGCATTGAACTCTTTCTTGTGAGCCCCGCCTTTCCTCCTCGCAAGTCTAACGACCGCTCAAGCTAAGCAGCGAACAACCAGTGGCTGTTCGTTTCGAGAAGTTGGTCTACAAGCGCTCGGAAAAAAACCGTCAATTCTCAGTCACATGACAGGCAAAGCCAACTGCGTGTGGCCATTTAACGGAGGCGATTAACCATGTTTTTCCGAGAATATTCGGACGCGTAAAAGCACTCCGCTTATTACGGTTCCTTGCAACATGCAGACCGGCAGCTCGCTGCTGCGGTGACTCTGTCATCGCGTGCACCGTGCCATTAGTTTACCATGCCGGAAGAACCCTGCTCCTGGTTAATGAAAGCCCGTCGGGGACTGAGTCAGCGTAACCCAAAGAGGCACGCGACCAGGGCCCTGGAAGGGAACGAAGGGCACGCTTCTTGGAACAAACGGCATTACGAAAAGTTAATCAGGCTCATGAGCCACTCCCACTGAGACTGCATCTCTGCAGATATATGGGACCAGTTTTAGGCCCTTACTGATACAAAGAAGGAAGATTACAACGACGCGCGCCATATAGCATCCCAGCGTCCGAGAAGCAAAGTAGATAAGGTACGCACCAGTGTTTGTAGACAGGGCACGCATAGGCAAGTAGCTCATTTCGTGGAGTGGGTCATGGATGCCGCGATGGCGTCCGTTTACGGCGCTGACCGAAAAAGAGGCGCACGAGACCCCCGCTTCAATATTTGTGGCTGCCGCAGGCGCTTCGTGGCCGCCGCCCTTCACCAAGCTCATCAATGGGCATAGAGTGAAAGAATTCCGCATGCTCGGCGACACAGATACACGTGACCGTGATATATACGTGAGCATACGCCTCTGCGCGTACACTTCGCTCTTCCGGCCTGCGAACTTGCGCGTGGCGTCTTCTCGAGCCGAAAGCAAGAAACGATCGTCACTCAAGGTTCTCCACTGTGCATCTCTGGAATTCAGATCTAAATTATCTGTGTCCCACAGGCACGCCGCATTATGAATTGCATGATTGGCCCCCTTAGCGCGTTTCGTAGCGCTGTCGTCAGATGACATCTCGCGGGAAACGCATCGCCAGATACACTGCCAACCCCAATCGGAACCGAGGTCGGCATTGCCTTATTTGCGATGAAGGCCCCCGCATTACCGCCACATGCCCACCCTCCCCTCCACTGATGTCTGGAGGAGTCAGACAGTTCACACCCAACGATTTTGTATTAGGAGTGCAAATGCTGCCAGCCCTTGAGAGCCCCGGCATGTGCAACGCGGAATATCATTTATTGAAACCACGTGGTTCGTCCTTGGCATCATGCTCGCCTAGTTCAAGAACGCTTTCACCCGGCTGTAGCTGTTCGCACACCACACCCATACGCAAGCAACTGTTGTCGAATAGTACGGTATGTAGTTAAAGATCACGTATGTTTTAAAGAAATAAATCCTAATAAAAAGCCCTGATGTTATATATTGAGTGAGGAGTACTGATTCCCTTGTTTTTTTTTTATTCCGGCGAGCTAATTCACTGCATGAGATTCATCGTATAATCTGTACATGCACCGCATATATACTATACACACCTCAAAAATGACACATCCCTCCCACTCCATTGGTATATTACCCACAACTCAATCTGTAATCAAGAAGAAATGCGAGTCTTCACCTCGAGCATTACACCAGATGTCGCAACCAACACTCCAGCCGAAAGGCACCTCGTACCGATGTCATCATTTCGTTGGAAGGGACACCACCTTCCAGTATAATGCGCGTATGTGTGCAGCGTGAAAAAAATGAGGGAGTGACCGCACTTGTTCTTGTTGGGGGTTTGTATATATTCCAAGTACAGGGCTTGCGTGCTCACTATTACCAGGTAGCGGCAAAGAAACTAATGGACGTTTTGCAGGGACGTCATAACAATAAAGACGATATACAGTCGCGGCGAAAGATTATTCCAGTTAACGATAGTGAAACGGAGACATCTGAAGGCGTTCTCAGAACCATCTTTTTTTTATGTAAGAATGCTTCATGTTACCTGCACTTTCACGTATATTGGCGGCAAAAAGGGCTATGTGAGTGGGCGCAGCGGGGCAGCATTCTCGAAAACATAGACAGAGGAGGAGAACTTGCAAGCATGCAGATATGAGTCATCTAGTCATGGTCTCTCGATGTCACTTCAACCGGCTGCGGTCGCATGATGGGAATGTCGACCATTCAATTCATTCGTGATGGTCCCGCTAGGCCTTCTGTATTGTGTCTAGGGATCCGGTAGTATTCTTAATTAGCCACTATGATGACCGAAATAGCTGTTTTTTTTTGTGGAGTGAAACACACTTTGGTCGCTGTACACACAGTGTGCACATGCGTCACGCAATGCCCCTTCGTCACTTCAGAAATGACATGTCTGGGTAACGTATACCTACTCACTCCATGGCCGACCGCTGCCGTGTAATTTCCTCGTGCTTCCGCCTATTCTATTGATTGATTGATTGATATGTGGGGTTTAACGTCCCAAAACCACTATATGATTATGAGAGACGCCGTAGTGGAGGGCTCCAAAATTTACACCACCTGGGGTTCTTTAACGTTTACCCATATCTGAGCACACGGGCCTACAGCATTTCCGCCTCCATCAGAAATGCAGCTGCCGAAGCCGGGATTCGATCCCGTGACCTGCGGGTCAGCAGCCGAGTACCTTAGCCACTCAAGCACCGCGGCGGGGCTTCCGCCTGTTCAGTTTTGCCTCACGATGCAAGTATGAGGAATGATCAGCTGTTCGTGAGGCAAGTTGATTTACACGAAGAGGGAACAGAACGTAGGGGTGTTCTCTTTGCAGAAAGTTATTACCTAAAATTGAGAACGCACCTTGCGATTTTCGACAAGCACCGGCGTGTTTGGCTGGCGCAGATTAACAAAAGCCGCTTGAAGAAACTCGATGACATTTGCGTCTTCAAGTGTAACTTCATTACGGGTAAGTGCCATAGCCAGTCACTTACCTGCAAACAGAGATAGCTTACGAAAACGCTGTACATACAAACTTGTCAGCGGCCACTGCGTGCACAATCAGCGTGTCAGGGAGGCGGTTAAAATCGTGATGACCATCGCGGGTATCCGGGCATTGCATTGAAACACTCTGAAAATGGATGTGAAATAATCTTCGTCCCTCGAGCGTGGTGAGCTGTCCAGGCCAGAGGGTTCCTGGAATAAGAGACCGTCTCACTTTCACTCACAATTGTTACTCAATAAATATTTTCTCTCTCTTTCTCTTTCACTTGTGGTTTGAAGTATAGGCGATCGCTGAGAGTTGGGAAGTCAGGTTTTTTTAACATTAGTCGATTGATTCCCCAAAACAGTCTCCATAATTTTCAGGGACTCCACTGTACATTAGCGCACAACAACAAAAGTAAAATACATGGTAAAAAAGTGTCAAGACATACGCGAAAAAAAAAATGACCGGCATTACCACTGCACGCAGCATGCGAAGTCTCTACCTCGCAGAATATTTTACTCGGCTGTTTCCACAAATTTCATTCAAAGAGCCTCAACATCAGCACTGTTTAAAATAATTGGAGAGCTGTGCTACGTGAGCTACTTTGGTGGCGTGGGCCGCAGCGATGTATTTGTAAAATTATCCATATTACATCGTCTGTAAACTTGCCTAGCTCCACACGATGACTCGTTTTCGATGAGAGCTGCTGTGCTTCACTCATCCACTCTTAAAATTGTGGCTCGAGAGACTTGGGGCTTTCGCGTGTTCTCGGGCCACGCAATTTGTAGTGAAAGCGAGATAATGTGCCCTCGTAAGTCGTGGTGGGCAGCCGGACTACATTGTGGCTGGTATGCGTGTCACACGTCTTGATTTTCTCGTCTTTTATCGAGTGAACAAGCTCGGCCTTCCTGATCCGATCGGCTCGTTAAAGTGCGACAAAGAAAAATTGGCACATCCCACATACAGTGGGAATCAATGATATGCGAAGCACGAATGAGGAAGGTTGATTTGCCACTTTAAGATTAGCACAACGTTACGAGGCGGACGTAAACTGTGCCGTACATGACTTCCATGCCATGATTATGTCTGCGCCTGGCATTTGTGTTCGCCGTCCATTCACGTCACGTAATACCAAATTTGGAATATGTGCAGTTAGCGAAACGGCCACGAGCGTGCTATGAGTGTAGCATGCAGTCACGTTTTACATGACACGCATACCATGGTATGCGTATCAATGCATTATTAGCATGCTTGGGCATGTCATTTACCTTCGTCGTCTTTTCACGTCCCGTAATACCAAACTTGGTTTATGTGAAGCCAGCGAAACGATCGCGAGCGCATCACGAGCCTGATGTAGCGCATCGTGTAGTCATGTTATCACGTGACACGAATATCATGATTTCCACGTGCAGGCCTGCAGCTTATGTTCGCCATGAGGCCACGTCATATGATACCAATTTTGCGATATGTCATGTGGACGAAACCACCACAGGAGCAGCAAAATCACGACATGTGAATTATGACAGTCATAAAATACACGTCATGATTTTCATGTTATGACTAGTCACTTATGCTCGTCATACAGTTATGTTATGCCATAAAACATTTGGTATAGATCCTATTATTCAAACTCCAGGAGAGATAAAAGTCGTTGGTGGCTAGACAGACAATAGATAGATAGATAGATAGATACAGTCAAACTTGCTGAAGTTTTCTAAGAAATGCTTCGCATTTTAAATCGCATGGCTTCACTTTCATCATCGCGCACAGAAACAGATGCCGTGCCCTCAACAAACTACGATGCATCACGCGAACTGCTGTAGGCACCCAGGGAGATAACCGGGCGTGGCGGGAGAGGGATTAGGGGTTATCGTCCCAAAGCCACCATTTGATTATGACAGACGCCGTAGTCGAGGGCTCCGGAAATTTCGACCATCCGGTGTTTTTAACGTGCACCCAAAGCTGAACACACAGGCCTACAACATTTCCGCCTCCATCGGAATTGCAGCCGCTGCAGCCGGGATTCGATCCCGCGACCTGCGGGTCAGCAGCCGAGTACCTTAGCCACCATCGTGGCGGGGCACGGTGGAAGTGACATCACATGAACACTATGTATACAGATGGTGCTGCCTTCTTTGCTTAGAAGGATAGTCGACTCAAACTCCCACAAATAAGTGTAGAAGCACGTGCGATGGGGATTGTGGTGGCATGTATGATGAAAAAAAAAGAACAGATATTGGGTGATGACGATGGATCACTGAGTATGTGAGCTGTCGTATACAGCCCATGCGGTGGTCGCATGATTGTCGGATCCGACGAAAATGGCAAAGTCGACGGCAAAAAGACGTACAGATTATGGTTTCCTTGAGCGAAATTCCAGAATGTACCAAGACAAATTGTAAAAGTGAATGAATGGGTCGTGCCGAGACGCTTTGAGCCGAGAAGTGCGCAAGAGCTCATCCTTTTTAATGAAGGCTCGAGGTAGCACATCATCTTTTCTTTTTCATCTTTTCAGGAGCATGGCTTTCATTAGGGCCCCCACATACTCGCTTGACGTCACTTCTCAAGTCGCGCGTGTCTCTCGTTATCTATAGAGAACGCTCTTCTGTTGGGACGAAAATTCTCGGCACATCAAGCTTCTTGAAGCCGTGTTCATGTGTAAATGAGCCGGCAACATCGGAGAAGTCTACCACACGATGTGTCTCAATATCTCTGAACAACTTTCTACCTCGCAAAAAAGAAATAATAATAATAATAATAATAATAATAATAATAATAATAATAATAATAATAATAATAATAATAATAATAATAATAGAAATGATGGTTAGCTCAAGTTGCACACAATTGCGGGGGCCCTTGGAGTTCATTCACGCTGAAGCGGAAAGTACTTGACAAGCGGTATCCTTGAATCGCTAAAAGGGGCGTCCGTGGGGTGTTCTCTCATTGGTGTCGCCCAGCCGTTCGGTTGCCCAAGCACGCGACGCTTGTAAGCCCTTTTTCGCTACGACCACGTTGTTCGTCTTTCCTGGACGAACTAATTCAGCGCCCCACAAACAAACATAGTTGCGAATAATAAAAAAAAGACGAGCTTTTCTAGAGTCATCCTCGCCTTCCTTTTATTTTTGTTTTTGCGTGGACAACATGTCACCGAGTCGTGGCTAGAGGGACCGGTGCCAAGAGAGAAGACATGCACTCTGGGAAACTTCTAGAGGGAAGCAGTGGTTAGCGTGAATCTGCTCTGGGATGCTGACGCTTGCGCAATCCAAGCTGGCTGCAGCAGCTCTGCCCATATATAGGCTTGCTCACTGCGCAGCCAATCACAATTACTCCAGACAGGTGGACATTAGCACAACTGCGTCTGTGCGGAATGAAAGAGTAGGCTTCTTCAGACGGGGAGAAGGTGTTGCGCTTTCCTCGTTCGTTTTGCGAGCACGATGATTTGACGCATTTTGTGCAAGTTGCACACGAAGTCTGAGAGCTAATAATGATGCACTTATAGGTGCGGTTTATCGACTGATGCAAGGGATAAATAAAAACGAAACAACTAAGTCTGATGACCACTGAACGTGGAGAATGATTACTGCGAGACCAACAGAGAAAGGACGTATGCGTGCGAGAGGTCTGCCCCTGTGTAGCGCGTTAAGATTAAGTGTGGACGTGATGCAACTTCAGTTTAAACGAAAATGCTATGAATGGCCTTCATTCTTTGTATATAGTTATCAGCTGTGATATAAGATCATAACAAAACGTTGCCGACGAACGAACGTAATGCATTTTTGTTACTAAGAAATTATGTACCGAACTAACAGAGCAGCAAACAATTGCTCATTCTTGCTTTTTACTCCCACTCATGGGCTGACTTTTTTTCGCTCCTTTTATTCACCTTTCTGTTTCAAGGTGTCTAAATTTGTGTTCCTTTCAGAACAATTGCTATTGATTTATCTACCTAGTCGCTAGGGTGGTTTATCAGTACAGTTTTAAGTGGGAACTGATGGCTCGCGATCATGACAAACCTTTTCACTATAGGTTCGGTTGTTCTTCCCTGCCGTTATCACCCAATGACGCTCTACCAACGGCTTCACTGCTGGAGCCGTTTCAAAACAGAAAGCAGTTGAACAGAAAAAGACACACAATTTTAAGTCATTCGCTTTGTACCTATATGTATACAAATGAAAGAAACGGTAATGTCATTGTAAACAAATTAATAAAGACAAATCAAATAGGTATGTATGTCCAACTCTGTTTTCTAGTAATGGGCACTACATGATAAAGTTAATATTACTCCATATGATGAATGCCAACTGTGGTGTTGACCAAAATTAGCAGTACTAATTGGCAGCAAGTGCTATGGCTAAAACATTTATATAAAATGTATTCACACGTTACTGTGAACTCATTGAAGAATAAACAAACAAAACTAACAGCAATGACAAGGTTGACACTCTGAAATGCACTCGCAAGAAATTTATTGCGTTTAAATTTGCATTTTGTCAGTAAAAATTCAAACATTCGTCACATGTTTCTGACACGCTGTTTGCAGCTGGACGCTTGAAGGCACAATTAGTGTCACATACAATATGAAGTTTTTTTGTATTTTTCTGCTGTCATTCGTGTTATTTATCAGCAATTTGCATCTGCTCAATGTCTAAGCGAGTGAATTCATGCTATTCAGAACAGAGCAATACATGACCTGCAGTTCAGCGGTAGTTCTTGGAGGGACTTCGCCGAGCAGTCAATTGTGGAGTCGGTATCACGGCCATTGATAAATTTGCACCTCGCTTCATAAATGACGGCTCTTGAGGGAACTTTCATGCGTCGACCATAGAAATATCAGTGTGCTGAGAAGCCCCACCTCCCTTCTTTTTCTTTGACATGTGTTCGTTCGTACTATAATTTGCCTCTTGACCGAATCCACAAGAAAATATCAGCCCCACTGTTACCATACTTCTTTCCAGGCATCCTCACTAAATATCGATGGTTCAAATCATGCTCTCTTATCTCTTTGAGCAGTTACACAATTCCTGGATTTCGCAAAAAAAAACCAAGTAAAGCGATTACTTTGTAAGTGTATTTTACAGAACCAACAACCTATTAACCGTATATAGCTACTTTAACACAACATATTAACATACCTAACATATTCAGCTCTAGATTTTAGCTATACGATTTTTTGCGCGTATAATAACAAAAGACGCATTTGGGCCCTGCCGCTATAGCAGAAGGTTCACGTTCCGCGTTTTCGAGACGCCTTGTCTCTGATGTCGATCTGATGTCGATATCCCTTCAGATGTTGACGGCATGTGAGAAGAAGCCAACGCTTTCACGTGTGTTACACGTGTGCCACATACAGACGTGGCCAACATGTCATTTTCACAGCTTGTTTCTTCTGTGAGATAATGCGCTCGCTCTCGTGAGTAAATTGTGCTCATCCATACGCCTACAATCTCCGTCTCAACATGCATGATACGGCCAGCGCATCTAAGAAGTCGGGTGCCTTAGGCGCCGTCAGTCACGCGTTCTTCGAAAGACTTAATAAATGATCACGCGGAGGTAAGTCTGTTTACGTAACAAGATCGCCGCTGTTGCGTCATTCAGATATGTCTTCAGGGCCACCACGTCCGACAAAACAGAAGGCTGAATCGATTCGGGACCAGCACACGAATTTCGAGCGCTTGTCTCTTGTTCGGTGCGCTGGCACCCAGCTGCGTCGTTTGCCGCCAGTTGCTGTGGGCGACATTTACGCACGTAGTTCCAGAGGCCACAGCGAAACGCCGCCCGAGTGACATTAAGTGTCGTCGCGCGAGTGGGCGTTTACTCAGATACGAACTTTTGCGCAAGGATTTCGCACGCGCTTTCCCGTCATGATTACTCGGCAATAATGCGATCTACCAGTTCTCCATATTAACACTGCCACCTTGATGAAGCAGTCGGACGCGTTTTCTTCGCAAAATGAATTGATTGCATGAGCTTTGGAAGACGTTGAAGCCCTTGAACATAGAGTAATAGTTAGCAGCACGGCCGTGAAGTGGTGACAAAGATACTTTTTTACAGTTATAGCGCTGTCTTACGTGAACCTTCTCGAGGAAAACCTTGGACCGGAAAAACGAAATCCATCCAAGAGGTCAGCTTGTAACATTCAGGGGGCATTACGGATCGTTTCTGCAGAGCTTACTTCGCCGAGTATATATCCGTTCGTGGCGCATTGTTGATGAAAGCTCAAAGTACAGGGTGTGCAGCTTTGAAGAATTAGAGGCTTGACGAGTGCAGCGCTGGTATACGACCTCGACCTTCCGTCCGTGCTGGCTCCGATCGAGTGGTAACCTTGGCCGAGCTGCTGACACGGCGAGATTCATCGTTCTCGTCAAGTGCTCTCTGGCTTCGCTGCCGCTAGCGTATACCTTGCGGCGTGTACCGGCAGTAGCACGCATTAGCTATGCTCATACACGGCCGGCAATGATCCGAAGGGCTGTATACTCATATCGTCATGGACCTCCTTTTTCAAGGGTCGAACGCCACTCGTGATAAGAAATATCCGCCTGGAAGGTGTATCCGCCACTGGAGTTTACCTTAGAATTCTATTGTTCTCTCGCGATTGCCTCGTTCATTGGGCTTATGGATGAAAATAACAGCGTCTGTAATGTATAGCTATTTCACAATTCCTCGGCTGCTTTTTCGTCGCCATTCCTTCTTTTTCTACTTCTATGTCTGGGAAACCCTTGACGAAGCAAACAGTATTTTACTTGTAGTAGCGGGTAATACATGGGCCATTTCGATACACAACATTTGCAAACGCACTTACTCGTTTCGTGCACGGGGCCCTGCATTTCAGCCTAGATGGCGGGGATCCAAACTGTATAATTGTTTAATAACTGCATTAACTGCGTGCTCAGCGAAGCGACTCCTGTGCGCTTTTTTTTCTTATTACCGCATAACTCGTGGCGCACATGACCACAAAGGTATGTTTGTTTGAGCACATAAATTTCTCGCAGTCATATTACTAGTGCCCATTGTTATCTTGCTCTCAGGATTGTTCTCGCAGGCATTGTTATCATAAATTTAGTGAGAGATAAAATACGCATTTACGGGGTCACTAATTGTGAATAATAAGTGGAGCTGAAGGGCGTAAACTCTGAACACATCTTGAATATAAACGTCAATAAATACGATGTATCATCGTCATCCAAAATGACTGACAATGTTAGCCTTATCGTGAACACAGGCTTGGTGATACATGAATAGACGTATACGTGAAGGGCGAGAGGCTGTACATCTTTGACGTTACCGCAGTTCCCGCACCCGATTTCGGTGGCGTCACAACTGTTATTCTGCTAATCATTTATAGTGATACCGCACCAGAACGATTTGACTAAAGAATTTTGTGAAGTGTTGTATTGAGCTTGCATCCTTTATAGCCTTCATAATGATACGCACCACTTTAATTATGCGTGGGTGCCACCACCACACCAACGATGACCTTCTCCTCAGCGTTACGTTCTTATATGTCAGATGCACTGGGAATCAGATCTAGGAAATCAAGTTCCCGAGATGACTTTCGTACTACGAACTTTGTGGAAGTACTGCGTAGTTTATGCCACGAGTGCGCTGTCAAATGTGCGGAAGATGATACGTGCGTTTTTGTGTCGTTCCTGATTTTTTCCCCGCTAATTCATAAAGTCATTGAAATATGTTGTCCGTAAGCTGTTCGTCTTGATGCCCCATATTTTTTGTTGTTGAGTGTTCAGAATACCTACCTAACATATTCAGCTCTAGTTTTTGGCAATACGATTTCATGCACGTGTATCAAAAGACGCATTTGGCGGCGGGCCCTGCCACTATAGCACAAGGTCCGTGTTCCGTGTGTTGGAGACACCTTGTCTCTGATGTCGATCTACGTCTGTGTATGTCGATATTGTTTCAGGTGTTGGCGGCATGTGGGAAGAAGGCAACGGTTTCACGCACGTCACACGTGCGCCACATACAGACGTGGCCAAGACATGTCATTTTCACAGCTTGTTTCATCTGTGAGATAATGCGCCATATTTTTTGTTGTTGAGTGTTCAGAATAAACTGAGCCATCAGACGCCGACTGTTCAGATTTTCCGTTGCCTGTGGGAATAATCTTCAAAAAGAAATCAGAACAACAATAAGCCTGCGTGTGTAAATATTCTAACCACTTGCTAAAGTTTTCATTGCGGTTACATGTGGCATGCAGGTATACACTTGACGTGCTGAATTGAACTTATAGGATAGTTTTTTTTAGAGGAATGAGAATCCTGGCAACGTATGTGAAATGACGTATGTTCCATTTAGTAAAAGGGCGAGCGTACTATTTTCTAATCTTTTTTGCGGTGCATTCATTTTTCGCGTTCTCTGTCGTTCCAGGTGCGATACACGGGAGCAGGCATGAACGTGGCTCGTTCTTTCGGCCCGGCGGTCATGTCTGGAATGTTCGACGACCACTGGGTAAGCACAATGACCATGATACGTGTTTTTGTGTGACTGGTGCAGTTTGGCGATTTGAGCATGGTCACGTACAAAACACCGTTAGCACGTTCATGTCCCTATAATGACGACTTTTAATAATGATAATCGTTGGGGTTTTACGTCCCAAGACCCCGAAACGATTATGAGGGACGCCGTAGTGGGGGGTTCCGGAAATGTCGACCATGCGGTGTTCTTTAACGTGCATGGACATAGCGCAGCACACGGGCCTCTGGCGTCTCAGTTCCATCGTAATGCAACCGTCGCTGCCATGATGGAAGCCGTGACCTTCGGATCAGCAGCTGAGCACCGTAACCGCTGCACCACCACGGCGGACGACCTGTATTCCGTTTCGTACATCAGGTGCAATGCTACAAGAGCAGCGAGAATTCTTGCAGTATACGGGCAGATGCGTTTGCGGCATAGAACAGTTCAATGATTTAACCACCTGAAGGTCATGTTTTTTTCTTAGACTGAGTAAGGCTTTGTTTTTAGACTGAGTAATAAATGAATACACTTTGTGCCTTATAAATAAACAAACCCCGTTATTTACACGACTCAATAGGCTAGTCAAGATCGCTTATAGCGTCTTTTGTTTTCATATCGTCCATGGCCTCCTCGAAGAGTTCGGATAGCACGCAGCCTGAGCGAATCACCGAGGCCACGTTTACAGCGACAAAATATAGGAGCGGGACGCGCGAACTTGCACATTCTGCTAACCGAAACTTCCAGCACATATACCTCCCACTGTGCTGCACCAAATGAGTGAGTGAGTGAATAAAAAGATAGGCAATGGTGGATGATAACCACATGTGTGTTCGGTTGGCTGTATACTCTGCATACACAGGAAATAGGGCTAAAGGTTAGTAGGAAATAAAAAGCAAAGAAGAGGACTAGTTCAACACACAGAGTTGTCGAAGCACTCCAGTTATCATTTAGCACTATATAGTGAAGAATAGATGCAGACGAGTTAGAAACAGAAACCCGCAAGTCGAGTTTTCGCACCCCCGACATCTGCGTCACGCGCATACATGTTTCTTGATGCAGTGCAGGCATGCGAAAACGTGGAACCTTGGCAGCGAAGGCAAAGTGGTAGTGGTCTCGAGGAAGGTGGAAACGCAGAGCATTTACTAAGAACTGAAGTGCGTTTAGACATCAGCGCTCGACCTGTGACCCCTCTATCAAGAGCCGTACAAGTGCGTCGGCGTTATATATGTGTGCCTCACCTTTCTCGAGAACCAAGCTCCCGCAAGTCCCATTTTTTACTTTCTTTGGCTACGCATGCGTCTGACCTTTTCGTTTAAACGAGCCGTGGTGAGGGGAGGATCGGGCGCATCCTATTTTCGTAAAGAATATTATCGCACATCTTTAAGTGTAAGCTGCATGCATTTCTGTTAAAGCTGCAGTGTAAAAAATATCACGAACACTGCTCAAGAACCTCTTGTTCCAAAACAGAACCGAATAATGGCGCTTCTCTTTGCCAATCGATTGGGGCCCTTAGCAGGTACGTACGTTACGAGTGAGGTCAGAAACGCGTGACACATTATTGATACACCCACGGTGTGCCGCAGTTGGCTCTCTCGTGACACCCTATCTGGTGTGTTCACGACCTATAATGGGACCCTGTTTAGCTCAATTAGTAAATTATTCCACAGAAAGGCAATCATTACTCTTAGCATGAGAAAAAGGTTGACAGGCCAGAAAAAAAATACGCGAAAAACGAGAATACAGACCGTGCGTGGTGGCGTATATCCACCTTTGAAAAGCCTGCCGCGACGTCTCATATATTTTGAATTGAATTGAATTGAAGTTTATTTCGTCCTGAAATTCTTACAGGATCGGGAGCAGAGGCTAAAGGCTATATAGCCTGACATAGGGCCTCTGCTCCTAAATACAGTTTGGCACGCAGGCCGCTCAATCTGTCGCATTTGTTTTCCTAAATTTATAACACAACAAGTAACACACATAAATAAATAAATAACACAATAAATAAACCATAACACAACCAAATTTAGCATGGTCTTGTCACACTATTTCAGGGAAAACATTAAAAAAATCACTTTATCACAAAAGCGTCATCTGAAAAGAACCTTCAATACAGAATATAAAATAAAGCATAAGAAAAGCAACTACAACACATAACTCAAATTGATAGATAGGATGGAACAAATCAAGTACAGAAACTTTAATAAGCATACTCAATATCATGGTTCATTAGGATGGACTTGATGATGATTGAATCCGAGGAGATGATTTTGATATCATCTACTCAGATTTAGTTAGCTGTTTGCATGGTTAAGAAAATGGGTATGCTATATTGTTTAAAAGAACCACAAGATTAAATCTACGAAGCATTCTAAAGCTTCCTGGGCCAAAACTACCTACAAGAAAGCATAGTACAAAATTCGTGTTCCACAGTTACGAAATATATGCTCTAGTTTTCGGAGTGTCTCCGGCTTTTAGTATAGAAAACGAAAGTCTGATCTTCGATTCTTACTAATAAACCATGATTTGTCATGCCAAAACCACGAAAAAGGTGTTTTGAAGGAATAACATATCAAACGAAGATGATTTCATTTCACGATGTTTAGCGTTCCTTTAACGGACATACATGGAAGCCACACATCACCTGTGACCCACAGCAGTGAACGTCATGCGCAATGTGTGCGGCGTAATTTTGAACACCAAGGGTGGGGCGAAATTGTCGATAATCATCAGCCACGTTCAAAAATGTAACCTCCCCCCACCCCCCACCCCCTCTTGTATGGAGTAGCGCAAATGCGTTCTGCCACAGCAGGTATGCCATCATGAACCGCGTCTCTCGCGCAGGTCTTCTGGCTGGGACCGATCCTCGGAGGTGTGATCGCTGCCGTGGTGTACGAGAACGTGTTCCAGGCTCCACCTATCACCAGCGAGGATCTGGACAAGGCCCAGATCACGGCCATGGCCAAGCTTACCAACAAGGAGGTGGTTGCCGATCGCACCACGTCCATCTGAGGGGCACATCTGAGTGGCGCCGAGGCAGCCTTCGCGATGCTTTGGTCGCGCACCTCGTGCCAGCTTATTTCTCCCCAAGGTGTCGGAAGTGCGGGCTCTCTACAGTGTTGCTTCTTTCGCCCCTTGCACTCGGTTCCTATCATTGAGGCGCAACGCGTACGTCGATGAGGCTTCGAGCGAAGCTAGCTACCCGTCATTCGTACGGAAGAGTTCATGAGCTGTAAAAAAAAAAAAGCCCACTGATACCGGACTAGTCCGTTCGGTATTGCGCCTGCCTGGCAGTTGACAACAACCACTAGCTTTGACCTGTATAATTGTTCGTCTCGCTTTTATTATTCACCACGTCTCGTGTCATTTTTGTTTGTTTGTCTGTTTGTTTACGATGTATCATTGTTTATCACAAACCAATCACGTCGTGTTTGCAATGCCATGCGGAATCTGTCAACGCTTTTTTACGCTAATTAGAAAAAAATGAAGCTCTAGAGATGACAACACCTCGGTGCTCACACTTTTTGGCACTCCATTCTAAAGGCGTCTGTGAATCCTTTATACAACGCGCAGTGTTATGGAACTTCAATGTTTTAAAGATAATAAAATTAGACATGAATAACAAAAATCTGATGACACTGTTCAAAAATTTCACTAAGTGACTGTGCGCTGAAGACCGTTACAAGGCGTAGGCATTCAGGAAACTCCTTAAGGTATAATACGGGAAGCATCACAGCAGACGTGTGCAGATAATAGTTATTACAGATGTCACCACAACTCATGAGTGTCGTTCTTACCGGTGGACCATACCAGCACATAAAGCCGGTAATCTTACATTCATCAGACCACCACGCTCGGTTTCATAGCGGGCAGGGCAAAATAGTTACACATCATTCTAAACCACATAATTTTCGGCGAGTTCAAAAATAACTGAAGCTTTTCTGAGGAGAGCAAACAGTTTGGATACAATGTCATACACTGTCGTGGGCATAGCGTGTACCGCAGAACACTCAGGTGATACCGTACGCTACATTTCACTTTAAAACGGCGTGCATTGTTGCAACTTGTTTCGCGTGCAATGACAGCGACAATGTTCAGAGCATTTGGCAATACTTCACTCTTAGCGTGAGAGAGATGTAAATACTGTTTCACTAACCACGCGGACACGCTGTTTACCCTGCAAGTGCTCATGCACGCGTTCAACGAACCAGTGCTGTAATTAATAATTTTGTAATAAAAGAGATATTTAATGCACGAATCACTGTCTCCAATAACTTTCTCGCCTGGATTCACCAGTTGAACCGGAGGAGAACGAGGATCAAATCACAGCGGAGGAAAACGTGGGGTGCGTCTCCCCAGAGCCGTCTATTTTCAGGCCGCATTCCAGGTTTGTATGCATTTCGAAAGGATGGCCTGGGAATTGTGAAAAAGCAATGAATGTCGTGAAATCAACCAAAATTTCGAAAATAAGAGCCCCTGCGCATACCTGGAGACATAAGGGAGAGGGGGGGGGGCTCAGGCTCCCTTCAGGCTGCTTCAGAGGGTGCTTGGCCCTCCACTGGGGCTGAGCCAGGATGTCTTTTAAAAGGGCCCCGCACCACTTTTTGAGTATGGTCAAAAAACGCTGGAGACCGGTAGTAGAAGCTCCTGAGAACACGCGAGTGAGCCAAATATTAAAGCACAGCATGCGGCCTGAAATTCGCAATAAATAATCGAATTCATCTCAAATTTGCTTTATCTCCTTTCGACGAATGACGGAACACGCTCAAAAACCACTCGTAGGAAGCCACCAATCATTCATTGGCTGATTTGAACATGGCACGCTCGGTTCTTACAGGGATCGCCACGCCAGGCCGTGACGTGTCCACGCGTGTACGTAGGATCACACCAAAAAAGCTGCGCATTCGAAGTAAAAAAAGAAGAAAGTGCTCAAGGTCATGAGGAACGCGTGACGTATTTTCTTTGCCACTGTCATCCCTCCCTACTTAGCTGGCAGCGCTTTCGTGAGGACAAGAGAAGAGATAATGCAATTGCAGCGTGTGACCATTCTTTGTATTTCCGCTCGTACGTGTCGGATTCTTAAAAATATTCACATATAGGTGAATATGCAGACACACTCGAGGTCTTTAGTACATGATCATTTGAGCCATTTTTTTCGGCTTTGCTAGAAGTATACATAAAACTGACAATGTGGCATATGGCGAGTGGTTTGTACATCTATTTTCACACAAAAGTGTTTTGTTCCGGGGTCCACCACGGCTCCGCTGACGTACTTCCGTCCTGGAAGTGACGTTGAAAAACTGGGACCTTCTTTCCGAAGGGAACCATGATGGGATACGAAGCAGCATCGTTGCGCATGAGTGGTGTCGCGGGCAGAACAGCGTTAACGCTGGTGCTGCGGTGAGTGCTGGAAGATATATGTTTGAATCAATGGCTGGCCTAGTCTTGTAGGTGACACATACAGACATGTTTCAACGCGTATGTTAGGTGCGCGTCAGGTTTATTGCACGTGAACCGACGAGTCGGCGGCGTAGCGAGTGGCGGTCACGGCAAGTGTTGCGGGCGAACGGACAAGGCGGTAGCTGCGGGGGCCACGGAAAGCACATGGCAGGCGAGGGAGAGAGTTACGTCAACGTGCAGCAGCGGCGTGACCTACTTCGCACACGGCGTCAAAACCTGCGGCGCGCAACGCGTTCGTACGGAGCGACAGCGTAACACAGGCTAGTTAGAGCTGCTTCGCATCTAGAACATACACTAAGTGATTGGAAAGAAAAAAGAAACGAGACAGGCATTCCGCGCGCACAATTGAACCACCTACCTCTCGATTCTCAGCGCACGGTGCTAATCACTACGCCTGGAACGTGCGTTGCCTGAAGTGCAAACGACAAGCCTTATATATGCACCATACACCGTTTGACACTCCTCAGAGCTTCGCAACTTTAGCGCATTTGCGTTATAAGTGGCGAAATGGCACGATGGGCTCGCTTTCGGCCCGCTCTAAAGGTTGCCGCCTCAAAGAAGCACCATCTCCACGGAGCGTGGTTTCTTGCGCGCGCTTATCAGTCCTGCACACGCGCTTATCAGACTCGTAATTTGAGAGAGTACGAAGGTGACTTCGCATGCTGCCGCGGCCACGTTTACGAAAGGAGTACGCTGCTGACACACGACGCAGGAAGTGTGACAATTGTTCACACTAGTCCTGTCTACTTGTGCGCTCGTTTCGTGCGTCTTTCAGCGTGCTTAAGTGTCGAGCTGTGACTGTTGTTAGTACGCGTTCATCCTGTGTATGCTGATTTCGTGCGTGCTTTTTGCTTGAAGTGTGCGCTGACAATTTCGAGCTTGTTGTCGTTGTTAACATCACTTTACAATACGTTACTCTTGCTGAAACAATGTACAATAAACACTCAACTACATCTACAAAGACACGTTGTACTTTCGTGTGTTACCGATTCCTATAATATGCCACGTTATTGTTTGTCTTGCGCCACAAAGAGCAATAGTATTTCTCCGTGGAGCTTTTAATGCTTTTAGCAGCTTCGACACTTTGTAAAAATTACGTTTTGACAGCATCCGAGGTTTCCATTGCTGATCCGACATTTGTGAGTGAAGAAAATGGCAGATAACTGTGTAATAAATTTACAACTGGTATTCATCACCATATGACACCTATATCGATAAACAGGAATCACACAGTGAAAGTGAATGAGCAGCACATAAATGATTCAAGTGTTGTAAAGACGCCCACGTAATGATTCAGCTGCTTTGAAATTGAAGCAAGAGAGGATAGCTTGACACGCATATTATGACACTGTTACAAGACCACACGTTTTCATTGATACTGACGTGTCGACCACATCTGATTAGTGATCGTAGTGGAGCCATCATTATCGTAGTGCATGCTAAGTTGAAGTCGCCTCAAATACGCAAATGATCTTTTTTTTAAATGCGAAGCATTTCTTAGCGAACTTCAGCGTCTTTGAGCGTATCTATTTATCTATCTAGCCTCGTACGTTTGGTTCTCTCGTAGTCACCTCCTTAACTTGGCCTGAACCAAAATTAGCATGGGAGGGTAAGATGGTTCAACGAATATGACGCGCTGGTCAAGACATGAATAATGTCGCAATCTTGTCACGTACTTCGTCAAACACTTCCCTCCAGACAGTGGCACATACCCAAGGGCGGGTATGTGCCGCTGGTATGCGGGTATGTGCCACAGGTGATTGGCACTTAGTATCGACCAAGCAACGACTAGAACACACCTAGACAATTTTAACGCGTGAGCGTTAAGCAATACCTGACATTCGTAGTGCCGACCCAACGAAACCGTAGAATAAATGTGAAGTATTAAGAAAAACCTGACATAGGCAGCGTTGACCCCCCGACGAATGCAAATAATGAATTTCAGCGTCCCAGCAGGAATCAAACCCAAGCGTTCTGCGTGGCAGTAAAGCATTCTACCACAGACCTACGCCACGTGGCGGAACTACATTTTAAATATACGCTAATCTTCGTAAAACGTCTAAACTGGTTGCAGTGCTGGCTGCCCAATTTTAAAAACATAATATGTGTACTCCTTTGATACAGCCGTCACGTCACCTTAACGCCAATTGTGGTTAGGTGCCATGCGCTCAAGTTTATTTATGTAAAGCAGTGTCCAGGGCCACCATCTCCACGAGCATGAGCGCTTCATATCAGCTTCTGGTGCTGCAACTACGCATGTTCCAGTTGACTTCGTTGCGCAAGTGCAAACAACTGGTTATATAAACATCTTCAACTCTTACACATATGTCTGAGCGTGCAACAATTGTACATATATTTAGAGTCATTCCATGAGGTGTCGCTGAAAAAAAAAGGCAACATGGTCACCTTCCCTCCGCATGCTTCGCATAAAGTCGATTCCCAAGTAAGTGGGATCTGCCGATTTTTTTTTTGTCTCCATCTTCTAATAAGTGAACCTGACGCGTTTGGCCTCAGCCACCACAATTCCGCCAGCCCTTGTGTTTCAGGAAGCGACTTTCATATGACGTATTCTGCGAAGGCTCGCTTTAATTAGCGTACGTACACAGACGGCGTATTAAAACCGCATAATGCTGGGCGAAAAAAAAAACACGAGGCATGCTCAGAAGTGTGAAAGAGTGGAGAGCCATGATTTTGTTGCTGTGGTGCATCTGGCTCATTAATGCATGCGATGAGTGAAAATGCTCCGGGATTGTGTCGAAGAAAGAAGACCGAAGGAAAGAAGAGGCTCAGAGCGGTGGCCGTATAAAATATCCTGCAAGCCTTTTTCTGTGAACAGTATGCCATGTACTGTAATATGTAACCTCTGCTTTCACGCAAGAACGCTCGATATTGTAGACGGGCACTAAAAGTTATTTCCGCAACCACTCCTTTAAAAGTTCGTGCGTTTTAGTAAAAGTTAATATTGCAAAGGTCACTAGATAGCTTGTATTTTATTGGTACACAAATTTGTGAAAATGTGCATATTTAGTAAACGTCACCGTGCTCAGAGTGGTATACTGGGGATATACATGACAATGCCACTAAACCGATAAAGGACCAAACGTCACCAGAAGATAACGACATTTATTTAGAGAGCTCCAGAATGAATTTCGAACTGGCACGCAGTTAGACGAGAACCTAGGTGTTCCTACGGAGTGCGCGTTGAGAATTAGCTTGCATTATGCGCTCACAGGAACTTTACAGGTCAGAAGTTGAAGGATGACGTGAACTGGGCTGGTTTTGAGGTCATCGAATTTCAGGGCTAAGTTAGGTTTGAAGAGAGAATAACAAATATGAAAGAAAGTAGAAGCGAAGAAAAAATGTTCACGCACTTTTATAGCAAGACCATGGGCTCACAGAGGAGCAAAACAGAAAAAGTTTTAGCAAGTAGCGCAAGGGAATGACGACACAAGCGAGGAACAAGTAGACGAGACGAGCATGTTCGACATGAATTCCCACGAACTAGCCCAGCTATTCGATCTCGTAAGGAGTTTCACCTGCCAGTATGCCACCAGCTGTGTAAATAATTAAGCAAAAGAGCAAAATCAGAAAGCTCATTACATATTCTGGATAGCAGGAACAAAAAAAAAGAGAGCTCTGCGTAATTACCGAAGGTGTAAGCATGTAGTCAGGAAGCAAGCATTTTACATTTATTCAAAGGTATGCGCTTCAGAGTTTAAAAAATGTTGGAGGTCACTTGAGCTTCACGTTTAAGAGCTGAATTCGATAGCGGTATCCTGCCCCTATAGGGAGTATTCTTCAACCACTTAGTGCATACCTTTTATTGTATGAAGTTACACGAGAAGGTTTGATTGCGGATCACTTACTAAATTCTAACTGATAAAGTTCAAAGTGGCTTGCGTGAGTGAAGCTTTCGCACATGGCTGCATTCTGTGTAATGGGTAGCATGCTTTAAAACGGCGAGGAATTGTGCACGTGAATTGTTTTCGAGCTAGATGCGCACCCGAATTGTGTGTTTTCTTTAAGAGAATACGCGCAGTAACCTCTGTGCCTTTTGTAATGAGTGGCCGGCCTTAAATCACAAAGTCGTTATGATATGCACATGTTCTGACGCCCGATGACAATGTACGTTTGTACTACGCGATATTGTACTACACGATATTACGATGTTATTACATGTTGCATTGTGAAGCCTGTATACAAGACGCGTGTGTTTGTAAAGCACGAACGCTGTTTTCACTGCATATCGAAGCAGAGGAACTTCTTTAGAACGTATTTCAAAGCATGCGCGTAGCCCCGCCGCGGTGGTCTAGGGGCTGAGGTACTCGGCTGCTGATCCGCAGGTCGCGGGATCAAATCCCGGCTGTGGCGGATGCATTTCCGATGCAGACAGAAATGTTGTAGGCCCGTGTGCTCAGATTTAGGTGCACATTAAACAACCCAGGTGGTCGAAATTTCCGGAGCCGTCCACTACAGCGTCTCTCATAATCATAATATTTCGCAAAAATGACACGAGGCGTGTCTATTTAGAATATATATTAAAATCGATGCGTATAGCATCGACTAAGATGGAGGACAGCACGCACAACCGACAGACCATTTCCTCGTTGTCATCTTCTGACCGCTGATAAGTCTGCGACGTAGCATTACCCCCCCCCCCCCCCCCCGGTGGTAAAAGCGCCGCCTCAGTGCACATTAGCTACAGTCTGCAGCAGGCAGGTGGCAAGGTTTTAGCCTGCAGACGTGCACAACATTACTGGATGTGGTTGCAGGCAGGCGTGTGGTCTCTGATGCAGGAATGATCTCATAGGTGACGTCGGTTACCTGGCGGATGATACGGTAAGGACTCATGTAGCGAGACAACAACTTCTTTGATAAGCCAACTCGAAGAACTGGGCACCACCTGAAAACGAGAGAACCCGGAAAGAAGCGAACGTTAAGATGCAGGCTGTCGTAGATGGCTTTCTGGGTGGCTTGCGAAGCCGAAAGTCTAGAGCGGGCGATCTGACGTGCGTGATCGGCACGAGCAATAGTGTCGTGTGCAGATTCGGTTGACGGCGTTGTAGTGGTCGGAAGTAGGGTGTAAAGAGGTATAACGTCAGATCACGGCCATAGAGCAAATAAAAGGGTGAATAACCAGAGGTGTCACGGCGCGATGAATTTTACGCGAAGGTCATGTGAGGTAGCGCCTGGTCCCAGTCATGGTGGTCGGAGGACACATACATCGCGAGCATGTCCGTGAGGGTGCGATTCAGGCGTTAGGTAAAGCCATTTGTTTGGGGATAGTATATATAGGAAATGGTCCACTTGTGCTGCGTCGAGGAAGAGCGCAGAAGATCATCGATTACACAAAAATGCGCGGCCACGATTTGTGAGTAATTGGCGAGGAGTGCCATGGTGTAGGATGGCATCGTGGAGCAAAAAGTCCTCAACGTCACTAGCGTGGGGAGTGCTCGAGTGATGGCATACCTAGTCGCGTAGTCTATTGCAACGGCGACCCACTGTTGCCCGATTTCGACTCAGGAAAAAGACCAAGAAGATCTATACGAACACGGAAGAAACGTTCGGTTGGGATGGAGATCGGTTGAAGAAGTCCAGCCGGGGGCGCAGAAGGTCGCTTCCTACGTTGGCATTTATCACAGGAGGACACGTAACGGTGAACGGACCGAGCGAGACCACGCCAAAAGAAGCGGCGACGCACACGGTCGTACGTCCGAGATACACCCAGATGACCAGCAGTTGGTTCATCGTGAAGCTCCTGCAGCACGGTTGAATGCAAATGTTTCGGCATGACAAGGAGGAGCTCAGGGCCATCTGGCTTAAGACTCTATACGATGGTACAGCGTGCCATTCAAGAGGACGTACATGCGAAGCGACGCGTTGTTTGGAGCAAATTCGAGACGTTCAATACGTTGCCGCAGGGAAGCATCACGACGTTGTTCATCACCAATCTGAAGAAACTGGGACATTGACATGACGCTGAGGCTAGGCTCGATGTCTGATTCGTCGGGCTGATAAACAGGGTAGCGGGATAAGAAATTGGCGTCCAGATGAAGACGTCCATACTTATAAGACACCGAGTAGGAATACTCCTGTAGGCGTAATGTCCAACGGCCAAGTCATGCAGTGGGGTCCTTCAGAAAAGAAAGCCAACACAGCGCGTGATGATCTGTGATGAAACGAAAAGGGCGGTCATACAAGTAAGGACAGAATTTCGAAATCGCCCAGACAAGGGCGAGACATGCCCGTTCTGTTATAGAGTAATTGCGTTCAGACTTTGAAAGCAGATGGCTTGCATACGTGATTACACGGTCGTTGCCCCGCTGAATTTGCGCCAAAACTGCAGCAATTCCGTGACCACTCGCGTCTGTTCGCACTTCTATAGGAGCATCAGGGTCGAAATGTGCAGGAATAGGAGGTGTCGTTAGATCGGTGATTAGCTGAGAGGAGGCGTCAGCTTGAAGAGGGACCCAACAAAATGGGACGTCTTGTTTGAAAAAGGTCGGTGAGTGGCCGTTGTTTTACTTACGCCAGAGCTGACGAGGGAGCGGCGTGCTCTTTTTAATGAGCCATACCCTTTATAGTGAGCCGCCCGGCTTATTCGAAGGAGCGCCATGTATGAAAGCCAGATTCGAAAGCTGGCCATGTAAGACGGAGCTCGTCTTGTACGAGAGCTCACCTTGTACTAATAAACCCTCTTCAAGTCTGTCTTCCTCCTGCCTCCACAACCTCATCCCGGACCTCCTGTGCCTGCGAACCCCGGTCGTAACAACTGGTGGCTGCGGTGGGATACGACTCAGCTACGGAGAACGACATGGACTGGAAGTCAGCCGAAAGCCCTGGTATTCGGTGGGATCGGCGCAGCGTACCACAACCGCATGTAATGGGGTGTGTGCCTGGCTTTATGCTAGAGATGTATCGAGTCTTTTAGCCTAGACCTGTTAAAAGGTAGATATAACCAACAACTGCCTGGCTACTGTGGCTGTTATCTCGGCACAAAGCAGCACTGGATGTTTATCTGAGCAAGCAGGTTAAGGTAAAGAAGCTTAGAAAATTCGATAGGAACAACTATCGAATTTTGCGGGAGTTTTAAGGGTACGTTGTGGAAAATTTTGGGATGTGAAAATCAGTAGAGTGAGAATGAAGCAGGACACAGATTAAAGAGGGAGATTTGCCACGTATAGTGCTACTTGTGTTCTTAAGCTTGTAGTCTCCGCTGTGGGATTTGCCGGGCTTCAATTTCTCCAGACCTAGAATTGAAACGCTGGTGGGTTTGTGTTTTGTCACAGCTGAGCCAAAGCAAAGCAGTAGTCATGGACCTCATGAGATTAACGAGAGATAACCTGATAAACCTGAGTTGGGATCTCGATCTAAATTTTGACGACAGTATGTCAGCCTGTAAACACCGTGAAGTGATTCTTGAAAGCAAAAGTGAAAAGGCGGAAATAGAACACTTCGGGAATACGTATTTAATGGATCAGGAAGAGGAAGAGAATCGCAAGCGGTACAAAGAGGAAATCGAGCGCAGGAATGAAGAACATAGGAAGAAGATGGGGAGATAGAAAGGATGCATCGTAAAGTGGGGGCATTGCAGAAAGAGGCCAGACACCCGTAGACGTAGCGCACGAACGGTGCGATGTAGCGGCGGTGCCATTTGAGGTCGAAGAGAAGGTAAGAACATAGTTGAGATTCGAACCCGTTCCGAAGAAAAAGAGCTCGCGGTCGACGCAGGGTGTGAGGGTTCCGTGGTTGTGGAAACGGAGTTAGGATTAACAGAGTGTTCCACGAGGACTGAACCTTGCAGCCCTATAGACGATATCCATGAGCGTCAGAGGCGGTCGAAAGGCTTTAAAGTTGGCACCAAGGAGTGTTGGAAACGGAGAAAGCGTCCGGAAAACCGACGCGCGTCAAAGCTCGCGATCAGCTCGGCGCTTTGACGAGGACCTTCAAACGGCACGGTGGATTCACGAGAAAAGGCCTGTTGTCTTCTCTGACTGGCTTGAATCGCATGCGTCTGAGCAGCCGGAGAGTAAACAAAATAAAAGCGCAATCCACGCGGCCACAGTCTAACAATGAACTGATAGGCGTTCATCAGGACTGTGTGCGCGAGACGGTGGAGGAGCATATCGATGATGAAGAACGTCAGAGTGGGACGTAAGGATCCCAGGCTCACGCAAAGAAGCGTGCACATGGGAGAAAGCATCTCAATGGCAACAGTAAGGTAAGGATCGCGATGAGCACAGCGGGTTTGAGTAAGGGCTTCAAACGGAGGAGTGAAATCGCGAGAAAATTGCCGTTGTCATCTCTGACAGGTCTGTATCGTATGCGTCCAAACCGCCGAAAAGAAAAGCGCATCGTATGCGGCAGTGTTCGCATGATAAATTGCTAGGCAATCATCAGGACAGCGCACGTGAAAGAGCTAACAAGCATGTGGGTGCTGATGACCATCAGAGGTGTGCGAAAGGCTCCGTAGACGGCACCAAGAAGCGTGCAAAACGGAGAAAGCGTCCTAAAAACAGGCAGGTGAAAATTGCGACGTGTTTGAGGAATTTATTCAAATGGCAGAGCGAAATTACAAGAAAGTTGCCGTATCGCAAGCGTCCGAAGAGCCGGAGAGCAAAGAAAGAAGAAACGCATTGTGCGCGTAAGTGGTCAGAGGTCAGGGGACCCTTCCGTTGTTCTCGCGTGGCATTGGACGGGGTGCGCAACACAGAAGTCGGTGGTTTTCGCAAAGTGGCGGGAAGAAACGACAGCAAGTCTCTTTCAAGGAATGTCGCGGGGTTCGGTAACATAGTGATTTATACGCGTTTCGTACACCCCGATTCACGAGAAAAGCCTTCCGGGCGTGACCACCACAAGTTCGACTCAAAATTGTTAAGAAGAGTTGTTAGCTTCTCAAAAATACTTACGCAGGAAAAAAAGAATGTTTTGTTTGTTTACTTTAGTGATTTTGTACATAACTAGTATGAAGTTTGTTTCGTTAGCGCTCTATCGGTTTTGTAGCCTATCTGCGTTGTATATATATATCTATTGGAAGGATAGTGATACGCATTACAGCGAGTCGCAGAGCTTAAGAGATGAGCTCCTTCAAAATAAGGTGACGGCAGCTGACGGAAAGTAGTGTATAACGTTTCCGTTGCGTGGCATGCGTGGACACACGAAAATATCATGTTAGTGTACCACTAGTTGAATAGTGACTAGGTTGCAGTTGAGATTGAAGCCATAGAGGAGAGTCTAGCAGCTTGAATCGTAACGGCAGGTTCCAGAATGAACAAAGTTTGAAAACTGCGAATGTTGCTACGCTAAAAAAAGAGGCCAACGAAGGCCACAATAAGTACAACGAGGTTCTGTGCCAAGGTTTTTTCTAGCGAAACAGCTAAGATAGCTTCAGAACATTTGGCATATACACAGTGAGGTTGTCCCGACGGTGAATCGTGCATGTAGGGTTCAGGCGGATTTCTACTCGCTGGGCAAAAACACCAGCTTTGGACGAGCATAGTGTACAGAATATGCGTGCGAGAGGCTCAGAAAGCGTAGAAGCAAGTGGCGTCGTAAAGCAAAGAGCACGACATAGAGCACAACCCGCTTGAAGAAAGTAAACGTTCGAGGGCAGTTTACAGAATGAGGCGTTTGTCATCGGCGCCGGAGTTGTTTTCAATGCGTCCGAGCCGCCGGACAAAACGAAAAAGAAAAAGCAGTTTGGGTGAAAAGGCAAACGGAAGGAAAGGGACAGTCAGCATTTCGTTGCTCTATTTACAGCATGTTTGATGGGCCGCGGGAGTGCGATGTCCGTGGCTTGCTAATAGTAATTGAGCGAGAGTAAGAACTCTGGTTGCCAGCGAGGAGCTTTGTGGGGGTCAGAGGCGAAAGGGGTTTTGCCATTGTTCCATTTTCTGTTCGCCAAGAAAGACCCACAGGACGCGACACCGCGCATTCGTCTGAAAAGGGAGTAAACAGCCGTAGGCTTTTTACGATGGCCCCTAGTGAATTTGTTTTGTTTTGAAGTTTGCTTGTGACAGTTTAAGATTGTTTTGGGGTTTTAGAATGTGTTCTAGAGTATGTCGCCTACTACATAGTGTTTAGGTAACTCATTTTCGGTTTCGTTCATTTCTTAGGCGTTGTACGTTTTTCTAAGGTAGCCATTGTGCGATTGCATAAACAACAGTCATAGGAGCGTGCGTCATGGTAGATACGTGTAAATGAGCAGGGGCGGCGCTATGAACTAAGTAAGACTGAGCGAAGAGACGCAAAGATATTCCTTCTGAGTTTTTTCAGGGTTCATGCGAAAGTTTCTTTTGTTGATGTAATGTTTTGTTCGCATGTGTCCGGTGTGGAAGAAAAGCAGGTTCGTAAGTTTATGTGCATGCTTTCTGAGAGTAGTAACCGCAAAGGGAATTAAATTTGTAGTTAATCCACGCAGAAGCAAGTGCGTTTGCAGACGTATAGTGTGGATGTTCCTGATGCAAGTGCAGTATGACAGTTGTCTCTGCGTCGGCTCTGAGGCAACTGACGACTAGCTTTGGCGGCAGAAAATTTTGGGAATTAAAAGAAAGCGTGAAGCAAAAGGCTTTATTTTATGTGTATGGGGCCCACTTGTTTACAGCGGATTACTCACGCTTGCGCACGGTATATGCCGCGGGGAACGCATTGCTTGGCAGTTAATTTTCTTGAAATCAGTCTAATGGGAAGATAATTTCAGAATTCGGATTGGTATTTTTGACGAAAGCTCAGAGAAACGTTCCAATTGCTGCTTTGTGCTTGGTAATACTACTCAAAGATGCTTGTTTTGAAGAATTTTCAAGACTCAATGTGTCTAAGTGCAAGCAGGGCGCCCTCCCGTGCCTGTGGTGGTGTCATCATCATCATAATCAGCCTGACTACGTCCACTGCAGGACAAAGGCCTCTCCCACGTTCCGCCAGTTAACCCGGTCCTGTGCTTCCTGCTGCCAATTTATACTCGCAAACTTCTTGATCTCATCTGCCCACCTAACCTTCTGTCTCCCCCAAACCCGCTTGCCTTCTCTGGGAATCCAGTTAGTTACCCTTAACGACCAGCGGTTATCCTGTCTACGCGCTACATGCCCGGCCCATGTCCATTTCTTCTTCTTGATTTCAGCTATGATATCCTTAAACCCCGTTTGTTCCTTAATCCACTCTGCTCTCTTCTTGTCTCCTAAGGTTACACCTACCGTTTTTCTTTGCATTGCTCGCTGCGTTGTTTTCAATTTAGGCTGAACGCTCTTTGTAAGTCTCCAGGTTTCTGCTCCGTAGCTAAGTACCGGCAAGATACTGCTGTTATATACCTTATTCTTGAGGGATAGTGGTAATCTACCTGTCATAATTTGAGAGTGCTTGCCAAATGTGCTCCACCCCATTCTTATTCTTCTAGTTACTTCAATCTCGTTTCTAGGCTCCGCGGTTATTACCTGCCCTAAGTAGACATAGTCTTTTACAACTTGAAGTGCACTATTACCTATCTCGAAGCACTGCTCTTTTCAGAGGTTGTTGTACATTACTTTCGTTTTCTGCTGATTCATTTTAACACCCACCTTTCTGCTCTCCTTGTCCAAGTCCGTAATCCTGAATCGCAATTCGTCCCCTGAGTTACTCAGCAATGCAATGTCATCGGCGAAGCGCAGGTTACTAAGGTACTCTCCATTAACTCTTATCCCTAACTGTTCCCATTCTAGGCTTCTTAAAACCTCCTGTAAGCACGCGGTGAATAGCATTGGGGAGATTTTGTCCCCCTGCCTTACACCCTTCTTGATTGGTATTCTGTTGCATTCTTTATGAAGCACTATGGTAGCAGTTAATCCCCTGTAGATTTCTTCCAGGATGTTTATGGTGGTGTGTATGAATGCTTTTTCCAGAAGATATCCACAAGGAACGAGCGGGAAAGAGTCCTCGGCTGGGCGTCATCGGAAGTGGCCTACAGAAGATGGCGCCACACTACGACACGTCGGGCAACCTGTGCAGCTGGTCACCCTAAAGTCGAATCTCCCACCGGCGGACGAACTGTTGTGACTGGTGCCAGAGCGGCGCACTCTTTGGATCCTCAAACAAGTAGCCGACCGGCCGGCTACCTATGACCACCAGGCATTGTCCCTCCTAGCCGGAGGGTGAGACGTCGTGTCGCCACGACGCCGTAAGCCGTTCGAGAAAGGACAACAAATACAGCATCTTCCCAAGAAGAGACCGCGGCGGCCACCGTAAATCGCCCCGCTAATTAAGTGAGCAGTTCGGTGGACCCTTTGAAGTATGCTGAAATGAGCTTGGGACCACTCAAACAGCGGCACACACATGACCAGGAAGAGCCCTGCTGGCACCACCTTGGACCGCAGAGTCACGCCTCAATATTGGACGTTCACGTGGGGCCGTGCATGCTCGTGTCCTCACCAGTTGTGTGTGATCTGTGATTGTAGAGTACCATCTGCACGTGTTCCCTGATCTAGGGATTTGGGGAGCACTTAGCCGTTATAATGAGCCATCCAGCTCATTCGAAGGAGCACTATGTAGAGGAACGCCAGGTTCAAAATCTCGCTATGTAAGACAGAGCTCGTCATGTATGAGAGCTCGCCTTGTATATAATGTAAATTAAACCCTCTTCAAGTCTCTCTTCCTCCTGCCTCGACAACTTCATTCGGACCTGCGGTGCCTGCAAACCCCGGTCGCAATACCTGACGAGTGCCGCAAAGTTTTTCACGAATCGGCGAAAGTAGGAGCAGAGGCCCACGAAACTGTGAACATCATTGACAGAGCGTAGGGCTGGGAAGGTTGTTACAGCGCGTACTTTCGCCGAGTCTGGTCGTACGCCGGCTGCGTCAACAAGGTGACCCAACACGGTAATCTGACGAAAACCGAAGTGGCACTTGGAGGAATCGAGCTGCAGGCCGGCCCTTCGAAATATTGATAGAATGCTCGAAAAGCGTTCAAGGTGGGTTGCGAAGGTAGGTGAGAAAACGATAACGTCGTCCAGGTAACACAAACATGTCGACCATGTAATACTTGTATGAGCGTGTCCATAATTCTCTCGAAGGTCGCTGAAGCGTTGCAGAGACCGAAGGGCATGACATAGAATTGGTAAAGACCGTCAGGACTAACGAAGGCTGTCTTTTCTCGGTCCATGTCATCTACAGCAATTTGCCAATAGCCAGATCAGAGGTCGAGACATGAAAACAAGGTGGCGCCATGGAGGCAATCGAGGGCATCGTCAATGCGTAGTAGAAGGTACACATCTTTTTTGGTGATTTTGTTGAGGTGGTGATAATAAACGCAGAAACTCCATGAGCCGTCTTTCTTCTTTACTAATATCACGGAAGATGCCCAAGGGCTCGATGATTGTTCAATTACGTTTTTCATAAGCTTTTTGCGACTTCTTTTTGAATCACTTCCCGTTTGGACGCTGATGCGCGGTACGGCCGACAGTGAATTGGCGCAGAGTCACCAGTGTTGATTCGGTCAGTGACATTTTAGTTTGGCCCAAGGGCGATCGTCGGTGTCGAAAATGTCGTATGAGGTCAAAACCTGGCAAAGAGCGTCAGTCTGGTGAGGCGAAAGCTCCGATGCAATCATGTTTCGAAATATAGCACCGTCTGAGCTCAGTGGCCGTGACACTTAGCTTCGGTCAGGAGCAGATACAGCGACAATACTGACATCGTCCTCTGTTATGGCAGTTATCTGGGCTAGAGACATCTGGCAGGGCAACACTTGAGGGGTGAAAGCAAAGTTAAGGAGCCGAAGGAACACACAGTTATCTATGGTCGCGATGGTATGGGGCTATGGGGCACAGTAACACTGCGCGTGAGCCGAACGTCAGCAATCGGCGCAACGATATAATTTACGTCAGGAACGGGAGGGGCCGATGACAAAGACACGTACGTGACGGCTCGAGGTGGCAGTCGAACGAAAGCAGTTGGGCTCAAGCGGCTGGTGGGCTTTGCAGAGTAGTCGCCAAAGATTGCAAGATAGAGGCTGAGGTTACCGGACGAACAATCAATTAAAGCAGAGTTGGCCGAAAGGAAATCAAGGCCAAGTATGAGGTCATGAGGGAAACAGGCTAGCACGGCAAAAAGGGCCACAGCGTGACGACAGGCAATGCTGACACGAGCAGTGCACATTCCGGTTACTGGTACAGTACCGCCATCGGTAACACGTATTGCATGTGTCGTAGATGGCGTCATAATCTTTTGCAAGCGGCGGCGTAGAGAAGCGCTAATAATAGACAAGTGCACACCGGTGTCAATGAGGGCGGTCACAGGAACATGGTCGACTTGTACTTCAAGCAGGCTGTGGTGCGTGGGAAGCATAAGTAAAGGATTTTTGGCCGTCATTGGTATTGCAGCTTCACCTCTATAAGCTGCAGTACCTTGTTTTCCTGCTGGGATCGTCCAGAGAAGCTCGGCGAGGAAAAGCGCTGAGATGGCGGAGAGCGGGTTTGGCGACGTAGTGGCGACAGGGAGCGTGAGCTGCGACGACCGGACGAAGGGGCGTCAGTGTAGCGGTGACCCGGCAAAGGGGCGTCAGTGGAAGGCTCATAAGATGACGACGAATAGAAATGGAAGGGTGTGGCGACTGAACGTCGAAAGGTCGTCGGGTGCATGTGCGCAGAGGTAGAAAAGGTCTGACGTGGTTGGTTTGACCAACGGCGGCGGCAATAGCGAGAAACGTGCCCAGGCTGGTGGCAGGAAAAACAAATAGGCCGGTCATCGGGTGTTCGCCATTCCGAAGGGCTACGGAAGGGCATTGTTGGAGGTAAATGGCGAGCTTGTCCTGGAGAGTAAGACGGGACTTCAGGGCGAGTCAAGGGACATGCTGATGGAAGGCCGAGGTTCGCAGACTCCTGCCTCACCACAGCTTGTATTAACACCACTGACTACTGTTGTTGGTCAGAAGCGAGCGTTGCGAAAACGGGTCGCTGAAAACGAGCCGCATAGGCGGCTTCGATTTCCTAAAGAACAATGCGCGCGACATTGTGATACGGGGGGGGGAGAACTGACGGGTGGCTTCACACGATGAGGTTGCGGCCATGTTGGGCAGCCGGGTGAATCACTGAGTAATACGGCGGCTCTTGGCTTCTTCGAACCGCCGGCACTCTTTAATGAAGGCGTCGACAGTGACAACGTCGTTATATACTAGAAGATTAAAGGCATCGTCTGCTATGCCTTTCAGCACATGGGCCACTTTCTCAGACTCATTCATGTGCTCGTCAATCTGGCGGCATAGGGCGATGACATCGTAAATGTACGCGACGTACGACTCCGTCGACGTGTGCGCACGAGCCGCCAGTTGATTCCGCGCTGTGATCTGCCGCCCAACGGTGTCGCCAAAGAGGTCGCGGATCTTCTCTTCAAAGGAGTCCCAGCTCGTAATCTCCGCTTTGTGCGTCTCGAACCACACCCGCGGTGGGCCATCGTGGTAAAAAAGCACATTGGCAAGCATAAGAGTGGGGTCCCACCTATAGCTGGCGCTGACCCATTCGTACCGGTTGATCCATTTGTCGACGTCAACGCCATCCTGACCGGAAAATACACCGGGATCATGAGCAGGAGGCCGAGCGACATACGTAGAAGTCACGGAAGGGGCAGGTAGAGAAGACTATCGTTGTTCAACGTGTGACATGGTTGGACCTATGATGATGCGGCCATTGAGGAGCTTCGTGATGAAGACAGGGAAGTACCCAGCACTTCCACCACAAATATGTTACGCAAAAATGACACGAGGCTTGTATATTTCGAATCTATATTGAAACTGATGCGTATAGAATCGACAAAGATGGAGGACAGCACGCACAACCCACAGACCAGTTTCTCGTTGTCATCTTATGACCACAGATATGTCAGCTACGTAGCAACATCGTGGTTTTGGGACGTTAAACCCCACATATCAACAAATCAAAGCAGACGCATGACTGGGCGGTATAACAGCTGCTTTCCACGCAAATGGTCCGGCTTTGAGTCTTACTCGAACCCGGAAACATTTTTTATTTATTTCATTTGACATCGATGTTTAAGTCACACACAAGATGTCTTTTCTCTTCAACGACGCTTACGCCGAGGTCTCGGACGCCGGAATTTCTGCGAAACTAACTCTTTGACGCTTTCGTTTTAAAATCAGCTCATCTTCATGAATCGAATAAAGACGAGAGGGTGAAAACTATCTGCTCCATCCATACTCTCTACTTTGAAGTCGCCGGCTAGTATACAGATTTTGTTTGTAGATTTTTTGTATTGTTCTGTCACAATTATGATTGATTTTAGTGCATTATTACACATTTTCGTGCGTCTGACATCAACGGTTCTCCCCATGACGAACGCGCACGATGAAAATGCTAGTCCCCTAAAAAGGATCACTCCTGAAAGGAGATATTTTGCACTTGTAGCTATAGCATACAGAAGCATGTATACTTGCTGAGATAAAGCTAGGTAGACGACGGATCATGTTTCAATCAATTGTATTAGCAGTACAAAACATTTATCACCTTGACCCCCCTCACAAACCCACCCACACACAGCGGGCATGTGTTGGAGGGCATGTAGGGGTCTGTGTGGTTTAGTAGAAGTAGCGGTGCGTATGTGCGGGCTTGTAGCGTGCGCTGGCTCCACATTTGGGCTCAATTCAAGGGCCATTATGGTAATTTATATGATTGTCTTTCCTCTGTCTCCCCAGCATATGTCTTTGCATGATTGTCTTTCCTCTGTCTCCCCTTACTCAATTGTTTCTTTTGTACTTTTTTTTCATTTTGAGGTGTCTATATGTATTCCCCCCTTGCTCAATTGTCGGTCTTGTATATTTTTTCCCAGTTTATTTGTATATATGTATAGCCCCCCTTACTCAATGCCCCCCATGGGGCCTGTAAGGTACTTTGAAATAAATAAATAAATAAAATATATTTTTGGTGATAAAAGATTCTAGGGCATTATGCTTTCCGACTAGGATTCTATCATATCGAATGAGGCCGTCTGCCCTCCAATTACATTTCGGTACTACGAGAAAGGTGAACATGTCTGCAATAAGGCTTGTTCTTATAATGCGGTTGCAGTGAAAAAAGAAAAAGAACCAAAAAATTATGCCATCTTCCGCCTAAGGGAAGCATGCATAGATGGAAAGCAGCGGACGTTAGCGCTTACACTGGCGGCGACTTTGACGCTGGCGCTCATAGCCGCGTTGCGCAAGAGAAACCTGGGGAGGCGCAAAGCGCACAGTGATGGACCGGTATTTCCTACTGGAACATGCCAATCGCTACTAATGGGCAATGAGAGGCAGAGGTTTCCGATTGGGCACAGAGACCGGAAGTCCGTTTTTAGTTAAAGCGGCCGATGCGAATTTCTTGTGTTGAATAACGCAGTGAGGAGTCTTCCACCGGTCCTACCTTGGAAGTCAAAGTCCAGTGCCTATATATACGGCATGGTAAGTTAGTGGCATATCAATGAAGATATTCGCTTGCAGACGGTTCCTGCGTCGGATTTGCGAGGCGACAGAAGGTGAGAATTGGAAAGGAGGGGGAAGAGGTACGCATACGCAATGGGGGTGTAAACGCCACGTGAGAGAAAGTCTAAAGGAGAGAGGGGAGCAAGCGCTGGTTAGCAGGCACTTCCTGCGTCGATGTGGCGAGGCGAGCCTGAGAGGATGGAACGTAAGAGAGGAGTGGAGAGGGTACGTGCACGCGCAATGGGGTAACTAAACGCCGCTGGGAGGGATGCCAAAGAGAGAGACATGGGAACGAACGTAAAGACGGCGGAGACTCGCGCATGTGAGTGCGGACGCCGACGTCGACACCGCGGTGCCCGTAGTGGTATCCGCTCATGTGAGAGCACGTGCCGGAGTTAAGCGAGCGCTCCACCGCAGAACCATCTAGTGGGCTCTCCAAGTACTAACGTCGCTTTGACATGGCCTCCGAGACGGCGGGCACGTAGCGTGATTTTTCTTTCCGGCCTTCCCAATCGCCGCGCTCACCAACCAGTACCACCTCGCGTGCCCAGCTTGCCCCGCCGCGGTGGTCTAGTGGCTAAGGTACTCGGCTTCTGACCCGCAGATCGCGGGTTCGAATCCCGGCTGCGGCGGCTGCATTTCCGATGGAGGCGGAAACGTTGTAGGCCCGTGTGCTCAGATTCGGGTGCACGTTAAAGAACCCCAGGTGGTTGAAATTTCCTGAGCCCTCCACTACGGCGTCTCTCATAATCAAATGGTGGTTTTAGGACGTTATACCCTACACATCATCATCATCATCACATGCCCGGCTATCCGCAAGAGAGCGCATTGAGTTAGGGTTCTTTCCGGCGGTGGCGGAGAATATTGCTTACAGCAGAGCGCACGGGATTCCAGCGTGTGCATGGCTTTTTTTTTCGCCTACGAGCAAGAATCACCGCCAGGATCTCTTCTGGCTAAGCTGAAGGAAACTATTTTTGTTCGGTTACTGGGTGATTCCACGAGAGATCGACACGAGTCTAAAAGTTCATATTTTAGACTTCATTGAGTATTTTATATTTCGTGACCTCTCACCAGGTAGCCCTAAAATCAACTTTGTTTTATGATTAACGGCATAACTTACCAGAAAAAAAAAATCAAACTTCACCAACACGAAGGCACCAATTTCGTCATCTGTTCTTTTTTTCGAAAATTGCAGATGCTATAAAAAGCAAATATTTTTGTTTCAAGGAAGATATTTTTCACCTGAAATGTATGTCTAATGAAGAATGAATTCATACGGTTTCAAGTTTGTAGACCCTAAGAAAATTGCTTTTAAGAATGTCTAATTTTGCGACAGTTTAAGATGAGTTACGTATTCCCCCCTTTTTTTACAGTAATGCAAGCAGCGTTTTCAAACTTGACACGTTTTAAAAATTTAGTGTGTTCATTAGGTATATGAATTATTGCTGCCATAGGCAAATGTAAATTTTTATATATAGCCTCAAAGTTCTCACATTGGCAAAAGAGTACTCCGCTGAAATTTGAATAATAAAAAACCCCATCTTCGATTTTTCTTACAATCTCGTAAATTGACTACCGAAGCCCATCATACAGTAATATAGAAAAACATGTTGCATTATTTTGTTTTAGCGTCAATATTCGTGGTACAAATCAGAGCTTTTTGAGAATGGGCTGATAAGTTGAGAAATCCAGAGATCCGAACGGAAGAGCGGCAATGAGCTTCAACGTTAGTAAACGTGACAGCATTTGGTGAAGAAAGGCTGTTTTAGCAGATAGGAGTAACTATTTTGAACACGGTATTCTACAGTATCTGAATTCACTCTTAAACGTAGAGCACTGAGATTTCTAATATGTGGTGCCTCTCCTTTACTGACACACAGATGGAGCTGCTGTGACGGCCATGTGTTCGCAACACGTTGGGTAAGAAAATTGAATGTTGAATGAGTTCATAAAAGATTCGTAACAAATTTTTATCATTTGGGGCACGAAGACTGCCGCATTAGACTGAGGAACACGCTTTAGGGCAAGTTGTCATCCGTCGTCTGCTCTACAGATGAATTGCTGTGCGCCGCATCTCGGAGGCAATGCTTCAGATCTTATGGTTCAAAGTCGGGACAAAGATTACGCCTCCCGTAATTTAATCGACAACAACATTGTGAAATTCATTTTAACGTACTTCAGTTTTGCATTCGCACTGTGGATACTTGTGCGCAAGTATCTCCAGTGCGAATGCAAAACTGAAGTAACAGTGTAGTCAACAGTATGGGCCGGAAGCATTTAAGCCTCAATCGGAAGTGCCCCCACCTCGGTAGGCATGCTATCACGTGATCTTAACATAAATTTTATAGAGTTTCTTGTTTCATGGTAATGTTTCAGCACATGATGACCATGTGCGGTACCCTACAAAATAATGATTGAGAACACTCACGTATGAGTAGCTTACCCGAACGAAGCGTTATTATATTTCAATTGGCGAGAAAATCGAGCGAGTATAATTTAGCAAAGCTACGAACATTTTATTCTTTCTCAAGCTGCGGGCCGCATGTGGCCAACGAGAATGACAGACAGTCGTCACGCAATCCGAATTGCGCAATGAGAGGGGCATTCAATGCTGCCAATCCATTATAGATACTGATCTATATTTCTTCACTGTCATGAGTAACAGCACAATGTGCATAAGGCCTATGTGAAGGCCTTCACACATATGTGTAGCGGGCACATCACGAGTCCGCAGAATAATAGAGTGGTATATTGTGTGCTTCCCTACTTCCTGAAATTTACGGCGTAAGCCACCGTAGTTTACGGCATAGTTGGTACCTTGCATGTGTGCTTGTATAGTTCTCCAATGTACATCGGGCTGTGGAACCGAGGTAGGGTTTTCCCGTTTTCACTGGAGCTCCGCTGCGCGTATATGCGTGGTCCTGAGAGTTATTTTTTTGGGGTGAAGGTTTTTATGACATGGCCCGTGCGTCCCCCGTTGTCATTGTGTGTAACCTGTGGCTCATACCGCATACCAGTGGCACATACCCGCCCTCTGTCCAGATGTCACGGAAAGAATATCACGGTGTCGTTATCACGCTCTCGGTTTTAACAAAACACTTACCGCAGAAATGTGGTACATACTCTCGTTTATTCCTTGGATTGTCCGCTGGATGGCGGTACTTGTGTTTGATCAATATATGACGAAAAGAAGAAAGATGGGGGTACTTGAAGTGCTCACTAGCTGGACGCATTGACGAGCAGACAGACAGACAGACAGACAGACAGACAGACAGACAGACAGACAGACAGACAGACAGACAGACAGACAGACAGACAGACAGACGGACGGACGGACGGACGCACGGACGGACGGACACACGGACGGACAGACAGACAGACAGACACACGAACGGGCGCAAGTACGGATGAACTGACGCACGGACGGACGCATGGACGTATTGACGGACGCTTCGCCCCGCTCATCTTCATGCATTTTGTGGATATGCTGTGATTTTTTTTCCCAAAGCAGTTCCAAGCAGTGGCGTCATCCTGCGGTAGAACACCCGCTTGCCACGCAGAAGGAAAGGGTTGGACTTTCAGTCGAAGCGAAGATTTCTATTTATTTTGTACGAAACTTTCTCGATTTTTAGGCCAGAGGCAATGGTGATTTTTCGCCACCAACGAACGACGCGGACGCCCACGCCGTTGCCGGAATTTATGTTAAACAAAAATACTATGTAGCGTGGTAATAAGCCCCTTCAGTGAACCGTATACGTTACGCTTCGTCAGACATGCGAATGATAAACACTTGATAAGTTTCATGCGGACGTGTGCAAGGAACTGTAGGTCGTGTTTGGAGAACCATCTCAGGAGCAGCGGAACCATGAGCAGAACGTGTGTACAACGCCTATATCGCTCTTCTTACGCAGTCGATTAAGCGGAGGGTGAAGATACATCTCTTGGTTCGCCGTCGTTTTGCAGCCAAGCTGACCACGCGTCGCAAAATGCGCTCAGCAGATACGCAATATAATGCAGTTCCCCGTCCTCTTCGGGACGCTACATCTGCGCGTGGTTGAGCTATAGCGACGCTCCGATACAAGTGCCTAATTGCTTGAAAACCAGTCATAGTAATTAAAGTAGGTTAGCTGAATTGAACGCTACTGCGTCATAACTAGCGAACGCTCACTACTGTTAGGGCGCAGCCACTCATAACAGAAAACTGTTTGCCGATACTACCTATCGTGGCAATTCGACATAGCGCGCGCCGGCTTCATTAAAACGAGCTGGCACTACGGGGTCGTGCCTTGATGAGTATTAAAGAATATTCGACGACTTAGAGTACGCAGTGTACCCTTCAATGGGAGTGCAATAAGCTGTCCCATTCACATGTTTTTTTTTTTGTTTAAAATGGATGGTTCACAATTTCGAGCACTTCGTGCTCGATTATGGGAGAGCTAAAAGCCGTCCCAAAACATGGCTTTATTCCTTCGAGCCCACAAATTCGGGTCGGGTACAGTGTTCAAGGCAGTTGCACAAAACAGTTGCTCCCCTTTGAGCCTCTCCGTAGAAACGCCTCAAATGCCCTAGAAAGCTGGGCTGATTGAAACCATGATTATACCACAATTTTCAACTAGTAGGAAACAACATATCTACACCTGCCATGGATTTCACTGTTCGCATAGAATCTTTAGTCAAATTTAATACTACTGTGTGCTTTAATGGATCAATGTAAAAAAAAATTGGCAGATCCCACGTACCCGAGAATCATGCGAAGCCAGTGTCTCCTATATACAATGATGAGCGGCCGTTGGCCTTAGTGCGGCTTGCAGCCGCCATGCGCCGCTGCGCGAGTGGAGACGCTGCCGCGTTGCGGCTCGCTGAAACGCGGCTGGGATCTGCATTCGCAGCTCTTATATGGTCGAGTTTTCGGTTGTATTCGCCCTGATTGAAGTATAAACAAAACTTTTGTAAACAGAAACAGTGAAGCACTCATCGCACTTCCCAACAAGTCCTTTTTGAAGGCATGTTCTGTTCATGGCTATTGCTGTCGAGGTACGCGCTCGCGTGTCGTCTGCTCCGCCGATATGAAAGCGTGGTCAAGTGATGCTCGTAAAATTGTTCTTTCATCATTATGCTAGCTAGTCTTATATTGTTCTCTTCTGTTCTGTTTTAACTGTACTGCTGTGGAAAGGTCAATGCCCATATTGTCTCGAATACTCCATATCAATAGGTTCAGCAGCGAAAAAAAAAAAATCCTGAACGGTACCAACAATTGAAGAATCAGAAAAAAACATATTAGCACACTGAAACCGGTTGAAATAATATGCGGATATGCAGTTTGCTTGCAGCAATTCACACTGTCATAAAATATTCCCACACACACCTTTGTTTTCTACTGTCAGTATATGCACTAACACATTAATTAAAATGAACACCCAGTCACATTGGAAGAAAGGGAAATGAAGAGGCGGGCAGCCTAGCCAAGAAAACATTGAAAGCAGAACGGGATTCCACAATTCCTATGTGTGGGGCGGATATTCGACAAATATATAACGACAAATATATAATGTGTTTTTAACTGTATGTGACTCAATTTTAAAGCATTGTTTACCAGTAGCTAATACGGAAAGCTTTGGCGCTTCGAGAGCGCAGATGTACGTAGAGAGTGCGTGGCAGAGTACATGCAGGCGTAAAAAAGAACAATACATCAACTGAAAAAAAAGAGAACACAGCGTTTGCCTTCGGTTCATCTTCAGTGAATACCTAAGGAGCCCTGTCAAATTTTGTTTTCAATATCAATGTGCGGCGAGTCAGGGCTTACACTGATTGCACCATTAACTGCGGAAAATAAAAGCATTTATTTTGGGGGCAAACCCCGCGTGTCAATTAAGCACATGTCACTCTCACAGTTTCGCTTTTTTGCGAAATGCTTAGCAGTGTTGTGCTTGTCAGTAATGTTGAATGCATAGTTGCACAGAAGCGGCCTCAGGAAACGAACTGATATAAGTTTCATGGGTTTCAATTTGTGGTCGTTACTGTCAGTGCTCCTACACTTAAGCAACCTAGAGGAACAGAGAGCTGGGAAGACGTACTCCGCTAACGTAGTTAGCGCCTTCGGCAGGGTCTGATCCTCCTCCAGGGCACGATCAGCAAAGGCTTTTAAAACGTGCAGAACAAAAAAGTTGATCCGGCGGATAGAGAACTCTACCTCGATCTTGACTCTTGGTGAATTGAAAAATCGGGTGGTTGTGCACCAGTTTTGTGCACAAAGGAACACAGTTCTCGCAACTCATGTGCTCGCTTACAGCTCTTGAAATGTAGCCACCCACATTGGCAGTAGCCGAAATTTGAAGCGATGGCAAGTGCTGAGGAATGATTGTGGTATTAAGTCTCTGTAGCACAAACTTTGCTCTTGAGAGTTGCGGCACTGCTTGCACACTTAACGACAGAGGAGGAACCGGAGCTTAATTAGGTGCTCGTTGTGCGGAGGAAAGTGTATGGTCCTGGAGATAAACTGATATTTCAACTGGTTCTTTGTAGGCAATACTAGAGGCTGCATTAGACGCAGCAATGCCAGTCTTCAATAGCTTATCAAGAACTAACAGCACGGACCGAACGTCCAACGCATCGTTGCTCCCGGATGACATTCGCAAGCTACCAAAGAGGCCCGGATTCAATTGGATCGCAGTTAAATTTACGCGTCAGCACAAAAGGAAATTTTCCTTCTGTTAGCAAATATTTGACGCATGCTACTGTCGAATAAGAGGTTAGTAGAATCGCTTCATAGGTTTCTCCTGTGAGGAATTCCGGCGCATGTGCAGATCTTCTCTTTGAAGGCTCTAAGTACATCGGGAAGGTGGCTTCGAGCCATTCAAGGCGTGAATCTGCACAGTCGTCAAATGGGCGGGCATCCGAAAAATTCTGCTGAACGTGCTGCGTCATCCTGCTGAGATCCTGCAGTATGAACCATCGATAAATGTTCTTAATGAACGCAATGGTTGGGCCTGCGGCTGAAAACGACAGGGCACTAGTGTCTCCAGCCCGACCTTTTAGGTGTTACAAGGCGGTGGTTACAGTTGGAGACATCAGTTGGACGGCTCTTCCAACGTTCATATTTTCCATGTTGCTCGGATAAACGTGCTTCCTGCTCAAATACCGAACAGGCATCACAGACAAGCCTTTCTGTAGTTCGTAAACGTCTTTTACGTGTGAAGCAGAGATTTCACTTTTTGGGCCAAGGTCACGCGAGAGAAACTGTGACATCACGTTTTTCATCACGTGACACGGGTCAAAGCTAGCGAAAGAAGCCTGCTGTGGTCACATGGGTGCTCGATCCTGTAGGTAAACTTGCCATTTCCACGCAGTGTCATGCAATTCACGTCTACTTTATGATTGTCCGTAACAAGGTGAACAATCCTAAAACCGCAAGCTTCGACTTTCTATATGACGGAAATCATCAACTTGTGGAGTTGGGGTCTGTATAGGCCTTTCGTAAAATAGTACGCAACTAGAATACGATACTTTGTCGACAAACCACTGGTGACAAAAAACAGCAGTGAATCGGCTAAAACAAGGTCGCCGTCTAGCTTTTCCCACCCAATGTACACTCGCCCAACAAAGGAGTCACGTTGCATGTTGTTTTGCAGCTTCTCCTTTACCCTCATCTCATCAACAATGAGCGAGCAGTCCTTCGAGTGGGGGTTTTCAAGAATTTCCACTTCGGATATCAGCCGAGCTTCCACCAGTTTGCTAAAGCCGGTCTCACCACTTGTATTTCCAATACAGTTGATGAGCGTCCTTCGGTCTGGTAGCTTCAAAAGCATCTCCCCTCGAATTTGTTTGTACGCTTTCGTTGATAAACGCCGCAGTACCACACAACGACGTGTTGTTTCTTCTGACCAAGTGGACCTTTTTCTCTTGTAGTTTGTGATTTGATCCATGGGAAATAAAGCAGAGGCTTCCTTCTTTCCTGCTTTTTGTCTAATGTAGGAAATGTCTAATGTCATAGTCTTCGAGCAGCTTCTTTAGCTCCTCTTTGTGCTTGTCAACGGTCTGCCATTGTCTCAGTGTCTGGCTCCTTAAATCTCTTTCTTTTCTTTTCCACTCGCCTTTACGGTAGTGAGGAAAGTAGAGGCCGAACGGCTGTTGACCTGAACGCTTTTGTCGCATGGCAGTCTGCTTAGGCTTGTGAACGCATTCGCTGCTGTTTTGTACAGGGTAAGTGTGCGTTGTTTCAATTGTAGTACTTGTAGCATCCGTGGGCTCCGATTCCTCAGCCTCAGAACCTAGTGTCAGCGTTACACATGGCGGCGATCGAGAGGCAGTGGTGCTGCTGGTGCACGTTGACTGTTTGGTCACAGCCCGGTTACGTTTCATAATGCTTGTCATGCTTTGTTTAGTCGTTAGCTTCGGCATCAAATGTGAAGGGTAGTCTGCAAATACCGACAATAAGACATCCTTCTTGGGCCGCCGTTTTTTTCCTTCTATGAAGTCTTTTGATCGGAAGTGGCGGCTACAGACTCTTGTATAATTTGAAGTTGTATTGCGCGACCAATAGTCCCGCCTTATCGAAGCAAGCCACCTTTCCCGCACACCAGCGGCAGCTGGTATTTCATGGAACGAAAGCCCGTCAGTGTTGTTCTTTCCGCTTGATTTGTACAGCGATACGCAACAGTACGACATGCCGGGCCAGTCGGGGCACGTGGTTGCGAAAGGGCGAAATAGAAAAACAAATTGACGAATATTATCAAATTCAAATGCATCTTTCGCACCGGCACCCCTGCCATATAGACTGCATTCGGGATACTTACCTGTTAAAGCCGCGAGAAGCGCGAAGGCACCTGAATTCCGATGTGAACACGGATTCAGAAGCTTAGCGATGAATGCAGTCGTTCACTGCCAGCTTTCTGTTGCACGGATGCATGTTTTGATGTGGCTGTATACCCTTTAGATCGGGTGTCGGCTAACGCCATCTAGCCGTAATACTTAGGGAACCATTAAGTAGATTTATTTTTATGCCCCTTTAAATAGTGAAGTTCAGGACAGGTACTATGAATGTATTGATGTGGGTGTACCCTTTAGATCCGTCGTCTACTCGCAGAGCGCTGCCACACGGCAACGGGAAGCGGAGGCGGAGAGCGGACTCGACGGCTGTAGGAGAGTGTTCGGCCGTGCACGGAAAAATGTAGAGGAGGCTCTGGCGAAGCATGTATATGATAGGTGACCTTGAAAGATGACGTCATGAAATGACGCTAAAAATATGCACAAATGTTGCACGCACAGGCATATGTTGAAAAGTAGCAGATTTTTATATAACCAGTCCTTTGCCCTTGCGCAACGTGGTCAACTGGAACATGCGTATTGGCAACAACAGAAGTTGACATGAAGCGCTGATGCTCGCGAAGATGCTGGCCCTGGACACTGCTACAAAAATCAACTTCAGCGCAAGGCACCTAACCACAATTGACGTTAACCCGACGTGACGGCTGTATCAAAGTAGTACGTATGTAATGTTTATAAAATTGGGTAGGCAGCACTGCAACCACTTTTGACGTTTCACGAAGATTAGCGACTGTTTGAAAAGTAGTTCCGAGACGTCGCGTAGCTGGATGGTAGAATGCTCGACTGCCACGCAGAATGTTTGGGTTCAATTTCTGCTGGGACCCTGAAATTTGTTATTCACATTCGTCGGGGGGTCAACGCTGCCTATATCAGGTGTTTCTTAGCACTGACATTTATTCTTTGCATTCGTCCGGGCGATGCTACCGATGTCGGGCATTGCTTAACGTTCACGCGTTAAAACTGCCGATATGCGTTTTCGTCATTCCAGAGTAGATACTAAGTGTCAATCACCCGTGGCATATACCCGCATACCAGCGGCACATACCCGTCCGTGGGTATGTGCCAATTTCTGGCGGGAAGTGTTTGACGACGTACGCGACGGGAGTGTGAAATTATCGATGTCTTGACCAGCGCGTCAAATTCGTAAAACCACCTTTCCTTCCCATGCTAATTTCGGTTCACGCCAAGTTAATGGGGTGACCACGATAGCACCCAAACGTGAATGGATGAATAGATTAGATAGATAGATAGATAGATAGATAGATAGATAGATAGACAGATAGATAGATAGATAGATACATAGATAGATATATAGATAGATAGATAGATAGATAGATAGATAGATAGATAGATAGATACGCTCAAAGTCACCGGAGTTTGCTAAGAAATGCTTTGCATTTAAAAGTGGTTGCACGATTTCTTGCTTTGCTGCGAAGCTTCTCGAACACGAGAGTTGTCTGTCTGCAGGCGCTGCATGAGAAATGGACGGACTCGCTCGCTGGATTCCGTGCCGACCGGTTGTGCCCTCACGATCTCCGACGACAGTGCAGCTCTGGCCGCCTGGGTTGGTCCTACGCCACCTCCTGACGCCGGTGCCCGACGACGACAACGCGTAGCTCTGCCCGACTGGATTAGTTCTACGCCATCTCCTGTCACTGACAAGAGCTCTCGCCAGTGGTGCCCCGTTATCGGACTCCTGCAACCTTGTTCATCTTTCCTGCCTTCTCCTTACTTCCATCGTTCGCTGTCCCTGCGCCTCGCTTCTCCTTCATCTCTTTCGATCTCTTTACCTTTTAGTCCTATTCTGTTAATTCCTTCTCTACCCCCATCACTCGTGAGCTACTGTTGAGGTTTCCTGCCCCTGAGAGACAGTTACGGGGCTAATTTTTCTCTTCTTTTCATTTAAAATCACTTCCACCCTCCCCCTGAGAAATGGACGCTCAGCTGGCAGGAATGTCTGGAAAAGAAAGTTTGAGTAGAGGCATGCAGAGCGACTTGTAGTGCCGCTTCCTTGATTTTTGATTGACAATGTTCTAAACAAGATCAATATGGCTGGGCGCTGAGCAAGGGATATTAACTTTCATATTTGTCAAAAAGTAACATTGCATAATACCAAGTGTAGTATATATCGAGTTAATGAAAGGGCCGCAAGCCCACCATGAGTGTGGCTTTTGAATCATGTCATAATTGTTAATACCTCCTATCTATGTTCGTCATACACTCTTGACAACCCTCGCAATTTTCGCTATAGCTTAAACTAAGAAACCACCACGAGAGCGCTAATAATGTTCCTTGTAGGTTATTTCGTTCATGAAATATGTATCATGAGCGCTATGTTATGACCCAACATTTATATTCTTCTTGCAGTCATGTGATGCGTCCGCAATTTCGGAATTTCATACCTTGAAATCTGTATGCCATCGCGGGCACTTTTGGTATGACATCAGTCAACACATCTATAGCATATAATTATTTGATTGTAATGAACCCAAACTCCTCATCAGTGAGAACTGTTAACAGTACAAACCAATGTTATGATATTGTTATGTACCACCTTATCGTAACTGCTCACAAGGAAAGATTATCTGTACTGTACTACATATGTGCTTCCATTGAGGGCCTCCCCCCTTATGTTTAAACTAAGTGATTACATTAGGATAATTATTTATTACAGTGTTTAAATTCCTGATGCTTCATCGACCTAATGTACATTACATCTGCAGACTTCTGCTGCAGTTTTACTGTGATCAACGTCGACTTTCTCAGCGATTTACCGACAGATGATTCTTTTAGCCTTGTGATTCTGCTTTTCTGCACTATCAATTTGAGAAAGCTCTGCAGGAAAAAAATGCCCCAAATAACCCCACGAAATCGCAAACAGAAAGACAGGTTCATCGACCGTACATGTCACTCGAGTGCAATCAGCGAATAACTTATCGTTGCGCTACAATTAGCTTTTCGAAAACCACCCCATACATTTGCAAGCGATACACAAAAGTGGCTCGGCAAAAAAAAATCCAGCCAGTCGAATGAAACTAATTGCATTGTACAGTATAAGAAAGTTGTCAGCATTAGGTGCCTGAAGTGCAATGAGCGAAAAATGAGGAACTGCTCAGTAATCATTTCTTGACGAACGCTCCCCATTGCGTCACCCCAACGCTTCATCTTGGGGTGGGCTTTGCCACACCTACCGATGTCCCAGATGGCTGGGTATTAAAAATGCTTCGCATTAAAAAAAAAACCTGATAGTTGGTTGCATTTATCGTTCACCTTTGTCACGTGGCAGTACATACTGCTCAGCTCTTGGTGATTTGCGGCATAAATTATCTTTTGAGCACAAAAATGCCATGGGCGAGATTAATTTTAACCTTCAAGATACACCGACCGTGCTATTTATTTATTATATATTTACAAATACATTACCTGCCTAAATGAGTATGGTTATGAAAACCTAGTTATACTTCCAACTCGATGTCCCACAAGTAAACAAGGTACACTTATTGACCATGCATTATCGAATGTTCTTAATAACCCCGACTGTTGTGTTGTCCAGGCTTCTGCTACAGATCACTGTTAGATATTTGTAGACTGAAATTGCACTCCTGGTACTACTGTCACAGGCGTTACCAGACAGAAGTTTAATGTAACAATGTTCATTGAGTTAATATCCGCTACAGACTGGAACTCAGTCATCACCTGCGATAACCCTGAAACTACGCGCAATGAATTTTCAAAGATAATTTCTAATGGCCTTGCAGATTTGACCGTAATAAAGAATTACAAATATACGTTTTCAACTCCTCGTAACCCATGGCTATCTAGTAGTGTGCCATAATGTCTGCGGAAAAAAGATATCTTTTACAGAAACACAAAGACAGCCACTCATTATCACACTTCATTATAGATATAGCAAGTACTCTATTCTGCTAGAAAAACTGCTCAAACAGGCTAAAAACAGTACTATGTAAAGAAAATCAAGTATCCTGGTATTGACATAAAAACAATGGGATGTATCAAAATTTGTATTGGGTATATCTATGAGTTGTGGGGTTTGACATCCCAAATTCACTATATGATTATGAGAGGTGCCATAGTAGAGGGCTCCGGAAATTTTGACCACCTGGGGTTCTTTAACGTGCACCCAAACCCGAGCACACAGGCCTACGACATTTCCGCCTCCATCGGAAACGCAGCCGCCGCAGCCGGGATTTGAACCCACGACCTGCGGGTCAGCAGCCGAGTACCTTAGCCACTATAGAGCACTGCGGCGGGGCGTATTGGGTATATCCAATCATAATGCTTAAATAGCAATGGTAAAGATCGGAGATCTTCTCGATAATCTCATATATATTGCAAAACGTTTGATTAACTTCTTTTGTACTGACAACCAAGGGAATGATGATCCACTGACGAAGTTTTACCCCCCTATGCCTCATAGCTTTTTTTCTTCACCCTTTTGCACCTGAAAAAACAGCCCCTATCATATCTAGTTCAAATAAATACGCGGCGTGATCCTAATAATTCCTCTCCATCTGTCATGAAAACAATAGCAGGTTCAATATCGCAAACATTTTGTCACATAGTCAACCTTATTTTTACCAGAGGAATTTTTCCAAGTTCAATAAATAAGGCCCAAATAATTCCTGTTTTCAAGGAGGGGGATAAGGATTACACATCAACTATCGTCCTATAGCTATACTTTCATTCTGTAATAAAGTTGTCGAAAAAGTAATTGTAACACGCTTGACTTTCTATTTACCGAAATTTCATGTTCTATCAACAAATGAATTCGGATTTAGGGAGGGCTACTCAGCTGATTTAGCTATAATATATTTGACAGATAACACCTGGCAGGCAATAGATTCAGGAAACTTGAATGAGGCATTTTTCATTGATCTATCTAAAGCATTCAATTCACTTGTTCACAATATGCTTTTTGCTAAATAAGATGCCTTTAGTATAACAGCTCTGTCACTCAAAATATAACGAAGCTTCTATGGAGAGAGAGAATATCTTGTATCAATATCTAGCACTTACTCGCACCCTAAAACATGTAATATTGGGGTACCGCAGGAATCAATATTAGGTCCTCTCTTATTCCTAATGCATAATAATGACCATTCACAATGCCTAAAATCATCTGACAGTGTTCTGTACGCTACCGACACTACTATTTTCTGCTCAATAATATAGATTCATTAATGTGTAAACTTAATTACGATACGGATAACATAGTTACCTGATGTCAACAAAATAAACTACACAATAATGTTCCCGAAACACAAGTTCGTCATTTTCTCCTTTAAGGAAATCGCTTTTTTCAGTATCTCCATCATTATTCCGTGCTTCAAATGAACTCTATGCTACTGATAATGTCATGTTTCTTGGTGTCAGATTAGATAAACACCTGAAGTTTGTTGACCATATTTTGTCGTTTACCAAAAGGCAGCTTATGGCACAAGAACATTATATAAAGTTCTCAATTTCTTCGATATAGAAACACTATCCTTATCTTCTCTTTACTATGCTTTCATTAATACGCATATTATTTATTGTTTATAAGCATGGATAAACAGATTTCCGGTCCATTTGTCGGCCCTGCAGCACACACAAAATCAAGCTATTCGTATGATGACACATAGCAGCTTGACCTCAGAAGCCTCTCCATTGCTCATCTGAAACGGCATTTTGTGGGTGGGAAAACTTCTCAAATACTCACTGGCAAATCTGATGCACAAATCTATCAACTGAAAGCTTCCGTTTTTTATATTCCCAAAAAGCCAGTGTCCTCACTTTTTGTCTACCCATATCGCTTCCAGCAATAGGTATTTATTACCGACACACAAAACTAATTATGGTAAGTTCACTACTAACTTCTGAGCCACACAACTGTGGAACTCATTACTATGCTATATTAAGACTATCTTTATTTTCCCACATTCAAGTTCAACCTTCGATTTTACTTGCATTTAGCACAATCGCTTCATCATCACCACGATTTTAGCCCCTTTTTATAATAAAATCATGTTGGCATTAGGCTTCTTTTATTGCATTGTTTAGTTTGTGGTCATATATAATATCTTGGAACATACTTTTGTTACTCATTCCTTATGAAAGGTCTCCTGTACAGTCTGTTGACTTTAGGAATTCCCTGTGTATCCGTATAATTCATCATTGTAACTACCATTTTTGTGCAAAATAAATGATTGAAAATGCTTGAATCCATAAGAAAGGAGCTGTCAAGGACTTGAAAAATTAAAGGCCGATCAGTTGCCCGTTCTTTGCAAACTATTTGCAAAAGTATTAGCTAATAGAATCAGGGCAACATTATAGTTCAATCAAATCCAGGAACAAGCAGCATTTTGTACCGGCTACTCCACAATAGACCATATCCAAATTATCAATCAAATGACAGAGAAATACGTGGAATAAAACGAACCTCTATATGCATAGCCTTCATTGATAACGAAAAGGCATTTTACCGAGTCGAGACATCAGCATCGATGCAGGAACTACGGAATCAGGGCGTTGACGAACCTTAAATGAACATATGAAAGAAATCTACAGCGGATCCACAGCCACCATAGTTCTTCATAAAGAAAGCGGCAGAATCCCAAAAAAGAAGAGTGTAAGGCAGGAAGATACGATCTCTCTAATGCTATTCACCGCGTGCTTACAGGCGGTGTTTAGGGCCCCAAGTTTGGAAGAGTTAAGTATAAGAACTAATGAAGAGTAGCTTAGTAACTTGCGATTTGCTCATAACATTTCCTTTATGAGTAACTCAGAGGACGAATGAAAGCTCATGATTACTGAACTCAGTGGACACGGAAAGCAGAAGAGTAGGTCTGAAAATAAATGTGCATAAAACTAAAGTAATGTGCAACAGTCTAAGCAGAAAACAGCCCTTTGCAATAAGTGGAGAGACGCTGCAAGTTCTAAAGAAATGTGTCTACTTAGGACAGGTAGTAACCGCGGATCTGAACCATGAGAGTCAAATAACTAGAAGACTAAGGATGGTGTATATCACATTCGGCAAGCATTCTCAAATATATAATGGTTATCTGCCACTAACTCTCAACACGAAGGTATATAACAGCTGCATCTTGCCAGTACTTGCCAATGGAGCAGAAACCTTGAGGCTTACAAAGAGGGTTCAGCTGGTGTTCAGAACGACACAGTTAGCGATGGAAAGGAAAATGATAGGCGTAACCTCATGATGCACAAAGGAATCAGAGTGGGTCAGGTGATACACCAGGGTAAAGAATATCATGGTCGAAATCAGGAAGAAGAATTGGGCATGAGTCAGGATCGTAGCACGTAGGCAAAATAACCGCTCGTTATTCAGGGTGAATTACTGGATTTCCAGAGAAGGCAAACGCACAAAAGTGTTACAGAAAGGTAGGTAGGCCGATGAGATTTGAAATTTCGCAGGTATAACGTGGCAACGGAAAGCAGAAGACCGGGCTGATTGGCCTAACATGGTGAGACCTTTGCCCTCTAGTTGGCGTAGTCAGGCTAATGATGATGATGATGTATAATAGGGTTCCATGAGCATCTCCTTCTAAATTCCGAACCTAGATACATGCACTTCACGGTGCATGTCTCCGTCGTGCTGCAAGGTACCGAATTTCTGTGCGCTCAATTTCAAGCTATCACAGTGTGCTTCGTTAAGTAGTTGTTAGGTTCCCAGTGTTCATTGTTTGTTTTTCCTTCAGAAACTATGGCACGTAGCCACGGTGGGGAATTGGCCAAGAATAAGTAGTTGAAAATGTGAAAGGTAGGGTTCCCTATTTCTTTCTGCCGATCAACAAAGGGTACGCTTCCACATAAGGCAATACGCGAACCAACGCAGCTACTTTTACAGCGGAAGCGGTTATCAGATCACAACGGCAACGGTAGTGGCGCAGGCGACCGTGCCGCCGTAGCCGCTGGTGTCATTAACCACTGTTGCACCACCGGAAGTGATTGGTACTGTATGCTGCCACCCTCCATTTACCTTGCTATCGGTAAGCAGCCACTCTGTGCCCTCGGTCACGGTTCCATTGACAGTGATGGGTTTAAGACCCTGATGTATTACAGAGAAAGCTGTATTGATATAATAATAAAGAGACGATTATGGCACCGAAGCTTTACGTCAAAGCTAATGCTAGTATGCGTGACCTTTATTGCAAGAATAAAAAAGTTATAATTACAAAAACATTCAAAAAGGAGATGGGGTTTGAACCTCGATCCTTTTAGTGGCTGTTGAGTATTCTAACAAAATATAATGCGTTAAACTCCTTCGTTAAGGAATCGCACACATATATCCCCGTAAAAGAACCATGTGGTATGCGCGGTAGCCATGGTTGACATAAAGTTTGGTAAAGAAGTGCTCTTTATTCATGCCCGTAGACGTTCATGGTTGAACACACAGCCGCTGTGAGCCCTCGCCTTCACCGCACTCATGCTTATGTCCTTGATAATCCTAGGCCGTGTGTGACAAAGAGAGCGAGAGAGATACAAGTGTGAGCGATTTTATTATAGCGTAACATTATACAAAGTAGTGCACCGCAGCTAGGAATCTCCATTCTTACCAGAGCATGTACCGGAGTGAAGCGAGTGCTGTACCGAAGAGTGATCTAGAAGGTGTAAGCGTTTTTATTACACAGAGCAGCGCAGTGCCCGTAGCGGTATCAACTCATGCGAGAGCACGTGCCGGAGTGAGCGAGCGCTCTACCGCAGAACCATCTGAAGGGCTCTCCGAGTACTAGCGTGGCTTGAACGTGGCCTCCGAGATGGCGGCACGTGGCGTGAATTTTCTCTCCAGCCGTCCCAATCGCCGCGCTCCCCAGCAAAACCAACGAGTACCACCTCGCGCGCCCGGCTACCGCAAGAGAGCGCATTGAGCGAGGTTTCATTCCGGTGGCGGCGGAGAGAATGGCGTACTGCAGAGCGCGTGGGATTTTATAGCATGTACATGGCTTTTTTTTTTTGCCTACGAGCAAGAGTCACCGCCAGGATATTCTGGCTGAACTGAAGGAAAATATTTTTTTCTGTTACTGCATTGATTTTGGCGAAGAAAAGCATGGCATCTGCTGCATTTCCCTGATAGGTAATTGTAAGGAGGCTGTCCTATCCTGACTCGTAATTTTACTAGATTGCGTACGAATATTTATGAAGTGCTACACCGAAGCTCATTTACGCTTTAGATAACTCAGTGCCCTGGTCATGTCATTGAAATAAAGTGCGTGCGAAGTAATTTCACCCGAATATTGGAGAAGAATTCGATTCGCCGACCTGCATTCACTCCTCACTCGTTGTTGTTGTTGTTTCCCTGTGCAAATGGCTCGTACCCAAAGGAGGGTATTGGCCGATTATAAGGTGAATTTGCCCTATACTTTCGGCATTGCGTCATTCCTACAAAACTTTTGTAACTTAATTTTGATTCTTTCACAGTGAGAGTGTCTGAGTTGTCAGAGTCTTCTGTTTCGTCATATGAATCATTGGTAGCACAATGCCAACATCATTGTCGTGTTCATCTACTGATACTTTCGAGTGCATCCAAATGAAAGGGTCGCACATGTACCATAACGGCGTCTTTCTAATGAGATCTAAGTATTCGCCAAGGTAGACTACTGAAGAAAGAGAAGTGCAAAGTCTCACTGCTATGTAACACCGATGTGTTTTATGGAAGGTATATCAAACTCTGAACGAGTGTTGCGTACTTCTTGAACAAGCAAAAAATTTCAATGTTCGTTCTTACATTGCCCAACGCATCCACTGAACACCGTAAAATTCACAGTGTGAATGGGCGACCACAAGTGACCAAAACGTGCCTGTAATCAGCCAGTAGTCGTTGCTGAAGCGGTGACGTTAAGTCTAGACCCAGTCTAGACCCATGGCTACCGGCTGCACCCTCCTCCCTGTATCCTGCTTCTGCGGCCCAATGGTAAGATTCCTGAAGCAGCGTTGGAATGAAAAACAGCGCTAGTTTCATGAAAGGAAAAGAAAAGCAGCCCTTCAAATCGAGTGCACCGTGAGCGTAGAATGCGGCACTCTTCTGATTTCGCTTGTTGATCGGGCTGTCATTTTTTTCTTCGCCAGTGCCCTATACTAAACAGTCTGCAAACTTCGAAGTAAATAATGATAGGTGGTTGAACGTTCCAAAGCCAGCATGTGATTATGAGAGGTGCCGTAGTGGATCGCTCCAGAAATTTCGACTACTCGGGGTTCTTTAACATGCACCCAAATCTGAGCACACGGGCCGACAGCATTTTCGCCTGCATAGAAAATGCAGCCACCACAGCCGGGATTCGATATAGCGACCATCGGGTCAGCAGCTGTACCTTAGCACCTAGACGACCATGGCGTGACAACTTCGAAGCAGGGAAGCAGGGTAAGTTTCTATAGCACATGCGGATCTCTTGCAGAGGCATCGCAATTGTAAGTGTTCTTATAAGGGCAGCGCAAATCTACAGCAAAAAAAGGCACATCCCGTACAGTGGGAATCGATGATATGCGAAGCACGAATGAGGAAGGTTGATATGTGACTTTCAATCAGCACAACACTATACGAGGTGGATATAAATTGTGCCGCACATGACTTCCATGTCATGGTTATCGTATTTGGACGTGTCATTTAACTTAGTAGTCTATTAACGTCACGTGATACCAAAATTGGCATATTTGGAGCTAGTGAAATGGCCACGAGCATGCTATGAGCGTAGCATGTAGTCATATTTTACATGGCATGCATGCCATGATTATCATCTTTGGGCGTGTCATTTACCTTCGTCTTCTATTCACGTCACATGATAGCAGAATTAGTATATGTGGAGCTAGCAAAACGGCAGTGAGTACGCTATCAGTAAGTCATGTTTTACATGATATGCATGCCATGATTATCATGTTTAGACCTCATTAATTCACGTCACCTCTGGTGACTGTGACAGTTGTTGACGGCCTTATTATACTAACAGTGAAAGATGTATCAAATAACAAGGGCAGATTCAGGCTGTGTATTTTTGCGCCACCGCCCAGTTATGTGTCTGTAACCGCTACGCTATCGCGAGAAATAAAGAAAAGTCATACCAGAAAATTTTCGAGGAATGAACGGAATTTGAACCTTTGACCACTGCACAGCCTTCGACTATTCACAGAGGCACGCCAGCACTTGAAACTCCTTCGCTGAAACGGGCTATGCAGGTGTCGTGTCGGCCAAACAACCAAGTTAACAAACATAATATGGCAGGGGTCTGAAACTCACACAAGCTAACGGGCCACACACAGTGAGGCAAGACGGAACACACGGAACCCTCCATCGCGGAGTGGATTGCTCCAAATCTTCCAGTGGAAAATGCGAACTTGTTCCGAATCTACCAGCGAAACGCGGATTGTCAGCTTTGGAGCAAGAAAACTTGCTCCCGCTCGACGAGCGGAATTCGCCATGAGTAACTGCTACAAGCACACTTGCTGGGTGCTCACTTTGCCATAAATAATCGTAATTTTTGTGTTATATGCATGCGCTAACTATGCAATCCTTCATCTTTCTTAGGAGGAGCGTGGTATCCACTACACACTTGCCAGGAATATTATGCAATATTTTGACGCCGTGGCTGACGGATGAAGAATTATGGCTGGAGTGGGTATGCGCTGTGTGAACAAGAAGAAGCTTTTGAAATGGGTTGGATTATTGGACGACCAACTGTTTATGCAACTCGCATTGTATGACACATGGTTGTTCTTTTGTTGTTATAAAACGCTTTATACGCTTATTAGCACGATCAATTTCCCGACATCACGTCCATACCGATAAGTTCAACTTTTAAATGTATTTCAAGCGCCGGCGTGGCTCAGTGATAGAATATTGGCCTGGTACGCAGTGGGCTCAGGTTCGGTCAATTTTGTCGTTAATGTTTTTTTTTTCATTTACTGTTGTCCTAATTCTTGCGATAATGGTTGTGGACAAAGGCGGTGGCGGCTCTTGCGGCCTGAATGTCCAGCGAGACAAATGTCCACCGAGACTTAATGTCCAATAGAAGACATTCAGGCTTGATGGACATACAGTCTCGTTTGACATGCAGTCTCGGTTAGACATTCAGACTCGGACATTCTGTCTCGTTGGACATTCCGTCTTGGTCGATATTTGAACTCGTTGGACATACAGTCTCTTTAGACATTGAGTCTTGGTTGGAAATTCTGTCTCGTCGGATATTCAGACACGCCGCGTTCATGTGGGCCACGAAAAATTTTATCTTGGTCGGAAGACGAGTCTCTCCAGTCGAAGAAACCAAAATAGTCTGGCGTGTTCTGTGTCACTTTCGCGTGTACGTCTGTGGCACGTAAAACCACACATTTTAATTTAAAACAAACATTTCTTCCGTATATTTTCGACCAACATTCTTTAAAAAGAAACAAAAGTTTGAGAGGCTCATTTCTTCGTCAGAAAGTCAACAAACACTCCAGGCAAGGAAACATAGGTATTTTGTTGTTTCGTAACTGCGGTGTAATGAATATGACCTCAATTGAAAATATGAAGGGGGTGAAAAAGCATCTTCCTGGTGCTAGGATCTGAGCCCAGAATTTCCAATAACACGCCTGATGTTTTAATGAAGTAGCGACGGAGGTCTTTCCCGTGTTTGATTTGTTTAATATTTATGCGAGTACGATCTCTAGGACTGTCATACAGCCTAACTTCTAGTAGTAATTATAAAGTGGGGGGTTAAAAACTTCCCTCTCCTTCCTTACTCGTTGATGGCTTATGATCCTATCGATTGGGTGCTTTTTTGTGCACTTGAATTTTTTTTAAGAGATTACAAATATTACACTGTAATGTGGTGAAAAACATGTGCATGTGATATTTTCGCATTCCGCAACGTATCGACTGTGACATAAATAATTGTTTTTGTGAAGTATTGGGCAAAACTCGCAACGACATTATTCGTCTTTATGCGGATAATCGAGGTACCCTCTACACATGTGTCTGTATAAGGTATATAATGTGCAATTTGTTGACGCTGCGTTTAGGCGACGACAATTAAGAATGACGGCTGGCCACTTTTCAGTAAATGTATATAACACCCTGATTGTGCAATTAGTATTGTGCGAGAACTGGTTCTCAATTTCTACCATGCAAATAGGTTTGAGGGACCATCTTCGCTCTGAGGTAGAATACTCTAGTGTCATGGTGAAATTCCGCGTTCGATTCCTATTATGTACCGTTTTTTCCCCTTTTCTCATGTTTTCATGCCGATCAGTTACTTTTTCATGTCTATCGGGTACGCCACCAACGGCGATGGCGATGCCGCTAAGCGCGGGAACGGGCGCCAAACAGCCGAGCTGTAATAAGCAACAAATAACGTCCGCGATGATTCATTTAGCTCATTGACCGTTGCTTTCTTAACAAATGGACTAGCCCTTAGAACAATTATCCTTCTTTCGCACTTTCAAAGCTTGGGGCTTCCCCCCGCCGGCGCGATGGTTTAGGTTGCATGGTATACCTGCCACGTCATGTGAAGATCATGTGCCTCGTGAGGCTTTTAGGCAAAATAATAATCACACAAAGTGAGTGAGGGATTACCCTCTCTCGTCCTTATTTTGGGGACGTGATAAAACAGCACAGGAAGAGGATCAGCAGGGTATGAAAAAAACTGGCAGATCCCACATACCTTATGAATCAATGTTATGCGAAGCATGCGGGTGTAAGTTGACTGCCTGTAACTTTTCTATTCAGCGAAACGTAATGAAATGACATTAAAGATACGTACAAATGTTGCACGCACACAATACTTCGAACGCTCGCATATGTTTCATATGAGCTGTTGTTTACAGCTGAATAAGGATGTCAACAGCTGCATCGGTATTAGCAAGGTGCGTTTAGCTGATATGTAGCGCTTGCGCTTGTGAGGATGGTAGGCCTAGAGACAGGGCAACATGACTTCAGCAGGTCATGCTTAAATACAAGTTACGTTAACCAGACGTGAAGGCTATATCATAGGAGTGCATATGTAATGTTTATAAAATTGCATAGCCAGCACTGCAACCACAATGAACGTTTCAGGAGCATTTGCCATTGGTCAATTTGAAAAGTAGTTCCGGGACAATGTGGCTCTGTGGAAGAATACTTGATTGCCGCGCAGAATTCTGGGGTTCCATTCCTGCTGGGACCCCGACATTTATTCTTTGCACCCAACGGGTCAACGCTGTCCATGTCACCTTTTTCTTAACACTCCAGTGTTCAAATTATCAATGTCTGTTCTCGCCGTGGTTGCCATTTTTTTTCTGCACATGGCTCGTACCCAATGGAGGGGTTTGGCGGAATACAAGGTGATTTTTTTCTGATACTTTCCGCATTGCTTCAGTCCTAAGAACGCTAAGTCGTGTATATTGATCTCAAGTGCCAATTGCGAATTTGAATATCTCTAGTAAGCCCACAATTTAGCAAGAGAATCATTTAGTCGCAAAGATTTATTCCTGAAGGGCGAATAAAACATTCCTCTGGCTGTGCCATAGTGTAGAGGCACCAAACGGTTGAATAGCAGGTTCTGATAACTGCAGGCCCAGTTTTTGAAGAGGTTGTGCTGGTATGCTTTTTCTGAATAAATAGAAATGGCGACAAGATATTACAAATGACTGATCTTTTCGTCTTGATGAATGTAAATGCACACAGGGGAATCCAATAAACCTTATCTGTGCAAGTAAAAGTTTAGGGAGGTAACGTTGCAAGACGATTTTTGGATGACAACTTCCATCATCCTTGAATTTGACAGTTCACGGCGCCAGGAAAATAACGGGTGGTTGTACCTCTGAAAAGCCGTCTGTGCAATGTCTGATGAAGTTTGCCTGATTTTAAGCATGAGAAATTGCACCACCGATATGCGTATACTGTAGGTAGGGAAATAGGAATGATGGGTGCTGATCGCGACGGTTTCGCAAAAAAATCAGCAAAATCATTTAGGAACAAAAATTCGTGCCCTGGCGCCCATAATAAATGAATCCTTCGGAGATGACAAGGAACCAGTTATTTAAAAAGTTTCAGTATTGGTGAGCCACTGGGTGTGGACAGAGAAACGCACAGTCAGTTATGATTGCCAAGACTAGATTCGAAGTATTTAACTTGCGCAAAGCCCTCAATATTGCCATAGATTCAGCCAGAAAGACCCGAAGTAAATCTGTTAAGGGCAGTGAAAGGGACCAATAAAGTACAGGACAATACGTTCTCGCCGTTACTAGGTAGGTATAAGCTGTCAATCACCTGTGACACATGCCCGCATAGTTGCGGCACATAAACGCCCATCAAGGGTACACGGGTACGTGCCACACGTGTCGGCGGAAACCATATCTTACTCCCTCATGCTTATTTTGGTTTACCGAAGTTGATGGGGTAATCCCACGTCCCCAGGAGTCGACGTTATGCGAAGAATGAGGAGCGAAGGTGACCGTGTTGCAATTTTTTCATTCAGCGACACCTCATGAAATGACGCCCAATTTATGTACACATGTGCGCACAGACACATGTTCAAGAGTTGCATATGTTCATATAACCAGGTGCTTGCACTTGCGCAACAATGCTACCCAGATCAACCTTTTTAGCAACATCAGAAGCTTATATGAAATGATGAAGCTCGCGAGGATGCTGGTCTTGGACACTGCTGCATAAATCAACCCCAGCGCATGGCAACTAACCACAATATACGTTAACTCGACGTGACGGCTGTATCGAAGGAGTACATATGTAATGTTTATAAAATTGGGTAGGCACCAGTTCAACCATTATTGACGTTTCACGAAGATTAGCGTCTATTTGTAAAGTAGTATTGAAGCCTGGCGTAGCTCGTTGGTAAAATTCTTCATTGCCACGCAGCATGCTTGCGATCAATTCAAGCTCGAACCCTGTCATTTATTCTTTGCGTTCGTCGGGTCGACGCCAGCGATGCCAGGTATTTCTTAACGCTTGGTGCGTTAAAATTGTCCATGCGTGTTCTCGTCTTTCCTTGGTAGATACTAAGCGTCCATCATCTGTGGCACATACCCGCATACCAGCGGCACATACCCGCCCGTGAGTATGTGCCATTGTCTGGCAGGAAGTATTTGACGAAGTATGCGACGAGGTTGTGACATTATTCATTTCTGGAACAGCACGTCATACTCGTCAATCCATCTTCTCACGCAAATTTTAGTTCAAAACGATAAATAATAAGTTAAGGGGGTGACCACGAGAGCACCCATGCGTAATAGGCAAGGTAGATAGATAGATAGATAGATAGATAGATAGATGGATAGATAGATAGATAGATAGATAGATACGCTGTAAGTCTTCGAAGTTTGCTGAAAAATGCTTCGCAATAACTATACGCTAAAATTTCGTGTATTACGCTAAGAAATGTGACGGTAAAGGAATAAAGTAAGTATTCAATATCCACAAAAAAATAAAAAAAAATAAAAAGTTGAAGTAAGGCTGAATGCAATAAAAAATGAATGAAGAAACAAGAATACGACTCCCGATGCCACAGACAGCCAATGTTTCCAAAGCGCACAAAAATGCCTTCTTGCGTTAGGCTATCGCCCCCGAAAAGTTGTCTGACAGATTTCGAACTAAGGCGCATTCTTGTCTTCTAAATTGGATATTGTGTCTCGCATGGTCATTCCTATCCGTTGGATATACAGCATTCGGTTGGACATTCCGTCTCATTGGACATTCCGTCTGGGATGGACATTCAGTCCCACCAGCCACCTGACCCATTGGACATTCAGGTACAGTGGCTAGAGTAGAGAAGTGTAAAGAACGCGCCGGCTAGCGCTTAACGCCTTGAGAGGAAACCGCCAGATGGCGCTGGCCGTTCACACGTTTGCTTGTTTGCACGGTTCTAAACAAGGCCCCAGCTGCTCACGGCGTGGGTTTGGTGACTAAGACCATGTCTGAACTCCATGTGTTCGAAGCTACGGAGCGAACATGATAAGAGAGGTATGGACAAAACGCGTTGGAAAACTGCACTCTTCGATAGACTCTCGCAAGCGATGTGGGATGAAGGCGACAACACGGAGACTTACCAATTTCCAGTCCAAGTATAACCGACATCAACAACCTCCGGGTCTGCAGACACAGTAGAAGTAAGCACAGACGCTGAGGATTGTGGAGAACAGATGGCGAAGAAAGCGAGAAAGACTCGCAAGACATGGCCGGAAGAACAGCCCATCGCCGGATGGGTGATGTGTAATTGATGCGAAATGTGGATCCAGCTCGAACACACGCCTTTCGCGACAACCGATGAGGCGGAGGCAGCCGAGACCGATTTGTGCAAGCACTGTGATACGTTCAGACTCCTAAACGAGGAGTTCTTGCTGATGACGAGAAAAATGGACAAGGCATGGCGACTGGCAGAGCAGAACAACGACACACGACTGACAGAACCCATCGACAACACAGCAAAAGGGAGGCGTGAATTAAGAAAAGAGCTAGCTTAGGAGAAAAACTGGAGGACAGCTCTTTGTACGCACGTTGAAAAGCTTCGAAAAGCTCCTTTGTATGCGTGTTCAGAGGCAGCAGATCAAAACTTAGCAGAAAACAGCGCTGCAGCAAAGGAGAATTCGAGGCGGGTATCTGGATGCGTAACAACAGGCGACAACGCGAAGTGACATCCTAAGAGTAGTCTGCACTAAGGCAAGAGAGACAAGGTGGCAGAAAGTGTTCAGAATGTGGGCCCTGAATGGCCGCAAAAAGGACAAGCATGGAAAGTTGCCTTAAGCAAGAAAGGCAAGAAGAAGAAGAAAGTACAACAGATGCAATAAATGAAAAAAACAAGAGGCTCTCCAGCTGCCACTTCACAAACGCAGGAACACCTCAAAGACATAATGGGTGTCAAGAGCAGAGTGACATGCATTCATTATGGAGATGAGAGTGCCGCCAAGACGAAACACACAGTCCTCCGCCCGGTAAAATAGAACAAGCTGGTTCCCTACCTGGTCAGTGATGGTGCCTCTGCCAAGAAATCAGCGCTCAAGTGGACTCTGCAGCAGATATTTGGAACATACCTAAAGCCATGGTTGTCCTACACGTGGGTCTCATCAACCTGCAGAAAGATGAGGCGCCAGAGAAGGTGGTTGAACCTTAAATGCCAACATAGTGGCTAGGAAGACAATAGGTAGTGGCCCCTTCTTCGTTATATATGGTATCTCAGAAACTCTACAAGGACAAGCAAGAGATGTGGCACGGCGTCAAAGCTGGAACCAGTGTCTTGAGCAAATGTATGCTAAACTAGGAACAAGAGTAGAGCTTGTGGTACCAGGGGGAAGAAGGCCTGAAGGTGGTATACAACAACCGCATAGACCACAGGAAGCTGGTAGTTGTCTAGGACGCAGTCTTTGTTCTTTTTGAGGACAACGAGCAGCAACCACGAGTGGCACACGGCTTACAAACAACCATACAACCCTAACAATGGAAGCCATAGAGAAGGCACTCCTTCAGATAGCCAGAAAGCAGCAATTTCCCAAGCACAATGTACGCTCACAAAGCTCAAGCCAGTGAGAGTGCATGCGGGAGGCAGACGCCGACATTGCAAGAGAGTTACTTCCACAAAAGTAGGCTTCCTATGGCGGAATGATCAAATGTGGAAAAAACTAAAGTGTCAGTGTAGTGAACACATGTAGATCCGCGGAACAATCTTAGGGATTCCTACAATAGCGTGTGTCACTTATGGTTATGGTTACGAGTGGACATCACGACGATAACGTCCGAACTATGCACTGCATCAGTGAGGACATCAAGTGGTGGGGGACGGGGACTGAAGTACTGAATATAGGAGATTTTAATGACCACATCCATGAAATTGATGGGTTCCTAGATTCAATTGCAACCTCATTCAGCTATGTACAAGAAGGCACGACATAGAAGTAGCCAACCGACAGTGAGATTGCGAAGGAGAATTCACATAGTGTACCAGAAACAGTCGGACTTGTAATGACTATGTACTTGTCTCATCTCGACTGGCAAGTCAGGTCAACCACGTCTACATTGATGAGAGGGGGGGGGCGACTTCAACTGGGAGTGACCACAACAGGATCAGTCTAACTATCTGTTCCTCCACGTGGTTGAAAAAAAGCAAGAATGCCGGAAGCCTGCGCAACGCTTCCTGCATGAAGCGGCCAGCGAAGACATTGCCCAGGAGTTCGAGAACAGACTACAGACCTCTCAATGTTTCAAGAATAATGAGTTCCTGGAGGAACTGCGATACCTAATGCGGAAACACAAAGTCCACTCCACTCACGAGGAGTGGTGCGACGAAAATGATGCGACGAAAACGATGGAGTCCCGAAAGCCTTGGACGAGCGCAAGAGGCAAACCGCCGGCGCAGGAAAGCAGTGAAAACCCTTATGCAAGAAATGCTCTCCAAGCCTGGCAGGAATACCCAAACTACAAAAAGGCTATGCAGACAATAGTCCAAAGCAAAATCTCCGGACACCACAGCCGACAACTCCAGTCTTTCACAGTGGACGGACGCAATTGAGCCAGGAAATTTGGGACCTAATTGTCGTCTTTGAGTGGGAAAGCCAAGGTACTCCAAGTTCGGCACGAGGATACGAGGCTGCCAGTATCGGACATGGACAAGCATCTAGCAGACCACATGCGTTAACTGTACAACTTTAGCAAGGGCGATCCAGTGATCAAAATAACTGATGATAATCCCATCAATGAATACCACCTGAGCAATAAGGTGAAATGTGAAGTGACCCGTCCAGCCCTTGACAGAGCGATTAAAGGCATAAAGGAGCACACACCGCCCGAGGGCAGGACGGCATGCCTGTGGGGCTGCTCAAATGCTTAGATGAGGCGAGACAGAAGCTGGCAGATATCTTCTCGGGTATCACGGCAGGAGAACAAATACCAGAGGATTGGCGATATGACCAAGTGATCCTGGTTCCGAATAGAAAACGAGATGCAGGGTTGCTACGTGAGTAGAGATAGTTACAAGCATGCTATACCGAACTTTCGAACAAATTTAATGACATGGATGGGCGGCTGAGCAGAACACGAGAACTGATTGACGGAACTGCAGAATGGTTTCCGCAGCAGCGGGCGCCTCGAGGACAATGTATTTGTGCTCACCCAGGCTTTCGAGATAGCACGAAAGGATAACAGAGTACACTTGTTTTCTCGACATAGTGAAGGCATATGTTAGCGAACCGCATTGACCTTTGCTTCACTGCATAACGCAGATTGTCATGGCGAGGGCATGGGTTAATCTGCTGCAACGACGGCTGTACACGGACAATACGGTGGTGGCGTGTTTTGCCGAAGCCTAAGGCGAAACAGTGACGATGAAGCAGGGTCTCAAACAGGGATGTCCATTGTCGCCGCTGCTGCATATGCTGTATATGGCTAGCCTCGATAGGGCGCTGCTAGCGGATGGAGGTGGATTCTCTCTTGCTCACACATATGGTGGAGCCCCAGTGCCCTGGAGGCTTCCGGGCTTGGTATACGCGGATGGTATTGTCCTAATGTCTGACAGTCTGGGTGACATGCAGCACCTCGTTTCCTTATCGGCATTTCACTTGAGCAAACTTGGACTCTGCTTCAATGCCAAGAAATCAGCTGGATGGTTTTGGCAGGCGCAGGCATAACTGACGCAGTATCACTGCCATAGGATGGACTGATACCTCGGTGTCTAACTCAGCACATCAGAGCATGTCCTCGACATACACGAAGAAAACATCCACTTAACATGACGCAATTGAAGCGGCGAACGTGACGTGCAAACGAAGTCTTTGGGGCTTTAACCACTTCCTGCTGGTTCAGGAAATGTGGAAGCGTATGAATGGGTCATGCTATTCATTTGCCAATGCTGTACTAACTTTCCAACCAGGAACCAGACAGTGGCTGGAACGAGGGCAGCGAGAGGTTGGTCGACTGGCTTTGGGATGCCACGGACGAGTTGCTATAGAGGCCATTCACGGAGGCATTGGATGGCCTTCGTATGAGGCTCGAAAGGCCAAGAGCAAGATAGCCTACGAGGGCCGCCTGCATCTCATGAATGACGACAAGTTGGCAAGGCGCTGGTTCCGATGCATCAGCCTGGCTGGAATAACGACACACTAGACTGCGCGGGTGTACATCCCTCACCGAAAGTTTTGTTTCTTCGCGAAACTCATGAAGGCAAGCACAGAGTGCGATTGGGTCCTTGCCGTTCAAGAACAGGTACGGGAGGAAGAGAACAAGGAGTTGCGGAAGGCGATGCGTTTCTAGGCAACCTTGACGGTATATCAAAGTTTCAAGAATGAAATAGAAAAGGAGCGCATGTGCGACAACAATGGTGGTAGTGGCCTTCTGTTCGAAGCGCGGGCTGGGGCACTACGAACGCTTGAGTACCGTCACCGATTTGACGAGAATACCGATGCCATGTGTGTGATGTGCTGGGTGTGCGGGCAAGAAGAAGAAATCATCCCCCATCTAGTGCTACGCTGTACGTGTTTGGGCCCATGCCAACGAGAGTGCACCACACTGCCCGATGCTCTGAGGTTACTACCCCCCGCTATCAGAGACACGTTTAACATCACGGTAAATAAAGAAACAGTACCAGAAGTAACCACCATAAGGATACTCAGCCTATATTTAGAAGAAAAATGGCTCATCCGAGAGAGCTTCAAGAGGCTGAAAACCACTTCGCGACAAGTCATCGGGCTCCTGAAAAAAATAAGCGGACGGAAGCATGGGCTACAAGAAAAAAAAAGCTTGCAAGATATTGCGGACTTTGTTCATTTGTAGAATCACGTACACATGCCCCTTCTTGTACCTCAGGAGTGATGCAATGAATAAAATCAACATAATTATTAGGTAAGTCTACATAGCGGCCTTAGGATCGCCCACTTGGGTCAGCAACGACAATCTCTTGGAACTGGGTGTATATAACACCACAAACGAAATAATTGAAACACAACGAGCATCACAATGGTAAAGACTATCCTGCATTCGACAAGGACATGACGTCTTGAAGCTCCTAAACTTGAAACCACTAACAGGACCCATACCAAGGCTTAAAATACTGCACGAAATCAGAGCTAAGATAAAAATCCTACCACTGCGAAAAAACGTGGGTGGTCTAAGCAAAGGAAGTTTGCAAGCGCGGGCGGGCGCACTCAAAAAAGCACTAGATAACAAACCAACATCGTATGTGGATGGCAGTCACGCGGGTGGAATGAGTTATGTCATTGTGGCAGTTGATGGCTATGGACGCGCAATAGAAACCATTCATACCGGCTCCACAACCGAGGTAGAAGAAACAGCGATTGGTATTGAAACTACCATTGAGGGCACGAAATTTATTATATCGGATTTCATATCGGCTATCAAGGCATATGCTGCAGGGTATACAAATAAAACGGCACTGCAAAAATTAGCATGACCTCAACAAGAACTCAAGCTCATTTGGGTTTTGGGCCACTGTGGGAACCCGGCGAATGAGGCTGCTCACCAGACATTCCGAGGGAACATAAACCAGGCAGTGGTGCGGTCCCAGGAACCAAATCCGAATGACCTGGCGCTCAGCTACGAAGACCGGCTCAGCCGGCACCGTGAACAAAGAACGCTTTATCAACCTCCAGATGAAGCATTAACCCGGGCACAAGCGACTACACTGCGGAGGGCTCTGACCCATTGTATACTCGGCCCGAGGAGGCTGGCCGCATTATTAAAAGATGAAAAGCTACACAAGTGTATTATTTTTTGAAAGAAATATACTTTTTTTATTGCGCAGGGAACATTTTCAGAAGGAAGATTGAACCGATAAAGTATAGTCCTTAAAAGAATGCAACCAACCAGCCCAAGTAGCCACTCTTTTACAACTGTATTTACTGTGGCCTAGCACAGGCAGTACAAGACCACGTATTATGGGGTTGCCCCAACAACCCTCCAGCGGAGGAGCTCCTGCAGCCATCTCCCTTACCGGAAGCCTGAACAGGTCCTTAAGAAGCCCAAATTTGCTTATTAAGGCCAAGTTGGTGGACTGATCTGCTATTGTTGCGGCCCTTTGGGCCCAAACCTAGCACCCATTAACTTGGTTTCCCCCATTTCCCCTCGCTTTTTTTAATATTACAGTTTATTCTTCCTCCTTTGTTTACAAAGATGACCTGGGGCCACCCACAGTCGATGAAGCGGCTGGTACAGTGAAATATGCGGCAGTACGCACTACCAAAACAAGGCTGGTGCAGTGGTGGCGCGGGACGCAGCGTTGAAACGTGCAGATACGGGGCGTGTACGCCTGTGGAGTGTTTGTTTATTTACTTTTTAATTGTTTTTTCTCTAGCTAGGTAAGATTAATCTGCCCCGCCCGATACAAAGGAATGAGCCCCAAATCATCATCATCATCATCATCATCATCATCATCAACGTCAGCCATGGCGGCGATGAGCTGCGCAGAAACGGGAATCAACGACACGCGCGGGCAATGTGAAGCATTTAAAATGCATCTTCTTGCTCGTGCACGGCCCTAAATGTCGACCGAGGCAATAAGTTATGCAGCTTCTGGAATTACAGTATGCCTAAGCGGGTGCGCGACTGAACTGAAGTATCGACAGGGTGCCAAAAGTGAGCGCGTCACTGCATATAACATTTTATCGATGTGAAGTGGAACGATGAACACAGTTGTGAGTGAGTGCTTGGAACATCTTCCACGGCGAACCATCATTTCTTGATCCACCAATCTGTAAATGAAGCCTTATTATTCGTAACATGCATAGCTCACAATAGCTACTTTTGCTAACGCCATAGAGATTCATACAATAAAACCTATGGCTAACGCATAAAGTTTGAGACGAAAATCACGAGTGGTATCTGGATGGAAACATTTTATTTTATGCGCACTGGTCATTTAACGCGTTTCCGAGCAGTTACTCACTATCTGTTTGCATTCTTAGTAATTGGTCGCGCGTCTTTTTTTATCCACACAAAAAAAAGTTTTATAGTTCTCAAGCGCACTACAGAATATTGTTTTCGTTGGCCAGGTGACGTGCCTGCAGAGCGTCAGCTACTTCTTTTCATGGGAAGATGCTCGCTATTTGTGGAGTGCCTTTGTGTAAAAACGAAAATGAGTGCACAGAAAAAACTTGGCCACTGGATCGGTGAGTCTCGGACCATGTTTTGTGCAACCCAGTGTTATATCTTTGTTTTTTGTTTTTTTTGCAGACAGAGAACAAGCTTTTCCAAGCTGTCACTGTGAAGCTCGTTGTACGTAAATCACTTTAAAAAAGTGATTTCAAGGGTGTCTACAAATGCGAAGAGCTTCTCCGAAAGGCCTACCCATGAGCGTCGGCACGTGGGTGGCAGAGGGGGCGGGAGCGCCTTCTGGTCACCCAGCTGGCAGGAGCACGCTATATCTACTCTATAGATTCAGTTGGTGGTGGGGAATTATTTTAATCACCTAAAATAGGCGCAAAGTTTGCCTCATAGACTTGTTTTAGGGAGATGAGGCTGCAATAAACTCCCCCCCTCCCCCTGAACGGGAATCCTGCGCACGCCTATGCTTGTGAATGCGGACAATGGAGAATTTCACCGTTCACAGTGTGCTGGAAATGTCGTACCTCTCACTGATGTGCAGCTCGCACGCAGCCAAATTTTCTTGAAACAGCTTGTCAGCGCGTGGCATATCGCTCTCCGCCACTGCGCTAACAGAGCTTCGTCCTTTAGAACGCCGAACAACGCATGCTTCTTTTTAGCTGACTTGTAGTCTGTAGTGCACCCCGGGACGAAGCAATGACTGTTTTCGCGCCATGAGAGTGCATACAGAAGCATTGGCATCAGAGTGTCACCGCACAAGAAGAAATGAGTTCGAACGCGCCCGACGGAACTGTCGGAAACATGCAAGCATCGTATAAACGACTGCGCGCGCCCCCATGCCGCTGCTTCGCAGAGGCTTCAGCGCGCTCCATAGGCGCCGCTTGCCACTCATCACATTTCCCTGTTCTGAATCCGTTGGCGAACAACTACCGCGGCGCACGTGACTTGTGTTCTGCTCAAAAAGAGGAGTAATGATTTAGAGTACTAGGTACTCTACTATGGGACAGTATAAAACCGTCCGTGGACTTGGGGGGGGGGTTAGAAAAAGTGGGTAACAATTTCGAGTACTTGGTACTCAACTATGGGAGAGCTTAAAGTAGTCCCGTGAGCCGTCCAGCCTCACATACAGATGTATAGGGTTAACGTTTTTCTGCACGCCACGCATGGGTATTTTTGGCCTGGCCATGACACAGATCCGCAATAGTGTCACTGGTTTTGTTTTAGAAACTTGAATTGTTTGGTTAACCTGTAGAGACATTTTAAATTGTTACTCAAGGAAACATATTTACTTGAGCAGTAGCAACGAACCTTTAATTAAACACGTGCGTAGTGCTCATATTCGCTGGCAAACAGTACTTTTGGTGTGAGCGGAAACCAGCTATAGAGTGGCTGTTTCACTTGTTCAAAACCTTTACTGCAACATTTGTGCCATACCTTGCCTTCCATTTTCAATTATAATACCTTAACTAATTTTGATCTCGTGTGTTGTGCATCAAGCAAGTTACGCTTGAAATTTGTAAACGCTACATTACAAATCCAGCCACGAATCAATCTTCAAAGTTCTTTATTCTTGCCTGATCGTGCCCGAGCTTTCACAAGTTCCTTTTTGCGACAGCTCCTTCTCCGTCCGCATCTTAGGCGAAAGCTACGGCAACTTCAACACGCAACATGGTGTTCCGTAGCGGTCAGTTCTCGTGCCATTATTATTCAACGTTACACAACTACCGATGCCATGGAAGCTATCAATCATTCCCGATTCAAATATTTTGATTTATGCTGGTGACGTGACAGTGCGGGCACTGCAGGAAGCACTCGGTGCCGCATTTTCCTGGTGTTTTTCAGTGGTACTCGCAATCTCACAAGAAAGTAGCATACCTACATAAGCATTGAGAATAAGTGGGGCCGCCGCAAACTTGACCGACCTATGTACGACTAGAGGTGTGCGCCGAGGCGATTTCGACCGGCGGCGGCGTGGGGGCGTCCAGAGTCGGGGGCGGCGGCGTTGTCGGCACACGCCGGTTTTTTATGTGTGATGAAACGGGTTGTTGAACAAGCAGGAGTTCACTCGGCGTCGGAGAGCTTTATTTAGCGCAAGGGCTAACTGAACGCAAGCCTGCGATCACAGCAAGTCTTCTTCCTTTTCTATACTCGAGCTCCATGCCCACTGCCCTCGTTACAATCACCCCCGGCCGATGAGGGAGCCATCCTGGCGACCTAAGGACAGGTGTACACAGAAGGGTCATGGTATGGCTTGAGCCGAGAGATGTGTACGATTTCTTTTCCGCGACGGCGCTTGTCCGGAGATGCATCCAGCGGCTCGACAAGGTAGTTAACAGGGGATGTTTGGCCTACAACTCGATAAGGGCCATGGTACCTGGACGAAAGCTTGTGGGAGAGTCCTGGAGGAGTGGAAGGAATCCATAACCACACCAGTCAGTTCGGAGCAAAGCTCATATGCGTGGTTGACGCGTCGTGGCGATGTTTTTGGCGCGTCTGGTCATGTGACGTGAACGCACGAGCAAGCTTCCGACATTCTTCAGCGTGTGCTGCTGCTCTAGAAACGGTAGTCATCTCTGAAGGGTCCGGTCGATAAGGAAGAATGGTATCCATTGTTGATGATGGCTCGCGTCCATAAAGAAGGAAGAAAGGCGAAAATCCAGTCGTGCTTTGCGTTGCAGTGTTGTAAGCATATGTCACAAAAGGGAGTATGCTATCCCAATTTGACTGGTCGGATGAAGCGTACTTGGCCAGCATATCCCCAAGTGTACGATTAAAGCGCTCTGTCATCCCATTAGTTTGCGGGTGATAGGCTGTGGTAGTGCGGTGTATGATGCGACACTCGCTCAACAACGCTTTGATGGCATCGGAGAGAAAAACGCGGCCACGGTCGCTTAGTAACTCCCGAGGTGCTCCATGCCTTAAAACCAGGTTTTGCAGTATAAAACACGCAACGTCTTTTGCGGTAGCAGAAGGTAACGCAGCTGTTTCAGCGTACCGCGTTAGGTGGTCGATAGCGACAATGACCCAGCGGTTGCTACTCGAAGTATAGGGAAGCGGACCGTAAAGGTCGATTCCGACACGATCGAAAGCTCGTGATGGACAAGGCAACGGCTGCAAGGGACCTGTGGCATGTTGAGTGGGCATTTTGCGTCGCTGGCAGGTAAGACAAGACCTCACGTAACGGCGAACGAAACGGTACATACCGCGCCAGTAGTACCGCAGCTGCAAGCGGGTGTATGTTTTTAACACACCAGCGTGGCCACATTGCGGATCATCGTGGAACGTGGCACAGATGTCAGAGCGCAGATGTCGGGGGATGACGAGCAACCACTTACGGCCGATCGAGCTGTAGTTTCGGCGGTAAAGCAGGTTATCCCGAATAGCGAAGTGTCCTGCTTGACGGCGAAGCGTCCTGGAAACTGGAGCGGGCGTCCGGTTTGAGAGAAAGTCCAAAAGAGAAGAAATCCAAGCATCTTTGCTTTGCTCGGAAGGCATGTCCGAAATGCTGATGGCCAAGGCAGCACTAGTGGAGATAGGCGAGCCGACAGGCTCTGAAGCTAATGGCGAACGTGACAGGGCATCGGCGTCGGAATGCTTCCGGCCAGAACGGTAGATAACACGGATATCGAACTCCTGTAACCGCAATGCCCACCGAGCGAGCCGACCATTAGGATCTTTTAGTGAAGATAACCAGCAAAGCGCATGGTGGTCTGTTACAATATCAAACGGACGTCCATATAAATAAGGCCTAAATTTTCCGATTGCCCAAATAATGGCGAGGCACTCCTTTTCAGTTACACTGTAATTCTTCTCGGCTTTACTGAGGGTGCGGCTGGCATAGGCAACGACGTACTCGTCAAAGCCCTCCTTGCGTTGGGCCAGTATGGCACCTAGCCCGACACCACTAGCGTCCGTATGAAGCTCCGTTGGAGCAGACGGATCGAAATGTCGGAGTATGGGAGGCGTGGTGAGGAGCCGTCGGAGTTCCAGAAATGCATCGTCACACGCCTGTGACCACGCTGACAAATCAGAACTTCCGGCAAGAAGATTGGTCAAGGGGGCGATAATGGAGGCGAAATTGCGGACGTAGCGGCGGAAGTAAGAACATAGGCCGATGAAGCTTCGAAGCTCTTTGATGGTGGTTGGCTTTGGAAACGCTGCGACTGCATTAAGTTTCGTAGGGTCCGGGAGAATGCCGTCCTTAGAAACCACATGGCCGAGAATTACAAGCTTGCGAGCGCCGAAGTGGCATTTCTTCAAGTTAAGTTGAAGTCTCGCCGTGGAAAGGCACGTAAGAACTTGCTCGAGGCGGCTGAGGTGAGTCGCAAAGTCGCTTGAAAATACCACAATGTCATCCAAATAACAGAGGCACGTTTTCCATTTCAGACCTCGCAAGACGGTATCCATCATCCTTTCGAAAGTGGCAGGCGCATTGCAGAGGCCAAAGGGCATAACGGTGAATTCATATAGTCCATCCGGTGTTACAAACGCTGTCTTCGGGCGGTCACCCTCTGCCATGGGCACCTGCCAGTAGCCTGAGCGTAAATCTAACGAAGAAAAGAACTCTGCTCCTTGTAGGCAGTCCAAAACATCATCGATGCGCGGCAGAGGGTATACGTCTTTGCGCGTTATCTTGTTGAGTCGGCGGTAGTCAACGCAGAACCGGATGGATCCGTCTTTTTTCTTGACGAGAACAACCGGTGAAGCCCAAGGACTGTTGGAGGGCTCGATGATGCCACGTTTCAACATGTCGTCCACTTGTTCGTCGATGACACGGCGTTCAGCAGATGACACACGGTACGGACGGTGCCTTAGCGGGGCTTGTTGACCGGTGTCAATACGGTGAACGACCGCAGAGGTTCGGCTTAAGCCTGACTGGTCACGATCGAATGAAGAACGAAAGCGGAGAAGAAGGTTTATAATCTCTTCGCGTTGAGTTGGTGCGAGCTCAGAGTCGATGGCATCCGAGAATACGTCCAGAGCATCATTAGGCGCGTTGGTAGGAGTGACAGCACAAATTGGGAGCGAAACCGTAGAATCGGGTATAGTAGCCGGAAGAATGCACTCGTAAGGTTCGTAGCTTCCCAGGCATTCTCCACGTAGTAGGGATGACGGGCTGTCCGAGAGATTGCACACATAAATGGCAGCGTCACCATTGCGAAAAATGACGACGGCGAACGGAAGCATGATATTTCCACGGCGCGCAGATGGGACCGATGGCATAAACAACACAGGTGATTTCGGAGGGGAGGCACACGACACCGAGACAACAGCAGCTGAGAAAGGCGCAATGTCAACGTCAGAAGCAGCAAACACTCTACACGAAGCACCATCGTCGGGGTCATAGCACGGCACAGATAACGCGAGTTCAGAACGAGCACAGTCGACCAAAGCAGAATTTGACGAAAGAAAGTCCCACCCAAGGATAACGTCATGCGAAGAACGGAATAAAACTACAAATGTGACGACGTACATCGCACCTTGAATGACGACTCGTGCAGTGCACAAAGCTGAAGGCTGAATATGATGGGATGTAGCTGTCTGCAAAGATAGGTCGGTAAGTTGTGTGGTCACTTTCTTCAAGTTTCGGCACAGTTTCTCGCTAATTACAGATACGGCAGCTCCAGTGTCAACAAGTCCGTGCACCTTAATGCCATCAATATAGAGTTCGATTTCGTTCGGGGGACAGCAGTTAGGTCTTGAAATTTTCGCTGCCAACGCAGTTCTTGCCTCCGGAACTGCGCCCGTCAGTTTTCCCCTCGCGGTGGGCTGTTGCGACGTAACATCGGAGAAATAGATCGACGACGAGGAGAAGGTGAACGGCTTGCGCCGGATGGTCGGCGACCGGGACGTACGTCTAGAGGTGGATCGGCAGGAACGGGATATCGCGGCTGAGTGGGCATGGTGGGCATGTAATGTGAGGCCCCTGCAATGTCGTGAGAAGGAAAGCTACGACGACGGCAGTGACGAGCTACGTGGCCTGGGATGCCACATGAAAAACATATTGGCCGATTATCCGGAGTGCGCCATTGGCTGACGATAGGGGCACTGTTCGCTGCATAAGGTACCGTAAATGGTCGTGCAGGCGGCGGCGTCATATAAACGTTCCGAGTTGTTTCGTATACAGCCGGAGACGGGACAGTCAACGGGCGGGCAGGTGGCGTCGACGAATAAACGTGGCGAGTAGCTTCGTAGATGGCCGGAGACGCTGGCGCACGTGGCCGAGCAACTGCGGCTGCATACGTTAGTGGTGCGGTAACAGTTGATGGAGCCTGAGCTGGCGGCAATGCTTCGGCAACTTGCGATTGAATGACCTGGCGAAGCGAAGGCGACAAGGGTGACATTGGCTCGGTAGTTCTTGTGAATATAGATAGCTGCCGGGCGACCTCCTCGCGTATGAATTGCTTTATGACTGGCATCAAAGCGGAGTGGTCGGCGGTGTCATGGCGATAGTCGAGGGATGAGATGTCCGCGGTGTCTTGAGCAGCGCAACGTGTAGAAGCGCGCTGCCTACGCAGCTCATCATAGCTTTGGCAGAGCTGAATCACCTCGGCGACCGTCTGGGGACTCTTCGCAGCCAGCATTTGGAAGGCACCGTCGTCGATTCCTTTCATAATGTTCTTGATCTTGCCTGCCTCGTCCAGAGTCGAATCGACGAGCTTGCAGAGAAATAGCACATCTTCGATGTAGCTCGTGAAAGTTTCATCTGCTCTCTGTACTCTGCCCCGCAAGCGCTGTTCAGCACGAAGGCGGCGGACAGCAGGACGGCCAAAGACTTCCGCGAGGGTTTTTGCCAATTCCGACCAGGTACTGAAATCACTTTGATGATTTCTGTACCATAGTTTTGCCACGTCGGTCAGGTAAAAACTCACATTTGTGAGCTTATCGGCTGCGTTCCACTTATTGACGGCGCTCACCAGTTCATACTCGGCAATCCAGTTGTCCACATCTTGGTCCTCTGTGCCACCAAATATGGGGGGCTCGCGCTGCCGGAGAGCGCCAGCGCAGAAGACAGGCACAGGTGCGAGATCTGGAGTAGCAGCATGAGATGGTCCCGGATCAGTCATTGTAGGAGGTCGTTGAAGTGTGCGGCTGCGAAGTTCCAGGGTGAGGACCAGATGTACCCCGCACTTCCACCACTTGAAACGGGTTGTTGAACAAGCAGGAGTTCACTCGGCGTCGGAGAGCTTTATTTAGCGCAAGGGCTAACTGAACGCAAGCCTGCGATCACAGCAAGTCTTCTTCCTTTTCTATACTCGAGCTCCATGCCCACTGCCCTCGTTACAGTGAATACACTTTATAAGCGACCCCAAACCATCCACTGCCGTCGGCGGCGTCCGCAGTCTTCTCTCTATCTTTAAAAGAAAGAGGACTTGGCGGGCCGCAGCGCGACGCTCTACACAGTAAATTTTTACACCCTTATGGGTGTAAAAAAGGTGATTTGCAGATTTACACCCTTTTAGAATGAATGTAACACCCTTTTCTTTGCTGGTACACCCTCTGAGAAGGGTGTAACTGGCAAAAGGGTGTTATTATGGCGTTCGTGAGGGTGTTGAAGAACAGAAGGGTGTACACCTATAATTGTTGGAATAAAAATTGTTCCGTTTAACGTCCCAAAGTTGTCATATAATCCTTAGAGACGCTGTACCGAAGGGCTCCGAAAATTTAAACCACCTGGGGTTACTTAAGGTGCACCTAAGTCTAACTACCCAGGTCTCGCACTCTTTCTCGTCCACTAAAAATGTGGCCACCGTGAACTGCCGGGATTCAATCCAGCGACTTGCGGGTCAACAGTTCAGCACCATAAGCACCAGACCACCGGCGCTGGAGTGCACGTGCAAGAATCGAGCTGCATCCATGCTTGCAAATAAAATACCACGCATAGCGCAAGAAATGCATGCCTTTCCTAAGATAACAATGTCGTAGGGATGAAAAAAATCAAGGAAATGATTGAGGCATTGACAAACTTTACAGAACACTAAGAATAATTGAGAAAATGTAAAAGAGACTAACTTCTCCTCGCACTCTATGATTCGACATGCTTTGCCGCTTTATATTGTCCACATTATATGTGAATAAATTAATGGGCTACTGTCACGATCTACGGACAGCACATATTCATGAGTAAAAGCAATTGAGAAAAAAAGCTTGAATTTATTGCAAAAAACCCTTGCTCGGTTAAAAGTCGTTCGAGTGCAAGTTGTTTTCACAAGATTATCGAAGACGAGACGTGCTTGGTCGAAAAAGAAAACAATGCACTACCTTCTGCAACCATGCGGGAGCACGGGAAGTGGTTCTTCAGGTGAAGAAATAAAGGTCAGAGAATGGCACGGTCAGTGCACGCAGCGCCTTTGGGAAGCGAAGGGGAGAAGGGTACGAGAGGAGGGAGAGACACGCCTCTCGCCCCCCCCATATATATATATATATATATATATATATATATATATATATATATATAGTGTAATGACGAAAACCGAAACTGGAACTCTCTCTGGCACAGACTCGCATGCTAGAGAAGAAGACGAGGAGGAGGAGAAAGCAGAATAAGAACAGCCGGCCTGCAGCAAAGGCGTTGTCTCTTATTTCTCGTCTCTACAATGGCGCAGCCGACAGGATGAAGACGTCTTACGTCCCGGCTTCGTCACCCAGGATACCCGCCGACGTGTAGCCGCGGTAAGCGTCGCTTGAGGACGGCGTCAAGGCCTCCTCGGCGGCTCCAGCACCCGTTCCCGGTACCAGTTCACGATAAGGAACGCCGTCACGCTTCTTCGCTAATGGAACCCGCAAGGCGTCCGTCGCGGCCAGCATCGATCCCAGCACCGACGGATGGCGTCCAGGCCTCCGTTGTGGTTTCGGGGAACTTGCCCAGGGGCGCGACACGTCACGGCAACCATGCGCACGGGCCTCTCTCACCTAGGGATGGCGTACATGCCTCCTCCATACCTGGCAACCTGTCGGCGCTTCAAGCACCCACCGTGTACGGCGTCGAGGCCTACCCGGCGGCGCAACACCGTTTCATCTACGCCACAGTACCAGGTCACAACTCATCACACGGGTTCCGCTTGTCTGGGAACGTCGTTGACGCTTCCAGCGCCCTGGAACCCATGTCCACGAATCCGACCACAGCTGGATTTCCAAGGGACGCCGTCCACGCGTCCTTGGTCAGGAATTGTACCACCTCGAGTACCGCAGTCACTGTATCCTCCGCAGAGGCGGGCCTTGGCTCTTCGTGCGGATCACACGACAGCGCAGCGGAGCTGCAGCATACCATCGCGCAACTCCGCGTCACGACCAACGCCCTCATAGCGTCGAGCTCCAAGCTATGTCCTGCCATCTTGCCAACATTGTGCGCACTCAATGCCATGTTGGCTGCGGCCGCCGCACAAAACTTCGAGGTAAGCTCGCCCGAGAACCGTCGCAATCTCCGGCGTTCTCTCGCGGAGGTATCGGAGCAAGTGAACTGCTTGGCGGGGGCACATTTCGGAGTTCTGCCCGCCGTCCCGCCATCGCCGATTTCCTTCGCGCTACCGGAATTTCGCGGCTTCCAGGACGACGCCGAGGAATGGGTGGCAACCGTCAACGCTCTCGGAACGACTGAAGAGCAGAAGTGGGACATGGCCATAGATCGCCTGCGGGATGCTGCCGCAGCATGGCACAGGTACGAAGGCGTCGGGCAGCAGTCCTGGGCAGAATGGAGTGCAGCCCTGATTGCCGCTTTCGGACGGATTTCCTGTGACTCCAGCAAGTCCAGCTCGATCTTTCCCGAGGCCAAGGATGGAGCCCAGGCAGCGCCCCGCCTCGAGGCTGCAATCGTTCGTTGCAGCTCGTCAACGGAATGCTGCCAGGAGTTCCCTGCTGCTAACCCTGACCGAAGTGGCTGGAATCCTACACTACAGGTCCCGGACTCTGCATCGGTATTCGACCTGAAAATACCGCCACCAGACCTTCGTCCGGAGATACGGCCCTCGCGCTCGTCGTCTGAGGACATCGAGGCACTCAATCCTATTGTATTAGACACAACTGAACCCTACCAGACCACGATCTTGCTCAGCCACGCAGACACTCGGCTACAAAGGAACGTTTCCTTCGAGAAAGCCCAGGTACCTAGCTACGCTGAGGCCACTGCCATCGAGAACTTGCCGAGGACCAGCCCTCCTGCTGTTTCCTCCCAGCATACGATGTTTGCACATGACAGTTCGCCAGAAGCCACCGGCTCGACTACGTCGGGGAGTTCTGCTGTGGTATTTATGCCCAACCATGAGCTGCGTCCCATCTCATTTCAAGAAATGGCCCAAACGTCATCATGGCTGCCTCGCAGAGCATCCCGCTGCAGTTCAGTCCACCAGCGACGGTGGGACAAACACCAGCGTTTCCAGGTTACTCTGCGACCTTGCCGGAACAGTCAGGGCCGTCCACCTGAACTGCATTCTACGAGTTGTCAGGAAACGTTGCACCATGGTCGAGACCGACCACGACGATGTAGCCAACCTCGCCCACCTGAAGCACTGTCAACTGCTGCAGCTAGCCTTACCTACCAGAACATTGTCGTTTGGCCCAACGACAATGCTAGCAGTCATGGCCGAGTGTAATGACGAAAACCGAAACTGGAACTCTCTCTGGCACAGACTCGCATGCTAGAGAAGAAGACGAGGAGGAGGAGAAAGCAGAATAAGAACAGCCGGCCTGCAGCAAAGGCGTTGTCTCTTATTTCTCGTCTCTACAATATATATATATATATATTGTGGGACACTGCGACTCACGTCGTAAAATTTGTATATGATATCTATTCTGTTTTCTGTTTGACATCCCCTCGGGGGGGGGGGGGTGTATGAGGTGATCAGCAGGGGGCACTGCAACCCCCGTCGAGTTACAGTGCCCCCTCTCTATTTCTATAGGGACCTATAAGGATTTACATTGCCCCCTAAGTGACCAAGGGCCGCCCCCGCCCCCCTTCCCCCGTGGTGGGCACGCCTATGCATAGGCACCATCAATCATTGCAATAAAATTTAGTGTGTAAATGTGTGCGTCAACAATAGTACATTTCGAATTCAAGAACATGAGTGTTTTAGGTGATTATCACCGCTGTTGTTCATTTGTTAAAAATGCATTGTACCTGCAAGCGTTTCAAACTTCGCGCGCTAAAGTCACGTTAATTTCGTTTTTTTTTGTAAAGATAAAATTATTTCGCCCCCTTAATGTTATATATATTTCCGTTCACTCTTTATACTTAAACGCATCACTAAAGCATTTTATTGCGCCATTGTACGTCTGCGGAGCTGTAACCACGATAAATATTTGGGCGTGCTTGCTCGCTGGTCGGGCGCTGCAGCTTGTCGGTTCTGCATCGTTTTTTCTCGTTTTAGATGCGGAGCATCTAATACTCGAGGCTTGTAGTGCGGCGCCGTCCGCAAGCTTCCTCCTCCTTCTTCCACCATCTGTGCATCCCTTCCTCCTCTACACACCGTGCGCGCTTCACTCCTCCACCATCTGTGCACCCTTCCTTCCTCCTCTACACACCGCGTGCGCTTCTCTTCTTCACAAACATTCGCTAGCTGTATAATGTAGCGCGCATGCGCCGTCACGCTGCGAGAACATCGGCAGCTGACGCGCGAGAACATCGGCAGCAGCTCTCCCCCTTCTCGAACATTCGACAGCTGACAGTGCATGCGCCGTCGCGCTGTATATATACTCAAGGTCGGCGCTCGCTCGCTCAGTTGCCGCTCGTCGGTTGGTTTGTACGGCGCGTCGACGTCCAAGGTCGCGGTGAAATGAATTCCAACGAATCCACAAACACAATGATTGACGTCCCTTCAACCAGCGCCGCCCTTTCGCATACGTGTGTACGTGTTCACTCATTTAACACCCCCTCCTACAACCACGTTAACCAATTTAGCCATCGACCCAAGTAAGTCGCAATTGAACACCCCATTTCACAACCACGTTAACCAATTTAGCCATCGACCCAAGTAAGTCGCACTTTAACCCCCCGTTAACCACTTATATGCTCCGCATCCTCCTCAGTGTTCCCCCGAGGGAAGCTGCGGGCAATTTTTTTGAGGTGTGCTTGCGCGCTGCGTTCGTGTTTTGTGTTCTGCCGGTGCTGCCTATTACGAAGATGAACTCTACTCAAGCGAAGACGTGTGGCGTCGCATTTTGGAACACTCGCCAGGTACGTACCACGTTCCTGCTGTCGGCGCTTTATCAACACCGAGAGCGTGATAACGACGCCATGCTACGTTTTTCGTTACATGTGGGCGATAAGTGAAGTTTTTTAACGTAGCGAACCTGTTTGTGTGTGTCATTTCATCAGGATGAAGGCGTTTTTGTAGGAAGTCAAGCGTGGGCGAACTTTTTCTTTCGATTCAAGCATGCTTCGGAGTGTGAAGCACATGGCGCGTGCGTGCGCAGTGGGAATTCGGCGGCGTATTTGTGCGAGTTGTGACGGCGCTCGCCTCTGTCGGCAGTGGTGTTGGCAGGGAGCCCTGCTCGCGATGGACCAATATTTTGGTTAAATAATTGTTGGGCGAAGACGGCGTTGGTTAGCTGTAAGCGTTGATTACGCCTAGGGCGCGTATGTTTGGATCTCTTAACTTGAGGATTTTTTTTTGCATGCCTGTTCATATTGTGTGCTACAGGAGTAAACGGGTTCATATGTTGTACGTTTCATATGTTGTACGTCCAAAGCAGTTCGAAACGTTTCATATGTTGTACGCCCTTTTTTTAAACTGCTATCAGAAATTGCTGCGGGTAGCCGAACGTATGCCGGTGTATGCATCCACGCCGGCACGCATCTTTGAACTACCGTGTTATTCGAGTTCGCGTGCAGCATGCTGCCTCGTCTTAGGTACGGCTCGCAAGGCTTGCACGTATGTACGCTTAGGTGTTTATGCAGACCGTTTAGTCAAATCTGGGCTTACGTTATACATTCGCAACATAGGTTGTCTGATGCGTTCGGAACCCATGAATTTTGAGCCGTTCGTTAAACTTTAACTGTATTTCCGAACAAACTTTTCATGGCTTATTGGGGCCGAATAACTGCAGCTTAACTGTGCGAGCCCTAATTCGACCAGTAGTTCATGTGGTAGAGCACATTTTATTTTATTCAGCTTGCTTTCGTTATGCTTAGATTTCATTATTTTGTCGTGGTTTATTAAATACTGTAAGTGCCTTGCCCAAACTTTGTGTTCAAACTTTGCTAAGCAATTTTACTTGTACGAACAGTAAGAACAGTTTAGACCATCACCTCCCATGGCATTTAATAACAGATTACAAGCTTATGCCGATCTGGTCAGAAATACACATGAAAACTTTGAAAAACCACACCCTGGCCACGAATAAAAGCACAGTCTTTGTCACTTGTGAACAGGGCTTTTGTGTGGGCGCCAAAACGTCATGCTTTCAATTAGGGTCAGCATGTTGTTTTGTCTTCACATCAGATGACAAGCTTCAGTAAATTCTATAGGCATGCGCTACAGTTATAGAAGGGATCTGTGGTGTTTGGAGAAACAAATATATCATTTAACGCTCAAAACTTGCAATAATGATATACATCATAGTATGCATACATAAGGCATGCACGTGTTGCTGTGAAAATGGAAAATTGGACAGTATGTTCATCTGACAATCATGAATATAGACTGCATGTTTCCAAGCTGTTGGCATTGACGCAATTACACAACTTCAGAAATCAGTCTCGTCAAACGTTTATTGTGTATTGCTAAATTGTGACCAATGCCTTCCAGTATTCTTGTTACTAGAGATTGTTGCAGAAGCTTGCATGCTTTATTGGGTTGGTATTTAGCTCAAGATGGGTGCATTGTATTAGCATTTTCACATTTTTTTCTCATTATTTATTAGACAGCCTGTAATGAGGGGTATGTTAGGGATGAGTGAGGGGCACTGCCTTTTTAGCCACCTGGAATCATTGAATTAACAGCCATAATTTAGCAGTTGACAATAGTAATTTAGTGAAACCAATTTTCTATATTATCGGCATAATCGTCCTATTGTAGGCAGCCGAAAAAAAGTTACATTAGTTGTGTTCAAACTAAAATTCGTAATATAACTTTATGTGTTACCTCCAATGGATACTTGATCAAAGCGCATACCATCATGTACGTGCTGCCCTATTAATGAATTGGCATGTATACGCACTATGCCAGAGCGCTATTCAAGTATATTTTGTGACACATCTGTTATGTGAAAAATGCATATTCTTTCGTAAGGTTGCAGCTATGTTCACCAAAAATATTAAGGATGTTTTTGTTGTAGCATGTCTGGTTTTCGTACATCCTACCCTTTTAAAACACAACGTTCCAGATCATTCTAAATTGAGTTCCAAATTCTGCTTCGCTAACAGACACATCAGCAAATTGATTTTTTGTTTCTCTCGCAGTCTATACATGGTCGTCGTAGGAAGAGAGTTTGGGAGACGTCTGGACTAGCCCATCATCAAAGCTGGCTCATGGAAAATTTGAGTGCTGGTGCACATCATTGGCGCATGGCTTCTGTTTCTTCTGAAAAGCGAGCTGCAGAGAGCCACCTGGTAGCTGTATTCAAGGAGCACAAAGGTTCAGGGTGTTCAAAGTTAACCCTTTTGTTTTTCCTTAAAAGAGAAGTCAGCGCTGTAAGTTATGTATGTAAAGCCACCTCTGCTGATAGCTATGTATCCAGGAGGATGCAATGTGAGACAATAATTATCACTGTCAGCGGTGCCATTAAGTTTTATTAATCAACCTAATAATGACCACAGCAGGAGATGTATGTGTTAAATATTTGAGCCAGTCACATTTCTACATATTATCACTTGTAAGAATTCTAGCATGCCTGTGTTCAGATATCCAGCTGGAAATTTAGTTGCGGCTTGCATTATTATGTGTGCAGGACAGTGAGCACTAGCACAGACTCTGATTTCATGCATTTAATCTGACCGTCGGTGGAAGGCATGGGCAAACATTAAAAGGGTTACTCTTGCTATTTGCTGGCGATAGCAAGAACCGACTGCTCGTTCCACTATGGAGTGATATTTTGCTGAACCTCAATGCCTTGCATGCGTAATCATGAAAAGCAAAATTAAACTTTCAAACGGGATATCTACGAGCATAAACATAATCAAAAAAGTTTTCCAAGTGGGACTGTATAGAAACACGACTGCCTCCAACTTTTTAATGCAAACATACCTGCTTATTTGCGTTACTAAAATTTCAATATTTTTGGTTGATAGGCCAGATGACAGCATTATTTTATTACTTTGTGTCCCCCTGGACACAATCTGCCAAGGTGTTTTTCTGTTCTTAAGGCTAAAATTCAATATAACTAGGCAGTGCATTTAAGAATGTGTCAGTGCTGCTTACTGAGCTCTTTATTGGATATTTTGTTTTTTCCAAGATCTACTGAGTGTGTTGCTCGCCAGACTTGCATGTCATATTAATTGATGGCTTATGTGCAATTAGCCATTTAAAAACACTTTTTGTGTGTTATGATAAAAAGTAGCACATTGATGATTTTATCTTCAGTGTAACCTTCACTGAATATTCTATCTTAATATATTTTTGTCACGGTAGTTATTTCATTGCCTTTGGGAAGTTCAATTCATAAGTACAATCAAGTGTTTTCCACTGTCATACTTCATCGTACCTAACTTTGCCAATACCAAACCATGTCGGATATTTAACAGTGATACATACTCATGTTTAACATTGTTAATGATAACTCATAGAAGGCATACTAGAATATTGTAACGTGAGTCCTTGGATCGGGGGGTTGAATGGTGAATTTTTTCAACTACATAGTAATATCTGCTTGCTTTATTTCATGTCAAGTGTAATGAGAATAATATTTACCGAGGTTAACGTGTTAAAACCACAATATAATTATTAGGGACACTGGAGTAGAGGGTTTCAGATATTTTGACCACCTGGGGTTCTTTAAATGCATCCACGTCTAAGCTGAAAGTTTTCATGCTTTTCCTCCTTAATCTAAATTGCAGCCACCACAGCCATGGTTTGATTTTCCGGCCTTCAGTTTAGCAGTCAAGGGTTACTTGAAGCGTATATTAGTTGTGGGCTGTGTTCTTGCTTCCATGATGCATCTTAAGTACAGCAGTTTGGTGCCAACCAGGCATCTCTACTAGTGCACTGGTGTTGCGTTTTTGCATTCATAGTTTACTGCAATATTTAACTATTTTATCAAGATGCATTTCTGAGCAGCTCTGCGAAGTGTGTGCTGGTGCGTATTACATTCCTAATTTTTTGCGAGAGGTAATTATTGTTGCATGTATTCTGAGTTAGATATGAAGTTACGAATTTTCCTTCTTTTATACTCTGTAAGAGTGTAAAGCCCAACAAGTCATTCTGATATACTTTGCATATTGTACATCAGATGGCTAAATTGTGTGTGCAGAGCTTATATAAACAGCCCATAGTGTTTCGAATGCCTTGAAAACTGCCTTAGGATCAGAAAAAACTGTTGGAAGAGTGGGATAGTCTGGGTGAACAGTGGAGTTCCTCAGATAGGCTGGCTGATGTTTCGATAGGAGGACTTATGTTCGTCAAAAGTGCCTTTTCTTCTCATCCTTGGCATGTTAGCTTTAAGGGGGTTAGTAGAGACGTCATCTCCTGGTGGTGGTGCGTGTCTTTGTTGGCAATTGCCGCCGGAAAAGAAAAAAGAAACTAGAAAGCAAACAAGTGCAGTCCTCACTTCATTTCAAGTTGACTGGTAGCAATTCACAATGTTCTCGGAGGGTAGAGAAAAAAATGGAAGCAAAAAAGAGGAAACACGCAAAGTAGGAGCGGTGTGCTGCCGCTACAGATGCGAAAAAAGCAAAGAGCTTGAAAGTTCGAAGCCAGCAGACAGTCCCCGCGTTTGGCCATCACAAAGAGTTGCCGATGATAAAGGCCTATGCTGTTCTCGAACATCTATGAATGGGACTCGTAAGAAAGCGGTTACGAAAAGGCGTGAGAGAGAAGCAGGCGGCTACCTTTAAATGCTAAGATTTCAAAGGTAAGCGACACCAGATGTGTTCGGAAGAGAATGTGTTTAATAGGGAAGTCATTGGTTAAAATATGCTTCCACTATCCCCGTAGGTGGCCCGCTCAACAGAATTGCCTCAAGAATTTGGTGGCATGTTGGCAGAGAAATAGAGAAATTGAGAATGCAAAGGAAAAAAGCATCAACGAGAGAAACGCAGAAAGAAAGGAAAAAATTAAAAAAGGCAGGTTGGAGGTAGATGACACGCTAGCGTTAACAGACGAGGAAAGAAAAAAAGAGACGCAGAGAAATTTGTGGCTTGGCAATGACTTGATGGTGCTTGGTAGTAGTGTTTTTTGAAGCAACAAAAGAAGAAAGAAAGCTGTGGTTGAAAGGTTATGGCAAATAAAAACTTCGTAGTTGTGTGTATATAGACACATGTATATCTATATTCACAATTTAAAAAATTTTGAGAGATAATCAATAGTACAACTTGTAGTCTAGGAGCGATTCCATGTAATACCGGTTATGTCTATTTGAAGGTTGAACCTTTTTCATTTCTAAATGCTGTCGTAATTATGCTATGGCTTTCAGCGATTCCGAATGGCGACGTGCTACATTGATTCGTGATCAGTGTAGGGGATTACATTTGTGTATCAAATATTATTCCATGTATTTCCTCTCTCATGGTGAGCAGAAATTTGTAGAACATAAAGCTTTGCTTGGTCGAAATTGTGGCCCTGTTGGTTGAAGTGACTGGCTACTGCTTTTGGTAAATTGTGTTTTGTGTCTGCACAGTGGCCGTTCAGTCTTACGTGAATTGGCTGCCCAGTTTTGCCTATATATTGTCTGCAGGTGGCACACTTAAGACAGAATATTAGGTTGTTTGAAGTGCAGATGAAGATCGATGGGACCTTGTGAATATAGTCAAATTCTGTGCTCTTTAAGTTGTTAGCCAGCTATATATTTTTACAGGTGGAGCATCTGGGCCGGCCACAGGGACCAGACCTCCTAGTGTTTGCTTTAAGTTTTGCGGGAATTAGCAATGCGTGGCACGTGGCATTTGCAACGCTAACTTAAAGACATGCTTGTTCATGCAAACTTAGACTAGGCCGTCTGATCCCTGTGGCCAGCCCAGGTGCTCACCCTGCAAATATATACAGCCGGCTACCAACATAAAAAGCACAGCATCTGACTACATTCACAAGGTCACATAGAGCTTCACCTGCACTTTTAAACAACCTAATATACTTTTTTGAGTGTTCCAGCTGTAGAAAACAATATATAGGCGAAAGTGGGCCGCCAATTCACGTAAGACTGAACGGCCACCGTGCAGACACAAAGCCCAATTTACCGAAAGTAGTAGCCGGTCTCTTCTACCAACAGGACCACACTTTCTATAAAGCAAAGCTTTATGTTCTACAAAATAATTTCCGGTCACCACGAGAGAATAAATACATGAAATCATAATTTATACACAAATTTATGTCCCTACACCCATCAGGAATCAATGTTGCACGTGGTAATTTGGAATCGCTGAAAGCCATTACATAATTGCGGCCATATTTAGGGACTAGAAACGTTCAACCTTCAAATAGACATAACTGGTCTTACATGGAATCACTCCTAACCTACATATTCTAATAATAATATTCACTCTAAATTTTTAAAACTTTGACTATAGATATACATGTGTCTATATACACACAACTACAAAGTTTTTATGTTCCAGAACCTTTCAACCACAGCTTTCTTTCCTGTTTTGTCGCTTCAAAAAACATACTACCAAGCACCATTAAGTCATCGCCAAGCCACAAATTTCTCTGCATCTCTTTTTTCTTTACTCGTTTGTTAACGCTAGCGTGTCGCCTACCACCAATCCGCCTTTTTTTCATTTTCTTTTCTTTTGTGTTTCTCTCGTAGTTGCTTATTCCCTTTGCATTCCGAACTTGCCGATTTCTCTGCCAACATGCCGCCAAATTCTTGAGGCAACTCCGTTGAGCGGAACATCTATGGAGATAGTGAAAGCATATTTTAACCAATGACCTTCCCCAATAAACAGGTGGTCTTTTAAACACATCTGGTGTTGCTTACCTTTGAAATCTTGGCATTTAAAAGTAGCTGCCTGCTTCTCTCTTGCGCCTTTTTGTAACCTCTTTCTTATGAGTCCCATTCATAGATGTTCGAGAACAGCATAGGCCATTATCGTCAGCAACCCTTCGTGATGGCAAAACGCGGGGACCCTCTGCTGGCTTCGAACTTTCAAGCTCTTTGCTTTTTTTGTGTCTGTAGCGGCCACCCATTGGCAGCACACCGCTCCTACTTTGGGTGTTTCCTTTTTTTTCTTTTTTTTTCTCCACCCTCTGAGAACATTCTGAATCACTACCACCCAACTTGAAATAAAGCAATGACTGCACTCCTCTGCTTTATTGTTTTTTTTCAGGCTACGATTGCCAACAGGAACACGTGCCACCACCAGGAGATGACGTCTTTACAAACCCCCTTGAAACTAATATGCCAAGGATGAGATGGCTAGGCACCTTTGACGAAGATAGGTTCTCCTATCAAACTTTGGTCAGCCTATTTGAGGCATTTCGACTGTCGGCTCTCATTTTCATTTTGTTATGAAGAGTGTGTTTTTGAGAAATGGATGCTGTCTCTATTACCTAGAAAGATGCTGAAAAATAAAACTTGAAATTTTAATATGTGGTGAAGCTTCATGGGGTGAGGGCTGATCTGTTAATCATCTTTCTTCAGCCACTGACCTTACCTGTTCGAATATTGACGGCAAACTTCTCTAACTGTAGTATGTATGAAATATAATAAATGTGTTTGCTTTCAGTTGAGAGAAAACCTGTGTTGTGGTACATGTACTTGACATTTATCTTACGCCAATATATGTCTACTTTTAGGAAGTGGGAAAAGATATTTATCAATAAGTGGAAATGATGTCTACCAAAGCAGCTCTGTTATTTTTGTATAATCAGAAAGTTTGAAATGAACTAGGTGAGGCTGAACTCGCATGGTTTCGCGATACCAAGTGCAACTGCAAATTAAGTTGCTGAAATATGTATATGTCTGCATCCTGCATGAGACGTGTGCACTGTTACGGGTAATAATGTTTTCAATATAATGTGTTTGTGTGTCTACACAAACGTATGCATACCAAGCACCCTTGCTGTATCGACTCACTGAGCCACCAATCAATATACCCGAGATGTTCATGCTTTTTAGCACTAATTATTTGTATTTAATTGTATAACTATAAAAGGCAGTCTAAATTTCTATAGTCGGCTTTACAAAGAAGGCTTTGAGGAATATGATAGCATTTCAGTAAGCTTGCTTATACACACAAACACACACACACACATATATATATATATATATATATATATATATATATATATATATATATATATATATATATATAATGAGATCAAACAGACCATATTGCCAAGGAAAGTATAGGGGAAGTTATAAGACCGAATTGTAATGTAAATGTGAAGAAAAAAATGTGGGTGAAAAGATAACTTGCCATGGACAGGAACCTATCCTGCGACCTTCGAATAACGCGTTACTCAAAGGTCGCACACCCTTTCAACACCCTTCGTGTAGGGTGTTCAGCTAACACCCTTTCAGTAGGGTGTATCTGAAAACACTCATAGGGTGTTGCTCTGGCGACAAGCCAGTTTACACCCTTAAGGGTGTAAAAAAATATACTGTGTACCGAATAAGCCACGGACGCGACGCTGATATCGGTGTCAGTAACGCGCTTTGTACCCCCTCCCCCTTCGCTCGCTCCTCCGTTCTCCTCGCTCGCTGCAGCTGCGCGCGCACCCCTCTCTCTCGCGCGCCCGCCTTCTCTGTCAGTCTCCCGTCGAAGGCGGGTCGTGCGATGGATGTCCCGGAGGCAACGCTACCATCAACAACGAATGCAGTACAACCGAATGCCAGCACTGCACCCGTCATTGGAGGTGACGGTACCGCGGTGGTTTCGCCGACGTTGGAAGACAAGGCGGCGCTGCGATGGGCTCGTGAGACCGAACGTAAGCGGGCGAAGCGTGCAGCGGATGCCGAACTGCGTGCTCGCGAGGCCGAGTGCAAGCGGGCGAAGCATGCAGCGGATGCCGAACTGCGCGCTCGTGAGGCCGAGGACAAGCGGGCGAAGCGTGCAGAGGATGCCGAACTTCGCGCTCGCGAGGCCGAGGACAAGCGGGCGAAGCGTGAAGCGGATGGTGAACTGCGCGCTCGCGAGGCTGAGATGAGGCGTCAGCATCGAGCCGCGAACGCGGCCCAAGAAGAGGAACGACAACGCAAGCGTCAGGCGGAGAAGAGCGATGAAGGCCGGCGTCAAGACGCCACTCGCAATCGTCAACGGCGAGTGCGAATTAATAAATACCCCTCATAGCATCACCCTGTGCATTCGCACTTAACCATGTTCACCCTCGGGGAAATGCTTGGGAGTTTTTCATCGGCGGCGGCGTGCGGCCAATTTTCGTCGTCGGCGGCGGCGTCGGCGGCGCAGAAACCGAAACTGAAAATTCAAAAGGCTCTTCTGCCACAGGGTACTGAATTCGTTGAAATTCAGGGATTTTCATCCAATTAGCATAAATGACACTACACAGATGTTTCGACATCCCGATGAATGCAAAGCGTTTTGTAAAATAGTTTTTATTGTGCATTCATAAAAAAAATAACGCGTACTTCAATCTATGTCCATGTTCTACAGTAAATGTGCAGCACTTTGTTTTTTTTTTAATTTAAGATGCAGCAGTTTGTTGCTGTTATTGTCTACGTCATACTTTATGAAACCTTCTTTCATTGAACAATGAGCAAGCAGTGACCACGTCACTCATTCCGCCTTTTGCGAATCCGATCTTACTTTTACACGGTACGCTGCACAAAAAAGAAGCACCTCTGCTTCGAGTTTTCTTATTGCGATTGCATGAAACCGCTATTTTGAGTATCTGTCACGCTTTGAATGTAATCTTCCTTCAAACGAATCAAAATACCTACTTTTCACAATGCAAGAATCTTTTATGCAGTGGTATAGGATGCGGAAGGAAACAAATCTGCGCATTTATTCAACTAGTTCTCAGCACGGTGTTCAATGAATGAAGTGTAGACATGGGCGTGGGCGAGGCGGGTGGTGCAACACGGACACTTGAACCCTTCAAGCTCCGCCAGAACTTGCTACCCACTCTAGTGACACCAACACGACCCGCTCCCTCAGTCGTGATGCAAGTTGAAAGAAGGGTTTGCATCCCCCCAAAACAAAAACCTGTCGATGGTCATATGTGCAGATGAGATGCAATATTTGCTCAGATACACAGCCCACACTGGTCACGAGCTGGGCGTCCGTTGACCACGCCTGCAGAGAACGTTGACTCCCCGACCCCTTGGTGTTTGGTCAGGGGAGGGGGACATCCTTTGCAAGTGGACCCCATTAAAATTTCTCTTAAAAACGTCACAAATAAGAATGCTTGATAAGTATGTATAAAACATTCAACTTTTCAATGCTTTTTTTGTAGCGTGTACACGTGCTCGATAGCCATCAGATGTGTGAGACAATCGAAATAGCAACTGCCACTCTCGACTTGTTCCGGAAAAGACTCAATAGAAGGAGGAGGAGGAATAAATGAGGAAAGACAGGGAGGTTAGGACTCAATAGAAGAATGCAATTACGAGTGATAGAAGAATGCAATTACGAGTGCTGGGAACCTATGTTCGTTTGTATATTTGATTTCTAGGCATGATTTAAATTCTTATATAAACAAAAATAAAACCTTCAACATATTAAAGAAAAAAGCTGCTATTGCAAGATATGTGTTGCAAGACGTGATTTTTCTAGAATTACATCTCTGCATGGCACATCTGGTGTCACAAACTTGCAAGTGTCCCCCCTTTTCCCCGCGACATTTCCCGATTCTCCCCCCCTCTCTAATAAAAAGGCACCAATGTAGGCCTCTGTAGGCCTCCGTGATAGCCTACTGGTGCGTGGTGGGCCATTCCGGTGGCTAGGACCAACAGTGCCGATTTCGACTTGCTTTATTGGAGGTGCTGAATGATCAAGAAAATGCCGATATTTGTAAATTTCTCGAGAGTTCAGTGATAGTTTCTTTGTGAATACCGTGGATTATTGAACCTCACTTTGAGTGTAATACTCTAATGAAAAATATAAAAATGGTTTCATCCTGTGTCACTGCAGAGTCAGAAGCCATCACATGTGCAGGCATCATTAAGCTTCTATTTACCATTGCTAAGATTCAGTACATTTGTACAAATATTTCTCGTTAATTGAACATTTTGAGTATAATCCTTGCTTGGCTTAATATGTGTGAAACATAAATTTGAGTTTTAAAAATTCTCCTTGTGGGTTTCTGCAGCAAAGACACATTGATTAAAACTGATGACTTCGGAGCTACGGCAGAGGTAACATTCGTTATGTTTTTTTCGGTTATGGTAACGGTAATGCGTTACCTTTTTTATGTATTTATATAACGTGGAGCCGTGAAACGTTTCCCTTTTTCTTATTAGAGTAACGAGTGAGGTATTTAGTTACTTTTTACTGTAGCGGATTCATCACTAAATAGACTTACAGGAGTGATGTCGGCCCACACCGTCAGTGTTTGTTGCGGTCTATAGGCTGGCTGTAAACATTACATGGATATAATCCTTTCACCCAGCACGTGATAGGGAAGGGTTGCTCGACCATTGAGGATCTCGACCTTTTAGAAATACACAACAGCTTCTTAATGATATGCATATCATCCCACCGAAGCGTGCACTTCGTTTCGTTAAAGTGTATACAGTCAACGTGAGTGCTGTCGTCACGCCGTATGTTTTAGGAAGAAATTTAGCCTACTCAAAATACCCAAAGACGTCGATCCACCTTGCAACGCGTGGCCACCCGCTGACGGTTCTGTATGAAAATAGCATCCACAGTGAAACATGTTGCATCTGCTGAAATTTTATCGCAACATTATTATACTGTCACGCTCGCTTGTATTTTTGTGTCACTGTCTTGCACAAAGGCACTGCCGTAGTGGTTCAGTAGCTAAGGTACTCGGCTGCTGACCCGCAGGTCGCGGGATCAAGTCCCGCCTACGGCTGCTTCATTTTCGATAGAGGCGAAAATGCTGTAGGTCCATGTGCTGCGATTTGGGTGCATGTTAAAGAACCCCAGGTTGTCAAAATATCTGGAGTACTTCACTATACGGCATCTCTCATAATCATGTGGTGGTTTTGAAACGTTAAACACCACATATTAATCAATTGCCTTGCGCAAAGGGCGCTTGGCTGTCTGCGAAAACTCTAGATTATTTTAGAATCTTCTGATAAGCTTGAGACACCTACGATATGGATGCTACGAGTATAAATGGCGACGTACCTTCGCGCAGATCAAATTACCAACGACCAATGCTCTGATTACCGCTATCTGTGTAAAGCACGAATTTCTAGTACTTTGCACTTTCCTGTGCACATGTTCACTCAATAAAAAGTGTCGTCTTGAGCAACTCACGTACCATCTTCTTTGACGCCGCAACCACGTGGCAATACCGTATAAGCGAAATGAGAACCCTGAAATGATCGATACAAAACAGTGAGATGAGGCGTAAGTGCACGCCCAAGTTTGATTTGAGATGCGTATACCACAAGCTATTTTCTTCTATAGAACCAATATGATGCGGATTTGTTAAATTACTGTGAAGTTGAATGTCAAGAAAGGAAGAACACGAACTTGGAAAGAGACAGTGGAGACGAAAAGTGATAGGTATTGACGTAAAGTTTGATTGGTCATTCCACGCCAAACGTCCAAGGCGTCTTGACGACTATCTCAGGTGTATTCGAAAAATGTCGGGCTCATTTACTCTATTGAAAGGAGTCTATTGCGAAAATGTTTTGCATAGAAAAATGTTTTGGTCAGCTATATGTGACCGAAATTCCGGCAATAGGCTGGGTCCTATATTGAGTCCTAAGATAAAAAAAACATTTGCTGAGTGAGTCTATGTGGGCTCCATTTATATTGCCGACCTATGGTTCCGAATATTTAAAACCTCCCACGATGGCGTGCCTTAATGTCGTATTGACGTTGCGGCTTGTAAAGCCGAAAATTTTATTTTTCAAATTATAAGACTGTTCATATCTCCCCCCTCCCCGGAACTCGTTCTAGGGTTGGTCCTTTGATAAAAACCAGTCTTATATCTTAAAAAAATGCTTGGATATCAACTATACATAACTCTCATTAAAGATGTGGAAATTAAATGGCCATTACTAAATGACTGATGAGGTGAAATATTAACATTAAAAAGCATAGTAAACGTGACTAAAAAGCTAATTCTACAAAAACAATGTAACCTGAACTAATGATGTCATCATCATCATCATCAGCCTGACTACGTCCACTGCAGGACAAAGGCCCCTCCCATGTTCCGCCAGTTAACCCGGTCCTGTGCTTGTTGCTGCCAATTTACACCCGCAAATTTCTAAATCTCATCTGCCCACCTAACCTTCTGTCTCCCCCCAACCCGCTTCCCTTCTCTGGGTATCCAGTTAGTTACCCTTAATGACCAGCGGTTATCCTGCCTACGCGCTACATGCCCGGCCCATGTTCATTTCCTTTTCTTTATTTCAACTATGATATCCTTAACCCCCATTTGTCGCCTAATCCACTAATGATGTCACCACACATCTAAAACCTCATGCCATGTATATTGCATACCTGCAAGGTGCAGTTATTCCAGCGCTTTTTGTAGTGAAATTTGGTCACGGAGTCAATCCCGTTCACGGTGGTGCTATTTTTAAATTTAACGGTTGAGTATCTAACGAAGCATTAGGAAATTCTTTGCGTGAAACCCGTATTTTTTTTGCGGCGTAATTGAGGATTGTATACATTGTGCTGGCACGAAGTTTAATGCAGGTGATGTGTTTATAGAGTACACCGTTCGGTGACTGTGGTAAAATAGAAACAGCAATTTATGTTAATTCATGCTACAAAACTCACGTGACCTGCTCCCAGAGAACAGAAGCATGCATAACGAAGGGCGTTACTAACGAATGGAATAATTAAATAATTCTCGGTCTTTAATGTGTCGGTAGTCCAATCTAGAAACGTTCGTATTAAATGAGCATGACGATACGAAGGCATGGAAATCGGTTCTGCAGCATGTTGTGACGCATGTGCCACTTCAGGTCACCTTTATTACGTGACATTGGAATCCACACTGAGTTTGATATATGATTATGTACCTAATCAACAGAGAATGAGTGCTAAGCTCCGGTTTCATTATTAATGTGGCTTCAAACACGAGAAAGCACCACAATTCGCGAGCAATCGAGCACCCGTTCTGTTTTTCTATTGCGTTGAACTGCTTGTGGCCTCAGATGCCCCTTCAGTTTTTTCTTGAATGATTGTGGCGATTGCGAAAGTTGTGAGCGCCAAACAAGACGTTAACAAGAACGAGAGAGACAGGACGGATGCTTGTGAACATTGTGTGGAACCATTAGTTTGCGCTCAAAGTTTCCCGATAGCAATGTGCCATCTGGCTGGATTTCAAGTTTTGTTAAAAAGTAGCGATGGCACAGACCATGGGCTTTTGTCATGTCATTCACTACCATTTAAACAGCGGCGGCGTAATTTAGGGTACCATGAAAATTCTCGCGGTCATATTTCAAGAAGGAAGCAGGCAGAAACGCACCGTTCATGCCATACGTGATCCTTCATCACATGCGGAAATAAATTTATTCAAGCTGTAACATGGTTGAAGAATTCTGTTACTTCTCGGCAATCAGAGAGGCTTTTAATTCTCGAGTCTCTTTATGAGATATTGCTGCCATCTTTTTCCAACAGGCCTGCAGTTTTTTGTATTGACATAGCAACGCCCAAGTTTTTGAAGATTTTTTTTTTCATTCCATTCAAAAACGATTCCATTCATAGTCATTTTTGAAGTGCGTAAGAACTTCGTGTCGTTCGTCACCCATCGTTGCGTTCGTCCAGTACACACTGCAAAAGGCTTGATGGCAGAGTTGTTTTCCAAGTTCAAGTTCCTCGTACCCATCCTTTCGCGTTCTTTGTGCACTTTAAGGAATGCTGAAAGACTACAAAACAACGCAACAAGCTCTACACCGTGCCGTCAGGACTGGTATGCATGGCGCAAACATGTTGCAAGTGGTCTCGCAGTGTTCTGCCATTGCACTCTGTTCGCTGTTCCCAGAGCTCAAGTTGGGTCGACACGCGGCGTCGTTGCGGCGCCATCGGTGTCGTGTTTCCCGCGTCTTTTTATACACAGTGTTCTGCGAATAAATGCCTCTGTGTAGCCACTGGTGCCAAGGTCACGGATTATATTTATCCTTCTTTCCTTCCGCAGCTGTGGTGACAATTGGTGGTTAGATTATCGGTTATTTCTTTATTCATTTTAGTTTTCTCGTTTAGCTAGTTTTCTGTATTCTTGCCCAAAAAAGGGGATCCAGAACATTTTTTTTCTCGTGGGAATGACCATAGGTATGTGCGTATGTGGTTGCAGCTCCACATTTCCAAGGCGTACGACTCGAACTGCCCTGCCGACGGCCCCTATTCTCTTTCTGCTCTAGCAGCCATGGCCGTCACGTTCTTTCAAACCTTCTCCTCACTCTTTTCTCCACTCTCCCCTTTCCCTTCAAGCGACTGAGCCGTGGTCTCGCAAGGAAAGATACTGTCTTTTTTTCCTTCTCTTCAACGACACATTCATCCATTCAGGGGAAGCTTGCATGCAGTAACTGGTTTGGAAAGTAGGTAAGGTTCGTGGAAAGTCACCTCACCCTGAGCTGCCGAGCCCAAAACAAAGCTTAGCCGAGAGTCATGAGAATGCAAGGAGATTACGCAGCAAGATGAAAAGAGAAGATACTTTGTCTAATGGATTATTGCGAAAGCCAGTGGAGCAACCCTTTTCTTTAAGACCATCCCTACTTCTGGTCGTACACTGAAGTAACAAGAAAACTCCAACCAAAACACATTTAAAGAAGCGACGTTTTTAAGCCAATCTCTCACCCCTGAGGAAGAAGCCGGACCAGCTTCGAAACATCGTTTTTTTTTCCTTAAATATATACTGGTTCGAGTTCTTATTCCTTCAGTTTCTATCCAAAACAGGCAGACTTATATCGAATGTTAACCTTTGATTCCAGTCGTACATTATATTCTCGCTCCTCCGACAAACCCCCTCACACCGAGACATTTAGAGAAGGAGTGAAAGGTGCGCAACCGTAAGCAGCCCCTCTTCCTTCTTGGACGCTTATAGCTCTCGTGTGCGTGTGTGTGCGGGGGGGAGGGGGGTAGAGAGAGGAGTACTGACGAAAAAAATGTTGCATCTTGGTTTTTTTTGCACCAGGTAGCTAACGACCTAGTCATTATTTTATTTTTGAGGAAGCAGCATACAATACAACACAATCATGCCCTCCTAAAAAGACGCAAACACAGGCGCTGTATTGCAACTGATGAGGTATTGTATTGTATTATGTAGGATAACACGTACATGCGCACTAACACCAGAGCATACAATGAAGACAATATTTTCTTGCAGTATTTTGCAGGAAGACTTGATGAATGATGAACCATGAACGCACCTTACCTGATTCGAAACTAAGGACAGGTAACAGACTTTTTAAAGAACGCGACCCTGTCAAGTCATGGTTCTCAGATTTTCATCATCATCATCATCATCAGCCTGTCTACGTCCACTGCAGGACAAAGGCCTCTCCCATGTTTCGCCAGTTAACCCGGTCCTGTGCTTGCTGATGCCAATTTATACCCGCAAACTTCTTAATCTCATCTGCCCACCTAACCTTCTGTCTCCCCCTACCCCGCTTCCCTTCTCTGGGAATTCAGTTGGTGACCCTTAATGACCAGCGGTTATCCTGTCTACGTGCTACATGCCCGACCCATGTCCATTTCCTCTTCTTTATTGCAGCTATGATATCCTTAACTCCCGTTTGTCTCCTAATCCACTCTGCTCTCTTCTTGTCTCTTAAGGTTACACCTACCATTTTTCTTTCCATTGCTCGCTGCGTCGTCCTCAATTTAAGTTGAACCCTCTTTGTGAGTCTCCAGGTTTCTGCTCCGTAGCTAAGTACCGGCAAGATACAGCTGTTATATACCTTCCTCTTGAGGGACAGTGGCAATCTACTTGTCATAATTTGAGAGTGCCTGCCGAATGTGCTCCACCCCATTCTTATTCTTCTAGTTACTTCAATCTCGTGGTTAGGCTCTGCGGTTATTACCTGCCCTAAGTAGACATAGTCTTTTACAACTTCAAGTGCACTATTACCTATCGCAAAGCGCTGCTCATTTCCAAGGTTGTTGTACATTACTTTCGTTTTCTGCAGATTAATTTTAAGACCCACCTTTCTGCTCTCCTTGTCTAACTCCGTAATCATGAGTTGCAATTCGTCCCCCGAGTTACTCAGCAATGCAATGTCATCGGCGAAGCGCAGGTTACTGAGGTACTCTCCATTAACTCTTATCCCTAACTGTTCCCATTCTAGGCTTCTGAAAACGTCCTGTAAGCACGCAGTGAATAGCATTGGGGAGATTGTGTCCCCCTGCCTTACACCCTTCTTTATTGGTATTCTGTTGCTTTTTTTATGAAGCACTATGGTAGCAGTTGATCCCCTGTAGATTTCTTCCAGAATGTTTATATATATTTCATCTACGCCCTGATTCCGCAGTGTCTGCATGACGGCTGATATTTCTACTGAATCAAACGCCTTCTCGTAATCTATGAAGGCTATGTATAGTGGTTGGTTATACTCTGAGCATTTCTCTATTACCTGATTGATAGTATGAATGTGGTCAATTGTTGAGTAGCCTGTTCTAAATCCTGCTTGTTCCTTTGGTTGATTGAATTCTAATGTTTTCTTTACTCTGCTAGCGATTACCTTTGTAAATAGCTTGTATACTACAGAGAGCAAGCTGATCGGCCTGTAATTCTTCAAGTCCTTGTCATCTCCTTTCTTATGTATTAAGATGATGTTAGCGTTCTTCCAAGACTCTGGTACTTTTCCCGTCAGGAGACACCTCGTAAATAGAGTGGCTAGTTTTTCTAACACAATCTGTCCTCCATCTTTCAGCAGATCTGATGTTACTTGATCCTCACCAGCAGCTTTGCCTCTGTGCATGCTCTCCAAAGCTTTTCCGACTTCTTCTATCATTACCGGTGGGGTGTCGTCTGGGTTACTGCTAGTTCTTATAGTATTAAGGTCGTGGTTGTCTCGGCTACTGTACAGATCTCTGTAAAACTCCTCCGCTATTTTAACTATCCTATCCATATTGGTAGTTAATTTGCCTTCTTTGTCCCTTAGTGCATACATCCGCCTTTTGCCTATCCCAAGTTTCCTCTTCACTGCTTTGACGCTTCCTCCGTTTTTCAGAGCGTGCTCAATTCTCTCCATGTTATGCCTTCTTACATCGCATACTTTACGTCTATTAATCAGCTTCGAAAGCTCTGCCAGTTCTATTTTGTCTGTTGTACTTGACACTTTCATGATTTGACGCGTCTTAATTAGGTTCTTCGTTTCCTGGGAAAGCTTGCCGGTGTCCTGTCTAGCTACCCTGCCTCCAACTTCCACTGCACACTCCGTGATGATACTCGTCAGATTATCATTCATTGTATCTACGCTAAGGTTGGTTTCCTCGCTAAGAGCAGAGTACCTGTTCTGCAGTGACACTCTGAATTCCTGTACTTTCCCTCTCAGTGGTAGCTCATTGATTGGCTTCTTGCGTATCAGTTTCTGTCGTTCCTTCTTCAAGTCTAGGCGGATTTGAGCCCGTACCATTCTATGGTCACTGCATCTTACCTTGCCAACCACTTCCACATCCTGCACGACTCCTGGGTGTGCAGTCATTATAAAGTCTATTTCGTTCTTATTTACGCCATTAGGGCTCCTCCATGTCCACTTGCGGTTTTCTCGTTTTCGGTAGAAGGTATTCAAAATACGCAGATTATTGCGTTCTGCGAATTCTACTAGTAGCTCTCCTCTGGCGTTTCTAGTGCCGATGCCATAATCTCCTACTGCCTGGTCTCCAGCCTGCTTCTTCCCTACCTTTGCATTAAAGTCGCCCATTACTATAGTATACTGTGTTTTCACCTTACTCATTGCCGATTCCACGTCTTCATAGAAGCTTCAACTGAAGCGTCATCATGACTGGATGTAGGTGCGTAAGCCTGTACTACCTTCATTTTGTATCTTTTATTCAGTTTAATTAGAATGCCTACCACCCTTTCATTAATGCTATAGTAATCCTCTATGTTGCCAGCTATGTTTCTGTGAATTACGAACCCTACTCCCAGTTCTCTTCTGTCTGCCAAGCCCCGATAGCAAATGACGTGCCCATTCTGTAGCACAGTATAGGCCTCATCTGTCCTCCTAACCTCACTCAGCCCTATTATATCCCATTTAATGCCTTCTAGCTCCTCGAATAATACAGCTAGACTTCCCTCACTAGATAACGTTATAACGTTAAACGTTGCTAAGTTCAAGTTCCAATGGTGGCCTGTCCGTATCCAGAGATTCCTAGCACCCTCTGCTGCTTTGCAGATCTGACCGCTGCCGTGGTCAGTTGCTCCGCAGCTGGTGGGGACTGAGGGCCGTGAGTTAATTGACGAATGCCTACGGGAGGGGGTGGCCAGATACTGCACCAGGGTGGCCAATCCTTCTCTGGTGAGATCATCGGTGCGTACCGGCTTTAAGCCGGTACGATCAGACAGTAGTGGGAATGCTCCATGCATGTCTTCCTTATTGTTGTTCAGCAGCGTTGGCGGCCACCCACCACGGAGCCCAACGAGGGGACGCTACAAGGTTACAAATGCTGAAACCTGCAGACGCCAGCCGTAAAACGCCACTATAACCCAATGCGCCTAGACCAAGGTAGGCTATTTGCACAGGGTTAACCCTAGCCGCCAGGAAGTTTGGAAGTAAACGGAAGAGAGTAGAAGACAGGACAGATAAATAGTAACAGATAAAGACGAAGATGTAGGGAGAGAGAGATAGGAAAAGGCGACTGCTGATTCCCCTGGGTGGATCAGCTCAGGGGTGCCGTCTACGTGAAGCCGGGGCCAAAGGGGTGTGTTGCCTCTGCCGGGGGGCCTTAACGGTCCAATCACCCAGCGTCGGCTCAACCCCCAGGATCCCCTTTTCCTCGGACACGGCAAAGCCACGCACGGCTAGGCGTGGGAGGGAGTCGAAACTCCCCCGTTAGCTCGGGTTCGTGGTGTCGCTACACACCAAACGCCTACTTGCGCAGGCGCCCCTGCGGTATCGTAAGTAGCTAGATAGATACGCTCAAACGTAAGTAGCTAGATAGATACGCTCAAACGTAAGTAGCTAGATAGATACGCTCAAAGTCACCGAAGTTCGCTAAGAAATGCTTCGCATTTCAAACTCGATAGCAACATCTGCATCCACACGGGCGCACGCGTGCGCTCACACACACGTTTTAATGCCGGGTACCCCTACCTGCCTGTAGCATGCGCACGCTATCGAGTTCCTTTGTACTCACCGCCGCACCTGTGATGATGTGTAGGGCTTAATGGCGCAAGGGCCAATTGGTGGCCAAAAAGCACCATTTCAGTGACTAAATATGTGAACAATGATATGGTGCGTAGCTGTATAGGGGCCTTAAAATTCATCGCTTGCGTACCCAGCTCTAAATCTTTGTACTAACAAACATGACACTTTTGGAGCAGCACAGAGCAGCATTTCTATTTTGGAACAGTTTAGAGCAATCATAGCAGCACTCCCATCACTGTAAATATCAAATATCGATTGCAAGAGAAGACGCCTGTGGGAGAATTCTGTAGCACAGACTAAGTAATGTAAAAATAAGTTAAAACTGTGCACAGTGACTGCACAGCCAGGTGACTAACTTTAAAAATAAAGAGCAAACACAATAGCCGAGCACTATTTTCTAAAGTAGGTCATTTCATTATCAAGCTTCAGCTTCAGTTGGGAATGGGAACTCAAGCTATAGCATGCGCCCAAGTATTTTGTTGCTGCAATCCTTAAAATAACATTTGTCCAACTATTTCAACTTGAATGACAAAACTGCACACGTCTCAGTTCACTGGGAAACGCAGCAGCTGTGGCGTCTGCCTCAGCGTCACTTAGGGTACAGGGCTTGCGCCTAAAAAATTTACTTGCTTGCTTTTTGCTTACTTGCTTGCTTTTACTTACTTGCTTGCTTGCTCAGATTTTATGCTGCAAAAATTTTATATTACACCATTCCGCACAATGACCGAATTACAAGCGTAGGCGAATGTATTGGCCAGCATAGTACTACCAAATTTAAATGTAGCACAGGTATTTACAGCAGCCAATTCATGTGGTACTCATTGTAAATAGTGCTATCAGCGCGCATGTGCCTGTAGCGGAAATCGCATGTTATGTTAGGTTTCTGTTTAATATTAATATGTAGAGGCACGGGACATAACTTGTTTTTGTTTGTTGAAAGCTATATATATATATATATATATATATATATATATATATATATATATATATATATATATATACATATATATATATATATATATATATAGGTTGCTTGGCAATTGCAATTCTTTCACAAGTGTTTTTTAATGGTGCTCCTTCGACGTTTATTGTATGAGCCGGACCACGTCGAACATCGCTCATTTTTAGTTCGAGTGAGTCCAAAGCAAAATATTTTTATATATGGTTATTGAGTTAGTCTGAGTGAGTTCCATTTATTTTGCCAACCTATGCCGTACGTGTGATCTTTCCGTATTCCGCAGGGTGTAGTCTGAGCGTTGTTTGCAAAATTTACTCAAACCTTGCTCATTTGAATGGCGAATTTGGTTTTCATGTTAAGCAAAATCGTTTGTTCCAGGTGTTCAAAGCTGAACAATATTGCTGCTATTTTTCTGTCATACAAGCATCCAGAAATCTTTCCTAAATGTTCTGCTTGCGTTCTGTTTGCGTTCTGTTTGCAAAATCGCTTGACGCTGCTCTGGGCAACCCGGACAATGACGACGTTTCAATTTTTCGACAACGAATTGCACACAAGCTGTTCGCGACAAGCAAGAAATCACTCTGATGTGCGATTGGAGGTGGAAAATATATAGTTTGCTATTTGTATGAAGGCTTGAGATAAATGTAAAGAGACAACTGGAAATGAAGGTGAAAGAGTGTGCTGGCGTAACCTCTAATTTAGGTAGGTACCTCATCTTCCAGTATAGCTAGGTGGCGCAGACATTTTGATATTTCGGCGTTTCGGTAGTTAGGTGTTTTGATTTTTTGACTTGGTTCAGAAAACTGAGGCGCAAAAAACATATCGTGAAGCAGGAAGAGCAGAAGAGAAGAAAGAACAGCGCCATTGACATTTTACACTTTCGGTAGCTTGTTTAATCGGCTTTTTATTTTTCGGTGTACTAACTTTCGTCCTTCCAATAGTTCGTCATTTCAATTTTAGGCGTTTCGAATGCCACATTATTATAGCTTTAGTCAACATAAAATGCGAACTCTACCCAGGTGCATTTACACCACGTGCAGCACTCTGCTTACCGGGAAGTGATACCAACCTGTGCGACAAAAGCAAATAATCCATGAATAAAAATATTGCACAGCAAAGTCACAGTTATGAACTAACTGAATAGTAATTGAGGAACCATGTTTAATTAACCAGTAATCATGCGTTGGTTTATAATTGCAATTCATCCGCCGCGAAACATACCTTTTTTATTTTCACGGATTCTTTGCTCGTTGTTCTCTATCAAATTATTATTCTTCGAATGTAATTAACCAGGTGTTTTACACGTCAGTATTCCTTTACAGTGTCACAAGAGATCCACGTGGTGCACTCTAAAAGTATTCGAATTCCTCGATGACCAAAACTTGCGCGGAAATAATTTGAGTAAGTACTTAGGGAGCTGTATATACTGTCTAGATGTTTCTCGCGTCCACTCAGCTTGTACTTAATGCTAGGATTCCACCTAATGCTAGGAACCACCACAACCACCCACCTTAATATAAACACATGCGAGGACTGAGATCAGTAGAACGCCAACTTAAAATTATCTAGCTGACTAAAAACAAAAAAAAGCTTTTTTGAAAAAAAAAACTTAGTCAGTACAGAGGGCAGGCTGCTAGCAAGTGTTCTCTGGACACATCAATATTAAATTTAGAACCGAATGCGGCACGTCATTGGCTCAACATCTTTCTGCAGAACACCACAGTCTAGATGGTGATGGTCTACAAGTCCTTCAATCAGCAGAAGTGGTCTCTTACAACGTGCTTTACTTTTCCAACTGCGTCATGCGTATAGTCTTCTATGCAGCCCCCCAGAATAGGTTTAATTGAAGGACTCATTGAAGAAGAGATACAAGCTAGCTAGTTTTCTTTTAGTACCAGCCCCAAAAAGCACATCGGCACTACTGCCACGTGCTCCACATAGCACCACTCAGTGAATAGACAAACGCCATGATTAAAAATAGCAATGAGCAAAGTGCATGGTTTAGCCCAATATTCTCAAGACTAGAGGGTTTTGTTACACCGGCCGTACAGACAATAGCACAAAGGCTCTCACTTGCCATCTTCGTGTTCGCGATGGTCAAGAGTTGTAGTGTGCAACATCTGTGCACCGGGCCCCAGTGCATAAACCGGGTTTTCAGCAAAAATATGTCGCTTCTTTTAATCAAAATATGCCGGAGGGAAATGTCTGGTGATCGAATGCTTGGTAGTCTGTAGGAAATCCTGTCACAGCGGTGATACGGCTTATTGTACACCATTCTATAGAAGCGGCAGCGGGGCTTAACATTCATGAACCATGGAAAAGCACAGACAGAGAACAAGTACTCCTACGTGCGAGCTTAGTTAAAAAAATGTTCGAGCTATTTCATTTTTCTTGGCGCCTCATTCAGGAGTATCATTTCAAGAAATCATGCGCGGCAAATAAATACTTGTAGTACTTTAACCCAAATATATGCGACTAACAACCGCCTCATACTTCAGCTATATAATGAAAATTTACTAGAATTCCAAGACGTTCTAAGAAAAGAAGCTATGGCATACACTGCGCGCCTTTTCATAGCAGATGCACGTTACGTACGTCATTGTGACCACTACCAATTCCCTCTCGGAGTGAAACTGTGCGTGCTTGTGTGCGTGTGTCTTTAGAAGATGTTAAGATCGGCCTCTTTGGCTCGGCGCAGCTTGGACGCGGGGGACGATTGCAGCTAAGCCTACCCTGATTTGTTCCGGGTCAACGCTCTCGAGGTGCGCCAAAACAGGCGGCAACACGAAAGTCATACTTCGAATTCCTTAGGGCTGTTGGCTCCCCTCGTCAAAAACTCTTTGGACGCGCCTGACTGACTGACAGCCTAGGAAGAGCTGTTGGAAATCGAGGCTGCTTGATTTGTTCGACGTGCCACGAGACGCGCTGAACAATTAGCCGAGAACTTGGGATCCGTCGTCAGGTATGTTTCCCACACTCTGTGGTGTTTTCAAGTCTTCCACTCCCCCAGGCCCTAGCCTGCCTAGCGCTGCAGACCCTATTCTGCACGTGCGATGCAACGTTATTGCACTGTGCTGTGTTGTGACTACGTTGTGTTTCTCTCTCGCCGTGGGACGAACTGAAAGTGCATCCTTTCTATTTCCTGGGTAGAAAAGAAGGCAGTCTTTGACTTTCTCTCTCTCTCTTTCTCCCTCTCGTTTTTTATCCTTATTCTCTGCGCCGTGCTTGCTGCTGGGCTGCAGAAATTAGTCGCCTTCTTCTAACCACGACCCCCACTATGTGGGGGACGGAGATGAAGACGGCAATTTCTTTGGACTGCCCTGGACTGAATGGACATGCAGTCTGTCCGTTTACAGTGATATGCAAGGCGGCTTTCCAGTAAGGTTTATTTTCCAACCAAAAACTCTCGTTCACAGACTGCTTTTCTCCCGCATTGGGCCTTTACCATTTAGAATTCCAGTGAATGCACGCGAGCACGCGAGTACAACAAAATGTCACCTCTCTAAATTCTAGCGAAGGCATGCGAGCACAAGATCTCAAAAAGGTGAATGGCAGAAACAAAATGAGCGAGAAAAGCAGTCTGTGAACGAGAGTTTTTGGTTGGAAAACTAACCTTACAGAAAAGCTGCCTTGCAGATTATTGCAAACTATTCATTGTTTTCTCCTGCAGAGAATTTTACGAAGACCACGGCTTAAAACGCGAGCACCGAGACGCTCTAAACCAGCTCTTAGAAGCTCTCATCAAGCTTCCATGATGCTACTATCAACATATAGTATTACGCAACCTTTAGTGTGTAAATAGTGTATATAAACGTTGCTCTTATCAGCACCGGCTACTCTTCTTGACTTCTACCTGACACTTGGCTAGCTCCTTCGAATACATCACGAGCAAGCAAAAGGGCACGGGGTTGTAAAGATGAAAATGTGCAACATCACATCGCTTTCATTACGTGACATATTCGTTCTCCGCCGCATTCGCCCGATCGTGCCCACATATAACTTTCCAGTTTTTATAGCGACGACACAACGTTGATTGCGGTCACGTCATTGAATGTCAATTAAACAGTGGTTGCATTATTTATTTGCAAATTACTTCTTCATAAAGTATGGTGAAGCAATTTATTATTTGGCCACCTAACGAGCTTTCTAACTTGACTTATATTTTTATCAAGATTTGAATATAATGTCAAGTTTTATAGGTTGATTTTGAGCATTACCTTCACAACAGAAGTACATCTGTCAGCGACAATCATTCTTAACCTCTCCCAGTGCCAGTAGATCCGTTCAAGTGACGTGATGAAAACCAGTTTGCTGGACTATGTCATATAAGACATGTCACTCAAATTTTGGTCTCTGCATTTTTGATGAATCCAGCCGTATTTTGTAAAGTCTCTACAGGCAAGTTTTTTAAATTTTGTTTTGTTTTTTTTAAACTGGTGGCCTCAGACAAGCTTCTTACGCCGCTTCTCACCACTGGATAGCCGTTGTTACGCGCGGCGCCTGGGCCGACGGGGGAGGGCCGCGTTCTTTGTTCATCAAACAAGTCACCGAAGGGCTGCCAGCCTGCTGTCCGCCGTGTACTGTCCATCTTAGCCGGGAAGTGAGGTGGCATTCCGACACCATAAGACGTTCGACGAGACGACCACAATAATTTCTTGGTGTCACAGGTGCAGTGTGGTGGCCACGCCCCAATCAAAGACCTTTACTTGAGCGAGTGTGAGCGGCACCGTCAGAAATGGTGTGTGTGTCTCGTGATTCAACCGCGCATTCTGGACCATTCCCTGCTTTAGTCAAAACGCACACTTTATAGTGAGCCACCCAGCTCATTCGCAAGAGACCTCTCGCCCTGTCTGTACAGAATGTAATAAATCCTTTGTTAAAGTTCCATCTCACTCCTGAGTGCACATGCGTTTTCCTTTCTGTCTCTATACACGCCCCTTCTTGCCCCTATTTCTCCACCCCCAGTGCTGGGAAGCAAACCGGATGCCAAAATATGGTTAATCCCCCAGCCTTCCTTTCTCTCTCTTGCCATCTTACTGCCTTGGCATCTTCAACCCGGATATCCAATGTCTTAAAAGGCCGGTACAAATAGATAAGTTAAAGAATAAAACAGATGGTGAATATTTTCTGCAGCATGTTCAGACGCTGCATATAAGTGGTCATCCTCGAAAATTATCAACTTTAACACCGCGGACAGGTGCTGATTGATTGGTTGATTTGTGGGGTTTAACGTCCCAAAACCACCATTTGATTATGAGAGACGCCGTAGTGGAGGGCTCCGGAAATTTTGACCACCTGAGGTTCTTTAACGTGCACCCAAATCTGAGTACACGAGCCTACAACATTTCCGCCTCCATCGGAAATGCAGCCGCCGCAGCCGGGAATCGAACCCGCGACCTGTGGGTCACCAGCCGAGTACCTTAGCCACTAGACCACCGCGACGGGGCCGGACAGGTGCTGATGTACCCTGAGTAGGTTCGAGCATGTATTATGCCTCGACGCTTTTAATCTTCATTAAACTTCTCCCTTTCAATTTCAACCTTCGGGGCTTTATGTAGTTCATCATCTAACGCGCTGCATTCATGCTGCACTGCTACCACTTCATTTCTTCTGTGTATACGAACTGTTTCGGGCACAATTATAGGCTGCCATCTTGGACTGATAATGATGCCGTTTTGCATCCGCATGAATATTCGAATAGTGCTATGGTGAACTCGCACGCATCAAAACGCTGGGCCATTACATTCAACGTCGTATGACCACAGTAATAGCCAATTACGACACAAAAAACTGCAAAAAATTGCTTTTAGGCCTAAGATGGCAGTGTCTATGCTTTACTGTAACTGTTACACTTATTTGTTTGTCAATTTGTCAAATATGTCATTTCATGCAGCGGCCGCCGAACTTGTGCCGCTGTTCATAGTGGTACTCTCGGTCTCTGAAGCTGGATGAAGAAAACTAAGAAGCCTGATTTTTACTGGATACACAAAATGTGAAACGAAGTTATGAATCAAGATAAAAAAAGGACAAATCTGTGAAAAGTCAGTACTGGCGCATAAATGGCGCGCCGATTGCGCCGATGAAAAACGGCGGCGGCGGCGGTGGCGGCGCGCCGATCAGTTCGCGTCGGCGGCGACGGCGCGCCGACCATTCGGCGCACACCTCTATGTACGACTTATGCTTGATGCAGAGGCGTAGACAGAATTTTTTTTTTGGGGGGGGGGTCACGCCGACCCGATGGGTTGGAGATGGGGAACCGGCATCAGCTTTCCTCTGTGACATGACTACTGAGGTAGTTATAGAAGTTGGTGTACATGTATATCAAGCCTTGAGGTAACCCCCTCCCCATGCTTATGCTTCTGAAGAGAGTGAGTAAAAGTAAAGTATTCGCAGTAAAATACGGTAAACGGCAGGTACAGTGGCCTTTGGGAGCAACGGCATCATGTTGCACGATTGACTTTATTAGTCCTCGGAAACGCGTGATTTCGACGATCCGCCCTATCGCAGAATACCTTATAGATCGTTAATTTCTGTTAAGCTTAGATGGCGTAGCTAGTCCATCCAGGGCGAGGTGCTGGTGGTGGCGATAGTGGTTCTTGAAGAAAGGAATAAAGCACGAAATTTCTGTCAGCTATAAAACTACACAGCACAGTGCATTGTAGGGGAAGGAGAAGGGATGAACAGCATGAATGCGTTTCACCAGCCAAGGACGGCTCCGCTTACAACGGGAATGATAGGTATACGCAGCATGTTTTTGTACTTTCATGATTACATATCGGTTTTCCTTGCTTTGTTCAGTGAATTTATTACTTTCCTTGTTTGCGGCTATATGCTTTGGGCATAATTTTTATGTTAAGGTACATATGTCAAGACGCTCTGACGCTGTGACAGCTTTTTAATTTTTTTCACTTTACTGCGCGCAGCCAAGCATGCTTGCGATACCCAATAAGTAATTTTTAGGGTCGAAACTTTTTAGGCCGTGGGTTTTATGTCCCGTGTCGTCGTCGTAGTATGCACTTCTCGTTCAGTCCTTAGAATGTTCTCTAGATGGCGGTACTTGTATATGATGATATATGATGAAGAGATGTGATATGTGGTACTTGGAGTGTTCTCTAGATAGACAGCCAGACGGACTGACGCATGGACAGACAGACAGACGCACTGACGGACGCATGGACGGATGGACAAATGGATGGATGGATGGCCGGACGCACATACGCTCATAAGGTCGAACGATGGACGCATGGTCCGGCACATCTATTTTATCAATGCTAGCCAGGTGTGCTCGATTGAGCCATTCACCACCTTCTCCTTTATTCCTTTTCTTCTCTCGCCCAACACATAGCCTTCGTAAAACATTGCGGTAATGAAGGAGAGAGCCCATGACGGAAATCATGTGAAGTATATCTTTTTTTGTTCAGTTGCATACAGATCCGTGGGGTGGCGTCTTGCATTCATCGTGTTCGTAATGTTGGCTGTAATGCTGGCTCCATACAACATATGGTGTTTTGGGATAGCGCGTCGTCGTTCGTGGTGGTATGCGGGCAACCAATGGGGAAGCGTTGAAGCAACGCAGCTGCATACACCGTCTTAGAGAGGGCTGGGATGCAGCGGCGGCATTGGTTCGAGCCACAATGAAGGAGCCTGGAGGAAGAAATCTTAAAACGTATGATATTTGAGTGGGAAACCCGCCTGTCATACTTTCAGGGGAAAGAACTCGGAAGCACTTGTGACACGGGCAGCGCGGTCCTTCATATATAGCCGCATCACGAACACTCCGTGAACAAAGGCGAACCGACGGCTCCGGTGGAGAAGCGCGCGCTCGCACTGGCATTGAAATAAATGAAGGAGGCGTTGTGGAACATACCCGCCCATCACGGGTACACGGGTACGTGCCACACGTGCATATCAGAAACCATCTTACTCCCTGATACTTATTTAAGTTCCCCCAAGGTAATGGGGTTATCCCACGTCCCTTGGAATCAACGTTATGCAAAGCAAGAGGAGTGAAGGTGACCGTGTTGCATTTTTTTATTCAGCGACACTTCATGAAATGACGCTAAATTTATGCACACTTGTGCGCATAGACATATGTTCAAGAGTTGCATATGCTTATATAATTTGTTGCTTGCACTTGCGCAACGATCCCAACCGGTAGATCCGTTTTAGCAACACCAGAAGCTGATATGAAATGCTGATGCTCGCGAGCATGCTGGTCCTGGAGACAGCTGCATAAATCAACCTCCGCTTATGGCAACTCACCACAATTTACGGTAACTCGACGTGACGGCTGCATCAAAGGAGTACATATATAATGTTTATAAAATTGGGTAGGCACCAGTTCGACCAGTATTGACGTTTCCCGAAGATTGGCGTCTATTTGAAATGCAGTACTGAGTCCTGGCCTAGGTCATTTGGAAAATTCTTTATTCCACGCAGAATGCTTGGATTCAGTTCCAGCTGAACCCTGTCATTTATTCTTTGCATTCGTCGGGTCGACGCCAGCGACGTCAGGTATTTCTTAACGCTTGGTGCATTAAAATTGCCTATGTGTGTTCTCGTCGTTCCTGGGTTCTCGTCGTTCTCGTCGTTCGTGTGTGTTCTCGTCGTTCCTGATGGACTAAGCGTCCATCAAAGCTGGCACAAACCCGCATACCAGCGGCACATACCTGCCTGTTGGTATGTGCCATTGTCTGGCGGAAAATGTTTGACGACGTACGCAACGGGATATTGACATTATTCATATCTTGACCAGCGCGTCATATTAGTCAAACCATCTTCTTATGCTAGTTTTAGTTCACAATGATAAATCATAGGTTCAGAGGGTGAGCACGAGAGCACCAAAACGTAAGAGGCAAGACAGATAGATAGATAGATAGATAGATAGATAGATAGATAGATACGCTCAAAGTCAGCGAAGTTCGCCAAGAAATGCTTCGCAATAAATATACGCTAAAAGTGTGTGTAGTACACTAAGAAATGTGAGGGTACATCAATAAAGTAAATATTCAATATCCACAAAACAAACAAAAAATTAAAAGAAAAATATTAAAGTTGAATGAAGGCATAAAACAAACAAAAAACTAAAAGAAAAATATTAAAGTTGAAATAAGGCTGAATGCAGTAAAAATTGAATGGAGAAACAAGAAAACGACTCCCGATGCCACAGACAGCCAATGTTTTCAAAGCGCACAAAAACGCCAACTTGTGCTAGGATATCACGAGCAATATGTTGTATGACAAATTTAGAACTAAGGCGCATTCTTGTATTCTTAATTCTCTGTCTCGGTTGGTCATTCCTTCTCGTTGGACATACAGTCTTCGGTTCGACAATTCGTCTCGTTGGACATTCCGTCTGGTTTGGACATTCAGTCTCAGCAGCGACGTGACCCGTTGGACATTTAGGTACAGTGGCTAGAATAGAGAAGTGTGATTAACGCGCCAGCTAGCGCGTAACGCCTTGGGAGGAAACCGCCAGGTGGCGATGGCGGTTTAGACGTTTGCATGTTTGCACGGTTGTAAACATGGCCCCAGCTGCTCACGGCGCTGGGTCAGTGACTAGGACCATGTCGGAACTCCGTTTGTTCGGAGCGATTTGATAAGAGAGGACCTACGGAGCGATTTGATAAGAGAGCTTTGGACAAAACGGATTGGAAAACTGCGCTCATCAATCGACTCTCACAAGTGATGTGGGATGAAGGCGAAAACACAGAGACTTACCAATTTACAGTCCAAGTAGAACCGACGTAAACAACTTCCGGGTCTGCAGAGACAGTAGCGGTAAACACAGACGTTGAGGATTGTGCAGAAAAGCTGGCGAAGAAAGCGAAAAACACTCGCAAAACATGGCTAGAACGAGAGCCTATCGCCGAATGGGTGATGTGCAATGAATGCGAATTGTGGATACAGCTCGAACACACGCCTTTCACGACAACCGATGAGGCGAAGGCAGCCAAGACCTTTTTGTGCAAGTACTGTGAAAGGTTCAGGCTCCTGAAGGAGGAGTTCTTGCTGATGACGAGAGATATGGACAAGGGATGGCCACTGGCACTGCAGAACATCGCAATATGACTGACAGGCTTTCGTAAACGCCGCTGCACCATGGATGCCATTCTAGACATTGTAACTTATGTAGACCATGAGAGGAGCTGTGGAAGAATCGTCGGTGCAGTATTTTTAGATATAAAGCGATAATTTGACACAACCAGCCACGCTCATGTACTACACGGTTTAATTCTGTTGGGAATAGTAGGCAGGACACTAAGATGGATTGCAGAATTTCTAAGAGACAGGAAATTCTTTATTGACAAGGCTGACGGTAAAAGTAAAGAGCATGAAGTTAGTCAAGGAGTCCCACAGGGTAGCGTACTAAGCCCATTTTTATTTAATTGCGTTATGGCTGAAATATCCCATATCTTACCTACTAGTTTGAAATATTCCATATATGCAGACGATCTGTGCATTTGGGCATCAGACACGAGCATTCAAGCAGTTCAGCAAAAACTTCAGGATGGGCTGATAAAAATCAATGGCTTTTTAAGAGCAGAGGCATGATTCTTTCCCATGAGAAAACATGTGTACTTCCGTTCACAAGGAAATGCCTTAAGAAATTCAAACTTCGGATAGACTCTCAGCGCTTACAACTTGTGCGGCAGCACAACTTTTTAGGGGTTATTTTAGACAGACGTCTGTCTTGGGCACCACAGATAAAATCATTAGAGGACAAAGTCAACTTCCTAATCAATATATTACGGCGACTGACCGGAGTGAGATGGGGTAGTTCATGTTCTTCTTTATTGCCTGTACATTCAGCAATAATTCGACAAAGAATAGCTCACTCTGCCCCGGTTTTTTCCTGGGATATCACGTAACTTAGAGGAGAGGATTCAAATATTGTTGGCCAGAAGCCTTCGTATACGTCTTGGTGTACCACGAGCGTCTTCCAGTGCTTTAGTAATTGTGGAGTCTCGTCAACCGACTTTCCATGCTATGAGATTTACGGAAACTTGCCGGCATTATGTTCGGTCAGCAACTCAACACGCTAATCATCCCCTATTTTGAGCTATTCAGGAGAGATCAGCTGCAAGAATACATAAAAAATATACTAGAATTCAAGAGTTTACTGCCTACGCAAGAATACTGGCCTTTATGTGCATCCCACCCACCATGGCGACTCTCTATCCCAGATATTACAACTTTGATTCCGGGAATAAATTGTAAGAACGATCTGCCCATAATTGTAATAAAGCAATTAACTTTAACACACCTTTATACTAACTATGAAAACTATATTCACGTGTACACCGACGGATCATGTATGAATCAGAGCTCTACGTCGGCATTCTTTGTACCTGCATACCAAGCGAGAAAAGCTTTTAAACTCAGTCATTTTACAACATCCACAACGGCAGAACTCTATGCAATACTCTGTGCTTTACGCTTCATATGTTTACAGCCAGGTCCACTTCGATGTGTAGTTATCAGTGACTTACAGTCCTCATTAGTTTCTTTAAAAGGAATCAGCTTTAGAAACAAAGCTAGTGAGCTCGCATATGAAATACAGAGGACGTACGCTATAGCAAAAGATTTAAACCACACTATAATGTTCCAGTGGGTGCCAAGCCACTGTGAAATCACAGGAAACGACATAGCTGATCGCATTGCACGTGCAGCACACCAAGAAAATAATATATTACTGCTACCTCTATCGATGAGCGATGCACGTTGTCTAATAAATAAGATGATCTATCAGCTGTCTAAGGAAACCTGGTTCGAAAATGGTGCACAAAACCCTCTGTTGCATAACATTAATCCTGGTATAGCATTGAATATTCCGTTAAAGGCTAGTCGATCGGTAGAAACAGTCATCCATAGTCTTCGACTTGGTACAGCCTACACGAAGGCTTTGCTGTATAGAATAAGGAGAGCTGGAAGTCCCTCCTTCTCATGTGGAGAAGCTCAAGAAGACGTGGAGCATATTCTTCTGCATTGTAAAAATCCCAACGTACCTCGAAAGAACCTTTTTCAAAAACTCAATTCTTTTGATAAGCAACCTCCATCAATTGCCAACCTCGAAATCTTGGGTCTATGGCCAAAATAAAAGCTACAAGCTACTGCAGCACGTGCAGTCGTTCACTTTCTGGAGGAATCAGAAATAGCTCAAAAGTACTAAACAAAAAACAAATGTTAACTGTGGTATGTTTCAAAAGAGTATTTTCCTGCCTCACTAAGATATTTTTGAGAAAACCTTTCCGAAAACATGTCAGTATTTAAGCGACAAGATCACCTTAGACGTTTTATTGAACTTTCACGTTTTTGTGGGAGCACTTAAATTGGCGTGATTACTTGTGTGGATTTCTTTTGTTTTGTATTTTTACAAACTCAGTGTGGTGCGGACACAGTTCTACGCAGTGTGGACTCATTTCTGTGTGGTGTCGACACTCAGTGTAGAAAAACGTGAACTCATTGGGTAAGTGTTGTGCTATGTACATATGTATAGCCTTGTGTTTGCTACTGAATGTGCGATGTTGACTTTTGTGCAAGAGAAGAGGAGTAGCCGGCGCCAAGCATTGGCACCAACCTCTCCTTACATACATTAATTAAAAAAATGACTGACAGAACACATCGACAACCCAGTGAAAGAGAGGCGTGCATTAAGAGAAGAGCTAGCTGAAGAAAGAAACTGGAGGACAGCTATTTGCACGTATGTTGAAAAGCTTCGGAAAGCTCCTCTGTATGCGCGTTCAGAGGCAGCACATCAAACTTAGCCCAGGAAAGCGCTGCATCAGAGGAGAAAGCGAGGCGGGTATCTGGATGTGCAACAACAGGCGACAACACAAAACGACAACTTATGAGTACTCTGGACTCAGGTAACAGAGACCAGGTGTGAGAAAGGGATCAGAATGGGGGGGGGAGAACGTCCGCCAACAGGACAAGCATGGAATGTTGCCTTAAGCAAGAAAGGCAAGAAGAAGAAGAAAGTACAACAGATGCAAGAATTAACAACGCCAGGAGTCTCCCCAGCTGCCTCTCCACACACGCAAGAACACCTCAAGGACATGACGGCTGTCAAGAGGAAAGAGCGACATGCATTCATCTATGAAGATGAGAGTGCCGCCAGGATGAAACACACAGTCCTCCGCGCGGTAAAATAGAACAGGCTGGTTCCCTACAGGGTGGGTGATGGTGCCTCTATCCAAGAAATCAGCGCTCAAGTGGATTCTGCCGCAGATATTTGGAACATACCTAAAGCCATGATTATTCTACAAGCGGGTCTCATCAACCTGCAGAAAGATGAGGCGCCAGAGGAGGTGGCCAAACCTTAAAGGCCAACATAGTTGCCTGAAAGACGATAGGTAGTGGCCCCTTCTTCGTTATATACGGTATCCCAGAAACTCTACAAGGACAAGCAAGAGATGTGGCACAGTGTAAAGGCTGGCACCATTGTCTTGAGTGAATGTGTGCTGAACTGGGAACAAGAGTATACCTTGTGGTACCAGGGGGAAGGAGACCTGAAAGTGGTACACAGCAACCGTATAGACCACAGGAAGCTGGTAGTCGTCTAGGACGCAGTCTTTGTTATTTTTGAGGACAACGAGCAGCAACCCCGAGTGGGACACGGTTTACAAGCAACCCTACTACCCCAACAATGGCAGCCATAGAGAAGGCACTCCTTCAGATAGCCAGAAAGCAGCAATCTTCCCAGCACAAAGTACGCTCACAAGGCTCAAGCCAGTGAGAGTGCATGCGGGAGGCAGACGCCGACATTGCAAGAGAGTTACTTCCACAAAAGTAGGCTTCCTAAACATGCATGGAGAAAGAAAGCTAAGCAGGTGGGAGGAGCTCTGCAGGATGTTAAATTCTGAGGCCATAGAGCTTTACGCTGTTGCAGAGATGCATCTTCGCGAGCTAGAGGAGCTACCAGTTAATTCACAGTGGCAGTGGGCCGGCAACAACCATGAAGGGGAAGCGCACAAGGGTGGCGGAATAGGCTTCCTATGGCGGAATTATCAAATGTGGGAAAAATTAAGTGCCAGTGTAGTGAACACATGTGGATCCGCGGAACAATCTTAGGGATTCCTACAATAGCGTGTGTACTCTATCTTACAGTCACGAGTGGACATCACGACGGTAACGTCCGAACTATGCACTGCATCAGTGAGGACATCCAGTGGTGGGGAACGGGGACTGAAGTGCTGAATATAGGAGAATTTAATAGCCACATCCACGAAATTGATGGATTCCTAGATTTCAATGGCGACCTCATGCAGCTGCGTACAAGAAGGCACAACGTAGAAGTAGCCAACCTTCAGCGAGATTGCGCAGGAGAATTCCCATAGTGTTCCAGAAACTGTCGGACCTGTATTGACCATGTACTTGTATCATCTCGACTGGCACGTCAGGTAAACCACGTCAACATTGATGGGGGGGGGCTTCAGCATCGGGAGGGACCACAACAGGATCAGTCCATCTTCTCCTCCGCGTGGTTTAAAAAAAGCAAGAATGATGGAAGACTGCGCAACGCTTCCTGCCTGAAGCGGCCAACGAAGACATTGTCCAGGAGTTCGAGAAAAGACTACAGACCTCTCAAGTTTTCAAGAACAATGAGTTCTTGGAGGAACTGCGATACCTAATGCGGAAAAACGAAGCCAACTCTAACTCACGAGGAGGGGTGCGACGAAAATGATGGTGGGATCAAGAAGTGTGGAAAGCCTTGGACGAGCGCAAAGAGGCCAACCGCCGTCACAGGAAAGCAGTGAAAACATTTCCGCAAGAGATGCTCTCCAAGCCTGGCAGGAACACCTAAACTACAAACAGGCTATGCAGACAATAGTCCAAAGCAAATTCTCCGAACACCATAGCCGACAACTTCAGTCTTTCACAGTGAACGGACGCAATGGAGCCAGGAAGTTTTTGACCTACGTGTCGTCACTGCGTGGGAAAGCCAAGGTAATCCATGTTCGGCACGAGGATACGAGGCTGCCAGTATCGGACATGGACGAGCATCTAGCAGACCTCATGCGTAAACTGTACGATTTTAGCCTTGGCGATCCAGAGAATAAATATATGACGATAATCCCATCAATGAATAACACCAGAGCAATAAGGTGAAATGGGAAGCGACCCGTTCAGCCCTTGACAGAGCGATTAAACGCATGAATGAGCACACAACGCCCCAGCGCGTGACGGCATACCTGCGGGGCTGATCAAATGCTTAGGAGATGATGCCAGGCAGAAGCTGACAGATATCTTCTCGGGCATGGCAGGAGAACCGATACCAGAGGATTGGCGATATGGCCGAGTGATCTTGGGCCGAAGAGAGAAGGAGCTGCACGGTTGCTTCGTGAGTACAGATACAGTTAAAAGCATGTAATACGGAACCTTCGCACACATTTTAATGACATGGATGGGCGGCTGGGCAGAACACGACGACAAATTGACGGAGCTGCAGAATGGTTTCCGCAGGAGACGGCACGTCCAGGACAATGTATTTGTGCTCACCCAGGCTATCGAGGTAGCACGACAGGAGAACAGAGTACACTTTTTTTCTCGACATCGCGAAGGCATATGATAGCGAACCGTATGGACCTTTGCTTCACTGCATGACGCAGATTGGCATGCTGAGGACATGGGTTAGTCTGCTGCGACGGCTGTACACGTACAAAACGGTGGTGGCTTGTTTTTCTGAAGCCCAATCCAAACCAGTGACGGTGAAGCGGGGTCTCAAACAGAAATGTCCATTGTCGCCGCTTCTGTATATGCTGTATACGGCCAGTCTCGATCGGGCGTTGTTGGCGGATGGAGGTGCATTCTTTCTTGCTCACTCATATGTTGGAGCACCAGTGCCCTGGAGGCATCCGGGCTTGGTATACGCGGATGATATTGTCCTGATGGCGGACAGTCTGGGGGACCTGCAGCACCTCGTTTCATAATCGGCAAATCACTCGAGCAAACTTTGACTCTGCTTCAAATCCTAGAAATCAGTGGTGCTGGTGTTCGCAGGAGCAGACATATCTGCAGCAGTACCACTACCAGTGGGTGGGCAGATTCCGTGAAAGGAATACAGATACAAAGGTGTCCAACTCAGTACTACAGGGCATATTCTAGGCATTCACGAGGAAAACATCCGCCAAACATCACGCAAAGCGGCGAACATGATGCGCAAACGAAGTCTTTGGGGCTGTAGCCACTTTTTGCTGGTTCGGGAAATGTGGATGTGTGTGCATGTCTCATGCTTTTCGTTTGCCAATGCTGTACAAAACTTACAACCAGGAACCAGACAGTGGCTGGAACGAGGGCAGCGAGAGCTTGGTTGACTGGCCTTGGGATGCCATGGACGAGTTGCTACAGAGGTCATTCACGGAGACATTGGATGGTCTTCGTATGAGGCTTGAGAAGCCAGGAGCAAGATAGCCTACAAGGGCCGCCTGCATCTGATGAATGACAACAGGTGGGCAAGGCGCTGCTTCCGATACATCAGCCTGGCTGGAATAACGACACACTAGACTGCGCGGGTGTACATCCCTCACCGAAAGTTTTGTTTCTTCGCGAAACTCATGAAGGCAAGCACAGAGTGCGATTGGGTCCATGCCGTTCAAGAACAGGTACGGGAGGAAGAGAACGAGCAGTCGCGGAAGGCGATGCGTTTAAGGCAATCTTGACGGTATATCGAAGTTTCAAGAATGAAATAAAAAAGGAGCGCATGTACGACAACAAAGGTGGTAGTGGCCTTCTGTTTGAAGCGCGGGCTGGAGCACTACGAACGTTTGTGTACCGTAACCGATTTGACGAGAATATCGATGCCATGTGTGTGATGTGCTGGGTGTGCGGGCAAGAAGAAGAAATCATCCCCCATCTAGTGCTACGCTCTACGTGTTTGGGCCCATGCCAACGAGAGTGCACCACACTGCCCGATGCTCTGAGGTTACTACCCCCCGCTATCAGAGACACGTTTAACATCACGGTAAATAAAGAAACAGTACCAAAAGTAACCACCATAGGGATATATACTCGGCCTATTTTTAGAAGAAATATGGGTCGTCCGAGAGACCCTTAAAAGGCCGGAAACCACTCAGCGACAAGTCATCGGGCTCCTGAGAAGAATAAGCGGACGGAAGCATGGGCTATAAGAAAAAGAAGCTCTCAAGTTTGTGCAGTCTTTCTTCATTTCAAGAATCGCGTACACATGCCCCTTCTTGTACCTCAGAAGGAATTCAATGAATAAAATCAACATATTATTTAGGTCAGCCTACAGAGAAGCCTTAGCATAGCTCACTTGGGTCAGCAACGACAAACTCTTGGAACTGGGTGTACATAACACCATAAACGAAATAATTAAAGCAACACTGGCATCACAATGGTGGAGACTATCCTGCACTCGACAACGGCATGACATCTTGAAGCTCCTAAACTGAAAACCACTAACTGTACACACACTGAGGCTTAAAATACCGCTTGAAATCAGAGCTAAGATAAAAATCCTATGAGTGCCAAAAAACGTGGGTAGTCTAAACAAAGGACCTCGGCAAGCACTGGCGGACGTACTAAAAAAAGCACTGGATAAGAAACCAGCACCGTATGTGGACGCCAGTCACGCCGGTGGGATGAATAATGTTATTGCGGCAGTTGATGGCTATAAACGCGCAATAGAAACCATTCAGACCAGCTCCACAACCGAGGCAGGAGAAACAGCGATTGCTATTGTTGCTACCATTGAAGGCACGAAATTTATTATATAGGCTTAGATGTCAGCAATCAAAGCATATGCTGCAGGGTATACAAATAAAACGGCACTGCAAAAATTAGCATGACCTCAACAAGAACTCAAGCTCATTTGGGTTTCGGGCCACTGTGGGAACCCGGCGAATGAGGCCGCTCACCAGGCATTCCGAAGGAACATAAACCAGGCAGTGGTGTGGTCCCAGGAACCAAATCCGAATAATCTGGCGCTCAGCTACGGAGACCGGCTCAGCCGGCACCGTGAACAAAGAACGCTTTATCACCCTCCAGATGAAGCAGTAACCCTGGCCCAAGCGACTACACTGCGGAGGGCTCTGACCCATTGTATAATCAGCCCGAGGAGGCTGGCCGCAATAATAAAAGAAGAAAAGCTACAGAAGTGTATTATTTTTTTTGAAAGAAATATACTCTTAGTGCGCAGAGAACATTTTCAGAAGAAAGATAGAACCGATAAATTATAGTTCTTAAAGAAATGCAATACCAACCAGCCCAAGTAGCCACTCTTTTACAAGTATATTTACTGTATAGCACAGACAGGACGAGACCACGTATTATGGGGTTGCCCCAACAAACCTGCACCCGACGAGTACCTGCAGCCATCTCCTTCGCCGGAAGCCTGGGGCAGGGCCTCAAGGAGCCCGAATTTGCATATACAGGGCAAGCTGGCGGACATGTCTGCTAGTGTTGCGGCCCCTTGGGCCCCAACCTAGCCCCCGTCAAACTTGGTTTTCCCCATTTCCCCTCCATTTTTTGAATAATAAAGTTTAATTCACCTCCTTTGTTTACAAAGATGACCTGGGGCGACCCGCAGTCGATGGAGTGGCTGGTACAGTGAAATATGCGGCAGTACGCACCACCAAAACAAGGCTGGTGCAGTGGTGGCGCGGGACGCAGCGGTAGTGATTTATGTGGACAAAATTGAAGGCGTGCAGATACGGGGCGTGTATGCCTGTGGAGTGCTTTTGTTTATTTACTTTTTAAGTGTTTTCTTTCTAGCTAGGTAAGAATAATCTGACCCGCCCAATACAAAGGAATAAGCCCAAATTATGATCATCGTCTTCTTCATCATCATCATCATTAACGTCACCCACAGCGGCTATGCGATCCGCAGAGACTTGAATCAACCACGCGCACGGGCGAATGTGAAGTATTTAAAATGTATTTTGTTGCTCTTGCATGGCGTCAAATGGCGACCGAGCCAATATGTTAATCAGCTTCTGGGATTACAGGATGCATAAGCGGGTGCGCGACTGAACTGAAGTATCGACAGGGTGCCAAAAGTGAGCACGTCACTGCATAAAACATTTTATCGATGTGAAGTGGAACGATGGACTTTGTTGTGAGTCATTGCTTGCAAAACTTTCCACGGCGAACCATCAGTTCTTGATGCACTAATCTGTAAATGAAGCCTTATTATTCGTAAGATGCACAGCTCACTATAGCTATTTCTGCTAACGCCACAGAGTTTCATACAATAAAACCTATGGCTAACGCACAAACTTCGAGACGAGAATCACGATTGGTATCTGGATGGAAACATTTTATTTTCTGCGCACTGGTTATACAACGCGTTTCCGAGTAGTTACTCACAATGTGTTTGCATTCCTAATAATTGGTCGCGTGCCTTTTATTTGTCCACACAAAAAAGTTTTATATTTCTCAAGCGCACCACAGACTATTGTTTCCGTTGGCCAGGTGACGTGCCAGAGCGTCAGCCACTTCTTTTCACGGGAAGATGCTCGCTCCTCGTGGAGTGTCTTTGTGTAAAAACGCAAATGGGTGCGCAGAAAAAGCTTGGCCACTGCATTGGTGAGGCTGGGACCATGTTTTGCGCAACCCAGTGTGACCTTGTTTTTTTTGCAGACAGAGAACAAGCTTTTCCATGCTGTCACTGTGAAGCTCGTTGTACCTAAATCACTTTGAAAAGGTGATTTCTAGGGTGTCTACAAATGCGAAGAGCTTCTCCAAAAGGCCTACCCATGAGCGTCATCACGTGGGTGGCAGAGGGGGCGGGAGCCCCATCTAGTCACCCAGCTGGCAGGGGGGCGCTAAATATACTGTTTAAATTGGGTTGGCGGTGGGGTATTTTTATAATCACCTAAAATGAAGGCGCAAAGTTTGCCTCATACACTGGTTTAATAGAAAGATTGGGGCTGGAATGAACCGTCCCCCCCCCCCTCCCCCTGAACGGGAATCATGCGCACGCCTATGCTCATGAATGCGGACAACGGACAATTTCACCGTTCACAGTGTGCTGGAAATGTCGTACCTCTCACTGATGTGCAGCTCGCACATAGCCAAATTTTCTTGAAGCAGCTTGTCAGCGCGCGGCATATCGCTCTCCGCCACTGCGCTAACAGAGCTTCGTCCTTTGGAACGCCGAACAACGCATGCTTCTTTTTAGCTGACTTGTAGTCTATAGTGCACCCCGAGACGAAGCAATGACTTTGTTTGCGCGTCATGAAAGTGCATACAGAAAAGCATTGGTGTCAAATTGTCATCACACAAGAAGAAACGAGGGTGAATGCGCCCGACGGAACTTTCGGGAACGCGCAAACATGTTTGGATGGATGGATATGGCTGTACCTTTTAGATCGGATGGTGGCTAGCACCACCAAGCCGTAATACCTAATGAACCAAAAACTATATTTATTTTTTTCCTTAAAAAGTGAGTTTGAGGATTCAAACTTTGCAGTGAAGAGTTTAATTTTCACTCGTGCCTTGACTTTAGCCACCAATCAGAGAACCTCCTTCTAGTTAAGTCTACCCGCTTAAAGTCTATTTTGCCCTCCCGGTCCCTAAACCCCAGTGCTTTGAAAAACGCAGCGCCATCATCCTGAATTATAGGGTGAAGCCCTTTACAGAACATTATCAAGTGTTCTGCAGTTTCTTCTTCCTCTCCCACGCACTGCATACTATGTCTACCCCTTCGTATTTGGCCCGATATGTCTTGGTTCGCAGTACTCCCGTCCGGGCCTCAAACAGTAGAGAACTACCCCGAGTATTATCATAGATCCTTTCCTTGACAATTTCCTACTTAAAGGTTCGATAGGTCTCTAGTGCGGACTTCTTAATCATGCCCATTCTCCACATGTCAGTCTCAGTTTCCTTCACTTTCTTCTTAACCGATAGTTCTTTTTGGTTTGGCCACCTGCTGTTTTCTAAGTATTTACCAGTCAACTTCCTGGTTCGCTTCCTCCAATTTGTATCGACATTCTTCATGTACAAGTAGCTGAAAACCTTCCTAGCCCAACGCTCTTCCCCCATTTCTCTCAATCGTTTCTCAAATTTTATCTTGCTGCTAGCTTCTCTGCCCTAAAATGATGTCCATCCCATATCACCTTGTACTCCCTGATTTGGTGTATTCCCGTGAGCTCCTAAAGCAAGCCTACCTATTCCACGTTGCTTAATTTCTAATCTTGCTTGAACTTCTGATCTCATGCACAAGACCGCATTGCCGAACGTCAGCCCAGGAACCATGACCCCTTTCCATATTCCTCTCACAACACCATACCTATTGTAATTCCACAGTGCCCTATTTTTCATGACTGCTGCATTCCTGTTACCTTTAGTCGTCACGTATATTTCGTGTTCCCTCAGATACTCGGTCCCATTGCTTATCCATACGCCCAGATATTTGTATTTATCTGTTATCTCTAGCGTGACCTCCTGTATTTTAAGCTCACTACCTTCGTTGTCATTGAAAATCACGACTGCTGATTTTTCCTTACTGAATCTAAAATCTAACCTATCTCCCTCATTACCGCAGATGTCCATCAATCTCTGCAAATCTTCCTTGTTGTTGGCCATTAGCACTATATCATCTGCGTACATTAAGGCTGGTAGTGCCTGATCAATAAGTTTTCCTTGTTTGACTAAAGAGAGGTTGAAGCCCAGTCCACTTCCCTCTAATTTTCCCTCTAATCCTTGTGGGTACATCATGAATAATAAGGGTGACAGGGGGCACCCCTGCCTAAGCCCCGTTTTACCTCTGCAGGCTTGGATACCTGTTTTTCCCACTTTATAACTACCTTGTTACCTTTATAGATACCCTTTAAAAGATTAGTGACTACGTGTTCCACGCCTTGTGTGTCCAGTATTCCCCACAATTCCTCTTGAACCACGCTATCATACGCTCCCTTGATATCCAAAAATGCTAGCCACAGAGGCCTGTGTTCCTTTTCTGCTATTTCGATGCACTGCGTCATTGAGAACAGATTGTCTTCCAACCTTCTGTGCTTCCGAAACCCATTCTGCAGTTCCCCCAGCACCCCCTCATCATCTATCCACGCCTGCATCCCCAGCCTGTAGACCACTGATGTCACTGTTATAGGACGGTAGTTGTTTATGTCAGCTTTGTCCCCCTTTCCTTTATAGATCATGCTCATCCTGCTAAGTTTCCATCCATCGGGAACTTCACCATCGATTATTATTGTACTCACTGCCTCTCTCAAAGCCTGCTTAGACTTCGGACCTAATGTCTTTATCAGCCTAATTGGAATGCCATCTGGGCCTGTTGATGTACTACTAGGAACCCTTTTCTCAGCCCTTTCCCACTCTTGTTGTGAAAATGGAGTCATTGCACCACTTGATTCGTCCTTGTCTATTGTGGTGCATAAAGTACTTTGTTGAAATTTTTCTGTCACCCTTGTTCTTATATATTCAATAGCTTCGTCCCCTTCTAGCCTAGCACCTTGGGCTGTAGTTATAACACTCTGCTCTAGGCTCGTCTCATTTCTTAGGAAGTTTAGATGGTTCCAAAATTTCGCAGCTGCCTTTCTATCTTTTTTATGTACTTCTGCCAGCCACTGAGCTCCCTTCCTTCTAATCTTTTCATTGATCAGAAGGGATGCATCCCTTCTACAGCTTAGAAAGGTTGCCCATTTTCTTTCAACATCATCTGTCGGTTCAACCCGCTGCTTAGCATGTCTGTGTTCCCTAGAGGCTTCCTGACGTTTTACTATGGCTCTCTTAACTTCCTCATCCCGCCAACTTTTGGGTTTGTGTCTTCTTTTCCGGGGTGACTTCTCACGCGTCTTAGTAAGCTCTAGCTCAAAGAGTCTAATTAGATTCGTGTATGTCCACACTCTCTTATTATCCTCCGTGATTACTTTCTCAATTTGTTTAGTGTCTATTTCAATTTGCCTTTCTGAATAAAAATTTTCCTGTAGTTGCTCATCTTGTCTCCTTCCCACATTCACTGCTCTTCCAAAACTTAGCTTGATACGTTTGTGATCGCTACCCAGACTTCTGGAGCCACCTTCATCTATGTGCATTCCCCTGAGCTTATCATACATCCTATGTGACATCTGTGCATAATCTATCGTCGACTGAAGCCTTCCTACCTCCCATGTTATTTGCCGTTCGCACTTCTCGGTACTGTTGCAAATGATCAAATCAAGCCTTTCACACATATCCATGATCATTTTGCCTGTCGGGTCGGTATACCCATCTATATCTACTATGTGCGCATTCATGTCTCCTAGTATAATTATCTCGCACTCTCTTTCGAACTCCTGAATGTCCTTTGATATACACTCTACCATTGCCTGGTTTTCCTCTCTGGCCTTTGCTCCCGTCCACAAGTACACGAAACCAAGGAGTGTCATTTGACCTGCCACTTTCCCTTTTAGCCCTAAATGTTCCTTGCACTCCTGCTTGACCCTTTGCCAGTCTGTACTTTTATGAATGAATGCCCCAATACCACCCCCCTTTCTGCTGCCTTCTGTTCTATTACAATATTCCCACGCGTAGTCCGGATTGTTCGGAGGTTGTTCCATGTCCCTGAGATGTGTTTCTACAAAACCGTATACCATCGGCCTCTCTTCCCTTAGCTGTTCTTCTATCTCTTCCCACTACAGCCTGTTCCTACCACCCTGCATGTTAATATGCAGGGTGGTAGGAACAGGTATAAATGACTGCGCGCGCTCCCACGCGGCTCCTTCGCAGAGGCTTCAGCGTGCTCCGTAGGCGCCGCTTGCCACTCATCACACTTCCCTATTCTAGCCGCTGTATTTCAGGCTCTGAATCCGGTGGCGAACAACTACTGCGGCGCACGTGACTTGTGTTCTACTCAAAAGGAGGGGTAATGATTTAGAGTACTAGGTACTCTATTATAAAAGAGCATAAAATCGTCCGTGGACTAGGGGGGGGGTTAGAAAAAGTGGGTAACGATTTAGAGTACTTGGTACTCAAATATGGGAGAGCTTAAAGCCGTCCCGTGGGCCGTCCAGCCTCACACGACGAAAGACCATCGCTAGCGTTACGGTGTTTCTGCACGCCACGTATGGGTATCTTTGGCCAGACCATGACACAAATTCGCAATACTGTCACTGGTTTTGTTTTAGAAACTTGAATTGTCTGGTTAACGTGTTTGGACATTCTGAATTGTTACTCAGCGAAACATAATAACTTGAGCAGTAGCAACGAACCTTTAATTAAACACGTGCGTAGTGCTCATATTCGCTGACAAACAGTACTTTTGGTGTGAGCGGAAACCAGCTATAGAGTGACTGTTTAACTTGTTCAAAACCTTCAGTGCAACATTTTCCACTATAATACCTTAACTAATTTTCATCTGGTATGTTGTGCATCAAGTAAGTTACGCTTAAAGTTTGTAAACGCTACATAACAACTTCAGCCACGAAGCAATGTTCAAGGTTCTTTAATCTTGCCTGATCGTGCCCGAGCTTTCACAAGTTTCTTTCTTCGACAGCGCTCCTTCTCCGTCCGCATCTTAGGCGAAAGCTACGGCAACTTCAACACGCAACGTCGTGTTCTGCAGCGGGCAGTTCTCGTGCCAATGTTATTCAACGTTACACAACTACCGATGTCATGGAATCTATCAAGCATTCCTGGTTTAATAAGTTTGATTTATGCTAATGACGAGACAGTGCGGACACTGCAGGAAGCACTCGGTACCGCATTTTCCTGGTGTTTTTCAGTGGGACTCACAATCTCACAAGAAAGGAGTATACCTTCATAGGCACTCAGAATAACTGGGGCCGCCACAAACTTGACCGAACCCCTGTTCGACTTATGCTCGATGCAGAGACGTAGACAGAAATTTTTTTCGGGGTGGGGGTGTCACTCCAACCCGACAGGAGAGCGTGATTGGGGGACAGGCAACAGCTTTCCTCTGTGACATGTCTACCGCTGGTATTTATAGCAGATGGTGTACATATGTATCAAGCCATAAGATACACCCTCCCCATGCTTATGCTTGTGAAGAGAGTGAATAAAAGTAAAGCAATCGCAGTAAAATACGGTAAACGGCAGGTACAGTGGCCGTTGGGAGCAACGGCATCATGTTGCACTATTGACTGGACTAGTCTTCGCAAACACGTTATTTCGACGATCCGCCCTATTGGAGAAGACATTGTTAATCGTTAATTTCTGTTAAGCTTAGATGGCGTAGCTTGTCTTCCTAGAGACGAATTGCTGGTGATGGTGATAGTGGTTCTTGAAGGATGGAAGAAGGCACCCGATTTCTTTCTGCTATAACGCGACACAGCACAGTGCATTTAAGGGAGGGAGAAGGGATGAACAGAATAAATGAATTCACAAGCCAAGGACGGCTCCGCTTACAACGGGAATGATAGGTATACGCAGCATGTTTTTGTACTTTCATAATTACATATCGGTTTCCCTTGCTTTGCTCAGTGAATTTATTACTCTCATTGTTTGTGGCTGTATGCTTATGATCATAATGTTTATGTTAAGCTCCACAGTCCTGCAAGGGCTGATATAGTGAAACAGGCAAAGGCAGGTAGTGAGTGAGAGGGGAGGGGAAGGCGTTTAACACAACTTTACATAACAATGCCATAATAAACAACACATTCACCCTACCTTATATTTGAATCATTGCTGAAAGGGAATTCATTTGGTGTCATGATTGCTTCAACGCATGAGTACCGATCTCCAACGTGCTCAAAAGCTGGACACAGTGCGTGAAATATACAATTTTAAGATAACAATAATTGTGATGGTTAACGTCCAAAAATCAAGACACGAGGAACACAATAGCTGAGGACTCCAGAAATGTTTACCACTTGAGCATAAATTTAGGTGCATGGGCCTGAAGCATTTCAGCCTCCATCGAAAGTGCACATGCCTCGAGGCGGGTGCACTTTCGATGGAGGCTGAAATTAGTGGTTACGTGACCTTAAACATATATTTTATAATTTTTGTGTTCTACGGTGATGTTTCAACACATTATGACCATGAGGGGTGCCCTACAAAAGAATGGTTGAGAACAGTCCCGTCTAACTAGCTTGCCCGATTGAAACGTTATCAATTTGAATATGCAGGATAATCGAGCAAGTATCATTTATAAAGCTACAAACATTTTATTCTTTCTCAAGCCGTGGGTCGCATGTGGCCTTCGAGAATGACACACCGCTATTTCACACTGAAGCATCTGCTTTCTACAGCGAGCGAAGGCCGTCCACCACCGAAACACAGCATCGCTGGCACTGGACGCGCCCCGCGCCGCCGAATTTGCCATCTACCACGGGGCCAACGCCGGATGCACGCGCTGTCACCCGAGAGGGCCCTTTTGGCGGATATCGCCGCCGCGGAGTCGGGTTCGGCGCACTTTCGGCGGCCGGTATGCCCAGTGTGAACGCGCTCATACAGTCGCCACGTAATGCGAATTGCGCAACGAGAGGTTTGCACAATTCGCATTTACCCCAGATAGTCTACAACGGGCTGTGCATGAAATGGAGGTTGTTCCCGCTTTCGCCCTAACTGTGCTGCGAGTTGAGTGCAAATCTGAGTTTTTTTCCCGAAGCAGTCGCAAGAAGTGGCGTAACCCTGCGGTAGAACACCCGCTTGCCACGCAGAAGAAAAGGGCTGGACCGAAGATTTTAGGGGCGAAGCTCCTTAGGGCGTGGGTCTGTCCATCCTCCGTAGTGTTTGTACGGTAGTCACCTGGATGCGAAATGGGAGATGGCGGTACTTGGAGTGTTCACTAGATGAACGCAAGGGCGGACGCATGGATAGAAGGAGAGGCAGAACTGCAGACCGACGGACGGCTGGATTGACGTGCAGAGCGGGTATGTGCCATAGGGGATGCGAGATGGTGGTACTTGGAGTGTTCACTGGATGGACGATTGGATGGATGGACAGAGAGACTAGAAGACGAACGTACGGACGGACAGACGCATGGACGCATGGATGGACGCATGGACGGTCGAGCGGACGGAGGGAAGCAAAAACGAATGGACGGACGGAAGTGCGGACGGGCTGACGGACGCTTCGCCCCCCTCATCATCATTCACTCCGTGTATATGCTGTGATTTTTCATTTATTTTGTATGAAACTTTCTCAATTTTTCGTTCGGTCACAGCCAACGCTGTTTTTTTCCACCAACGAACGACACCGACATCCCCACCATTGTCGGAATGTCTGTGAAACAAGCTCTATAACAGTATAGCGCGTTAATAGGCCCCTTCAGCGAACAGTTTACAATCCGCTTCGGCAGACATGCAAATGCTAACAAGTTTCACGTGGATGTGTGCAAGTGATTTTAGATTGTGTGTGGAGAACCATCATAGAACAGCGGAACGTAAATCGCTTATATCGCTCTTACGCAGTGGATTCAGCGGAGGGTGAAGATACATCCACTTGGTTTCGCCGTCGTTTTGCAGTCAAGCCGACCGCACGTCGCGAAACGCGCTTGGCAAAAGCTCAATATCATGCAGTTCCCTGTCCTCATTCGGAACGCTACATCTGCACGTGGGTGAGCGATGGCGACGCTCCGATACAAGTGTCTAATTGCACGGAAACCAGTCATGGTTCATTCAAACAGGCGGCATTGCTGAGTTGTTTGGTAGGCCAGGTGACTTGGACGCTACTGCGTCATTACTAATGGACACTCACTACTGTTAGAGCACAGCCACTCGCAACAGAACACTGACTGCCCTACTTCCTTCGCACTCAACTACCGTGGAAATTCGACACAGCGCTCGCCGGTTTGTGACTTGTTGAGTTTATAAGAATGTTCGACGACTTATGCTACGCAGTACTCTACAGTGGGAGAGTACGCAGTCTCAACAACATGGTCCTCTTTAAGTGTGAATGCACTTTATAAGCGACCCTGAATTCGCCGTCCGTAGTGAGCCTCCTCCTCTTCCCTAGCAACGGCGCGAGGAGCGGAGAGGAGCGTCTGTAGCAACCGTTCAGCGACGTGACACACCACGTGATGGCGCGCGCTCCGCCCTCCACTCCGTGGCTGGGGGTGCCCGCGCAGCCACGGCTTGCTCAAGATCGGCAAGTTGTCATAGGTATGGATCCATCGTAGGCATCAACCTCGACTGCGATACCTCCAACGACGAGTACAACGCAATCGAATGCGAGCATTGCACGCGTTGTGAAAGATGTCGCGCTGGTTGTAGACAAGGCAGCGCGGCGAAGGGCCCGCGATGCCGAACACAAGCGGGCGAAGCGGGCCGCGGACATAAACATCAATGGTTCCTGGGAATTGCAATGTGGTCACATGGAGGAGTTTACGTTAACTCACTGGCGAATTCCACCGGATTATAACTTTACTCTCCCTTATAGCATCACCCCGTGCATTCGCACTAAACCATGTTCACCCTCGGGGAAATGCTTGGGAGTTTGTTTTTTTTTTCATACATAAAAAAATGGTTAACAATTTCGAGCACTTGGTACTCTATTATGAGAGAGCTGAAAGCCGTCCCAAAAATATAGCTCTATTACGTCGAGTTCATGACTGTTAAAGGCAGTTACCCCAAGAGTTGCTTCCCTTGGAACCTCTCCGTAGAAACGCCTCAAAAGACCTAGCAAGGTGGGAAGATTGACACCATGATTATACCACAATGTTCAACTAGTAGCAAACAACATATCAACAGCTGCCAAGCATTTCACTGTTATAATAGCATTTTTAGTTCAATTTAGTACCCCTTCATTTTTTTATACATCTATGTCAAAAAAACATTCGGCTGATTTCACATACCTGGGAATCGACGTTATGTGAAGCATGCGCAGGAAAAGTGACCATATTGCAATTTTTTCATTGAAATACACGTCATGAATTGACGCTCAATATATGTAAAAATGTTGCACGCACAGACATAAGTTGAAGAGTATCAGATGTTTATATAACCACTTGTTTGCACTTGCGCAACGATGTGAACTGCGACATGCGTATTAGCAACACCAGAAGCTGATATGAAGCGCTGGTGCTCGCGAAGAGGCTGGCACTTGGCACTGCTACATAAATCAACACCACAATTGACGTTAACCCGAGGTCACGGCTGTCGATAGTTATAGCGCGAGAACAAACCGACGACACAGAGACAAGAAGGACACGAAAGACACGAGCGCTGTATCAAAAGAGTACATATGTAATGTTTATTAAACTGGGTAGGCAGCACTAAAACCACTATTGACGCTTAACGAAGATTAGCATCTATTTAAAAAGTAGTTCCGAGACCTGGGGTAGCTCTGTGCCATGCAGAATGTTTGGGTTCGATTCCTGCTAGAACCCTGAAATTTATTATTTGCATTCGTCGAGGGGTCAACGCTGCCTATGTGATGTGTCTTTTAACAATGCCATTTATTCTATATGTTTTCGTTGGGTCGACGCTGCCGATGTCGGGTGTTGCTTAACGCTCACGCGTTAGAATATAGCACGTGTGTTCACGTCTTGTTCTCGCATTTCCTTGGTGGATACTGTCTATCACCTATGGCGCATACCCGCATACCAGCGCCACAAACCTGCTCGTGGGTACGTTCCACTGTTTGGCGGGAAGTGTTTGACGACGAACACGACGGGATTGTGACATTATTCATGTATTGAACAAAACGTCAGATTCGTGAAACCATCTTACCCTCCCATGCCAATTTTGGTTCACGCCAAGTTGAGGGGGTGACCACGAGAGCACTCAAACCTAAACGGATAGATAGATAGATAGATAGATAGATAGATAGATAGATAGATAGATAGATAGATAGATAGATAGATAGGTGTTAAAAGTGGTTGCAGTATGCAAAAAAATTATTTTTAAAAACCATTGACAGTATAACCACCAGTTATTTTTAAAAATGTGCTTTGTTGTGGAGAGCAGGAATTATCACAGAAGACCCAAAAACCTTTACCTCTTAGCCTGCATTCAAATAGGATTTGAGTGAAAACAAAGAATGATAACATGCATATGAACAATCTTACACTCGCCGCATATGATACAGAAAACGTTGTTGAAAAGGGAGTCCGACGTTGAAATGGGAGAAAAACTGTGTGAAGATATTTGAAAAGATATTTTCAATTTTTTCAGATAAATATATTTTTGAAATTATGCCTAAACAGCGATTTCGTTCCCGACACCCTTCACCCTAATCCGAAAAGATTGTTCCATGGAGTCACTCTCAGAATGCTTTTCCCACACGACAGCCTTCGGATTCAGCCTTCTGTCTGCCCTCTTGATATTACTTTTTCATTCAGGAAACCACCTGGATCCGTTAGTGCGGGGAACAAGACACCTTTTCCTTGTTCGACCGATAACTTTTTGACACAGCGGCACAATACACGTCCTTTTTTACAGCGGCACAATACACGTCCTTTTTTTTTACACGTTGGAGGTATCGCAGTCGAGGTTGATGCCTACGATGGATCCATACCTATGACAACTTGCCGATCTTGAGCAAGTCGTGGCTGCTTAGCTTTTAACATCACAGGGTGTTGCAGTGTTTATATGGCGCCATTGAACTTCACAGTAAATCAGATGGTAGCTGTAACACACTGCTTTTAAATGTGGCGAGGCTCCTGCAGCAACAGGACGAGAGGAATTTGACGCGTTCGTGCACCCTCTCGACAAGCAGCGCCGCTTGTGGCAACTGAGGGCAGTCATCACATGCGGGGCCACCCTCTCTAGGAAGGAATGCGCGCGCTCTACACACTAGCCAGTATATTTCTAGACACTGTAGAAATGCTTCGCATTTGAAAAGTTGCCGCGCATCTCCGTGCTTTGCTGCGAACGTTGTTGAAATGCGAGTTTTCTGTCTGCAGGTGCTGTGTGAGAAATAAACGCTCAGCTAGCTAGCCGGAATGTCTGCAAACGAATGTTTGAGCAGAACGCAGAGCAATTTGTAGCTCCCACTTTTTTCTTCTTTATGGACAATGTTTAAACGAGATTAAGACGACTCGGCGTTGATTGAGAGATTAAACTTTCACCGCGTCTCTTTCGCCGTGCTACCCGTGATGAATACCTGGACAGTTTGTCCTTGGATCTAGGCATTTTCTACCTCTCTGAGCGAATGGGTGTCTTATTGTCGAATTCGGGGATTTTTTTGGCACTGCAAAAACTACGTTACGCGCCCTTATTAAAGGCACTTATTAGTAATCATGCTCTTTCGGCTAAAAAAAGCGGTAAAAAGCGATAACTTTCGCCTTTTATGTTGCGGTGGAGTCTATCTACGCGACAAAGAGGAAGACGGCGAAGTGTTTATAGAGACACGAACGCACGCACCCGGCATTTGAATTGGCCTCGAATGTTGGATGCTGTGCTGCAGGTGCTGGGTAGACGAAAAAAAGGAAGAAAGGAACAGGCCACGCTGGACAAAGAGGCGGAGCCAGAAGCTCGAGAGAAAAAGACGCGTTGGCCTGGCCGGACGTCAACGTTCGGTACGGCAACATCGCTGGAGGTACCTTGTCGGACCTCAACGCCCGAAGGACTCCGTGCGCGGCCCGCCTTCTGCTCCTGCGCCCAGCGAACGCAGAGCCTGTGAACACCCGCCTGGCCCTTCTCGTATGGCAGCATCGACGCTGCCGTGGGGTCTTCGTCGAGCCCCAAACGCGTGAGCGCGTCGTGTTTCTGATCCACTTCTAAATAAGCTTCTGGTGCTCCTTGTAGTTCCGTGCTTTGTATTTGTGTTGTTTGTGCCTTCTTGCGTTCGAATATATGTTTCTGTGCCATGCAAGTTGCGTCCACTTCCTTGCTGCCCTAGCCAGCGTCTCTCGCACGACTCTTAAAGCCTTCATCCGAAACCTTTACATCATAACACTGGCGTCCACGACGGACACTCTCATTAGTTTATTGAACTCTGGAAGGTCGGAGCAGCATAGTCGGGGAGCATCGCTAAGGGCTGCACAAAAAAGAAATGACAGCATATCCATTGAGTGAATGATGGAGAGTGGGGCGAAGCATTCGTCCTTCCATTCGTTCTTGCTTCCGTCCGTCCATGCGTCCGTCTGTGTGACCGTCCGTGAGTCCATCCGCCCGTCTGTGCGTGTGTCTGTTCGTGGGTCCGTCCCTGCGTGCATCCATGCATCCGCCCCTGCGTCCATTCATGCGTCCATCCATGCATCTGTCTGTGTGTCCGTTCGTCCATCCATTCAACACTCCAAGTACCACCATTTCGAATCTTATCATCATATTTTCCCAATATAGAAGCACCGCCCTCCAGCGGACCTTCCAAGGACTGAGCGAGAGAAGGCACACGCACACTTTCTTACGGTTTGCGCTTCGGGTCTACTTCCCACCTTTAACCACCTCGAGTTCATGATATATACTAGTTCACTGTATTCATGGCACTGCGGCCCAACGCTCGCTAAACCTTTTTAAAACCAAGGAGGTTATACCCAGCGAGTGTAAATTAGCAACCTATTCCTGTCAGATAGTGCTCAATGTACATGCCAATGGCTGCTAATAGGAAATGAGAGGCAGCTAGGAGAATTCGGCTTTTAGTTTCTTACGGCTTGCGCTTCGTATCTACTTCCCACCTTTAACCACCTCGAGTTCATGGTGTATACTAGTTCATTGTATTCATGGCACTGCGGCTCAACGCTCGCTAAACCTTTCTAAAACTAAGGAGGCTACACCCAGCGAGTACAACGTAGCAACCCTATTGTCAGATAAGGCTCCATGTACATGCCAATGACTGCTAATGTGGATCGCAGCATGCGCGTCAACTAAAAGTCGAATGCTCCTGTTTCTCCTTCCCCATTAGCAGCTATTGGCATGTACCTTGGGCATTATTTTATTATTGTTCGACAACGCACAGATGCAACCTCTCACCGGCACCACCTTGGAGGTCAAAGTGTTATACTTGTTACACACTACAACGGCTACGAGGGATGAACGGGTGCCGCTATAAGGAGCTTCGCCCCTAAAAACAAGAGCCTACGATATCATAAAGGTCGTAGGAGAGCAGGAGCTCGCGAGTTACAGCGGCAAATTGGGAACAATCCGGACACGGTGTACACAGATGTCGCCCTATGCGGCGCGAACAAGTACGCAGTCGTAGGAGCGGCCCCGGGTCAAGGCCTTCTGACTTGCGTCACGGCTCGAGCCGTACTACGCGAATAACGCGGAGGCTTTAGCTATCGCACTTGCTATCAAAGCTCAGGATATTCTAGGACGATCGTTTTTTTTATTCCCACCGATTCTATGGTCACATAGAGTCTTTTTCCCGGGAAGACTACCGCACAACACCATTAGCCTATTAGGACCAGACCTAACGCAGGACCATGCTATCATTTGGTGCACGGGTCACGAAGGAGTTGATGGCAATCAGAGAGCGGATGGCGCAGCTCGTGCTTTAACCAACCAAGCGGCCTACCACTACGATGACAACCCTTTTTTACCGCGAGATATCCTTGAAAACAAACGGCTTGAGTGACGAAAGTACAGTGTAACACACACAGCTCTAACCAGGCGGGAATCTTGTGACTGGCACCGTATACAAACAAACACATATCCAAATATTTCGTTGAAGCATGCCTTCACCCTGCGATGAACAGCGGTAGTTGTCCGTGGTGTGGAGGCAGATCCATTCTCGCCCACATAACGTGGTATTGTCAGAATAAGCCAACTGAAATTAACTCGCTGCAAATAGCCAGCTAAATTTCTGGAAGGGGGCAGTGGGAGACATTGCTCGCCAGCGAGGATCTGGAGGTGCAACTAGCGCTCCTCGACCAAGCGCAGCGGGTCACTAAAGCGAGTGGAGTCTTGGAATAGGGGCCCCACCCTCATGTCCCCCGTACCTTTTTTTCTTATTTCTTTTTCAAATAAACGTTTTGATATGTTCGTAACAAAAAAAAAAGGAAACAGCACACGCGCCACTCGTCTCTATGGCAAGGAGGATTTTTAAAAAATCGCTGGAGTGAAAATCATTCCCTAGGCGTTAAGCCGTGCCTCTGGTAAGATGGCGGCTGCGGTGGCCATCTTACTAAGGGCATGATATAGTATCACCATGAAGCCATTAAGAACGGAGCGTATCCTCGCACATCCAACGAGTGTAATTTGGAAACTTTTTTGTGCCACACAGTGCTCCAAGTTCGTCTTAGTGTTACTAGTTTCCCTTTGTGAGCCTCTTTGGAGGCAAAGTTCTTAAGAAGTTCAGTCACCCATACTCATTTCTGTGTGTTAATTAGTTGGAAACAACTATCTTTTAATATAAAACTAACGCAGGATTTACACTAAGATATCAAAGCCACTTCATCTCTAATAGGACACTATCAGAAAAGAGCATGTTTCCGCCGTCTTGGCAGTGGAAAAAGCTGGCTACACTTCTGCTGGCAAGGCACTGCGGGAGCTTCCACTCCAGCATTTTTTTAAAATCCTCCTTGCTCCACAGGGAGGACAGGCTCAAGTTTGCGCAGCGCTATTCACCACCCTAGCGGAAAGAGGGTAAAGCTCCGGTCTCTCGGACGGGCCGTGCTTGCTGGTTTTTCCTATTTCGCGCACGGCAAACGTGTTCCTTGAATTGCTTACCTCGCATTTCGCATGCTATGGGCAGCGCTCCTCCATCAGTATAGAAAGCAGGCACGAACTACTGCTGCATTGTGAGCTGCTATAAAAGTGTACACATGACGAAGGCTTGGAAACTACCCGTCAAGTTCTACCGTTACCAATGCAGGCAGCGCGAGAAGCAAAGGCGTCAAGAGTGGATTATGGCAGTTCACCGATACTCTGCGGTCTCATTACTTTGAAAATTTTTGTCGTGTACAGTACTACAGATTAGTATTTACCTGAAGAAAACGCGGGGGCCGGACTCATAATAAGAAAAACCATGTTTGTAAACTGAAACTACAGCAAGTAGACAACCACTGTATATTTTGTATATTTTGCGGTTGGGTTCTGGCTTCCCGAGACAACCATTAGTGCTAAAGCGGTGGAGCTTGCTAGCTTAATTCACTTAAAATACTTTACTGCGAGCATTGCAAGCGTTTCATTCAGTTGATGGCTCTAGACTTCTCAATGCCGCTCAGTGTAAACAGATTTGTGCTGCGGGTTCGCTCTGACGTTTATACGTACAGGTCTTACAAGAAACACCCACCTATAAGTTAGCGTGATGAGGTGTTGTGATGATAGGATTGATTTGTGGGGTTTAACATCCCCAAACCACGGTACGATTATGAGAGACGCCGTAGTAGAGGGCTCCGGAAATTTCGACCACCTGGGGTTCTTTAACATGCACCCAAATCTGAGAACACGGGCCTACAATATTTCCACTTCCGTCAAAAATGCACCCACCGCAGCGTGGGTAAGCAGCCGAGTACCTTAGCCACTAGACCACCGCGGCGGTGGTGATGCTAGGACCGACGTCGTGAGTTCAATTCCCGCATACGCCAGCTGCATTTCCACGGGAATGATACGCATTAACAGGGCGCTCAGATTTTGCTGCAAGAATGATAGACAGGGCGTGTTGGTGCTAAATATTTCAAGTGTACGGTGGTATGACGCTCAGTGTATACAGAAGGGACGCTCGGTGTGTGTGCACCCTCTGTCTGTTGTCGTCGCGCCGTATGCTTGTCAAATAGATTTAGATGCACGTAAAAAAAAAAGACCCTCAGGTTGGCGGAATCAATCTCTCAAACCACGGCGTTCTTCTTAATGATATGATAGTTTTGGCACGTAAAATATCGTGTCCTTGCATGCGCCCAAGCTGCGGGCTATATACAGCTGCCGCTATGAAAACGAGTTGAAAAAATAACCACGGCAGCAATAAAATTTTTGATGGTTCCCCGAAATTGTATTCGGTTATGAGGGGAAAATCTCGGCGTAACTAAAAAGATGCTTGATTCTATGAGCGTATTGCACAGTATGACGAATACCAAGCGAGATGTCAGTGTTCGACATTCGATTCAGGGAACACGCTGCGTGATCATCCGTGGATATTAATACGAAGTGAAACATGCGCAGCAGAAAACATGCGTGGTAGAAGTGGACATGAAATACTCTTTGTTTTTGCGCATCTTTACACTTTCGAATCAGCTGCGAAAAAAAATCCAATGTGTCATTGAACTTACGACCCAACCTTGTTGACATCCGATGGAAACCTCGGCAAAAGTGAAACTTTAATGAAACTGAACGCTGCGCAATGAAATAGTACCGGGGACATAACAGGGCAGACGTAAGTTTTGTCTCTTCACACTGACCTCCTAATAAATTTAAAGCCACGTGATAAACTTGGCATTCAAGCAATAGAAACCCGAACGCTATATACAAATGTACGTGAAAGCGTGGTGGTAGTTTACCGACCGCTCCAAGAAGACACGGATGTCGCAGCAAATGCGCGTTTTACCGATTACATACATATAGAATTCACGCAGTCACCTCACTTTTATTGTCATAACGATTGATTGGTTGATATGTGGGGTTTAACGTCCCAAAACCATCATTAGCATATAAAAGACGCCGAAGTGGAGGGCTCCGAAAATTTGACCTCCTGGGGTTCTTTATCGTGCACCGAAATCTGAGCACGTTTTAATGTCATAAAAGGCAGCTGTTCACCATCGACATTCACATAGCACTCGCTCAAAAACATCGTGTTTGAATTGCTTGGTCCCGCAAATTATGTCAATGAGTCACTCTCGCTTGTGATAAGATTCATACCGTGAGAACGTTTCTGCCCGGTTCGGCGAGAACTATTTACAGCCCGTAGCAGTGTTTGCGTCAAAAGGACCGACTAAGGGGACTCTTTTGGCGCAGCTCTTGATTCAGTGCATCGTGAAACTTGAGCAGGCCGGAGTGTTCGTTGACGGCGTTGTGTGCGATGGAGCATCCACCAACCGCTCCATGTGGAAGCACCTTGGGATCAGCGGCGCACTGGGCAGCGTGGTGAATGCATTCGAGCACCCACTGGACTCTTCAGGGAAGGTGTATGTCCTATCTGACATCCCTCACCTTTTCAAGTGCATTAGGAATCGACTATACGACAAGAAGGTATTGATGAAATATGGCAAGCTCATTAGATGGTCATGCTATGATGCCCTGTTCGTTGAAGACAGCAAGCACTGTGGTGAACTTCGAGTGTGCCCAAAAATAACGTATAATAACGTCAGCCCATCTAAGATGCTGAAAATGAGAGTTAAGCTTGCAACACAGATTTTTAGTAACTCCGTGGCTAAAAGGAATAATGTTCTACGCACAGAAAGGCGCACCACGTCTTACTAATGCCGAGCCGCCTGTCCAGTTTACCCTTCTTTAGAATGATCTCTTTGATGCACTGAACCGGCGTTTCTCTGCAGAAGGCCTAAAACTGGGATGTAAAGATTTTCTGTCCTAGAAGCTGCATCTGTGTTGCTAGACTCTTGGGAGACCGAGGTCGTGAAAAGAGAGATTTCCAAAGACGATTTTTTGACGCAGTTAACCGCTGAAGGCTCACGTGTAACAATTAGGTCGGTGCGGGAGCTTTCAGTTTACCTACTGAAAGAGTGCGGTTCGAAATATGTTCTAACAGCAAAAATGAATCAAGACCCGTTGGAATGTTTTTTTTTTGGTATCGTAAGGCAAGCTGGAAGGCAGAACGAACACCCTACATTTCCCACGTTCCTTCAGCTATACCGCATGCTGAGCCTGTATTTCTTGCTAAAGCCACCACAGTTCGGCAACTGCACAACTACTGGAAACAAGCAAGCTTCTGTTGTCACCTTGGCGGATTTAAGAAATATTTACAGTGATTCATCCTCGCAACACCCTGCGAAATTAGATCAACGGAAAGAAAAACTTGACTTGGAAGTGTGGCAGCTTGGGCTAGTTGGTATGGCATGACGATAGTTATTGCGCGAGAACAAAACGACGACACAGAGACAAGAAGGACACGAAAGAAACGAGCGCAAACTTCCAACTGGGTTTATTGCGCAGAGCACGAAAATATATAGAGGAGACAGTGACCATGGCACAAGAGCAGAACATAAGAAAACCAAAAACAAACAATACAAAAATACAAAGGCACTGAAAAACAGCAAAGAAAACCTAGAAAAAACCGAACCAGAAAGGTAAAGCTACCTGCCCGCACTGAATCCTTCGAGGAACCTGCGTTCCTTCTCGGACTAAGCCACGGAGGGCTTGCTAATCCAAGGCACCTGTTCGCTTAACCTGCCCGCACCGAATCCTTCGAGGAACCTGCGCTCCTTCTCGGACAAGGCCACGGAGGGCTTGCTAACACACCTGCTAACACAAGGCACTTGACACCCTGATTGAAGAAGGAAGCTTGGAGTGTGATGACCTCTTCGACTTCGATGACTCAGACGCAACAGTAGTTGACTGCATCGTCTACTACGTCACAGGATTCGTATCCCGGAAGGTTGGCAGCTGCACATGCTGCACCAGTTGCAAAGAGGCTCTTGCAGGAAAAAAAGGCACTGTAAATGTCCCTGAAGCCGACCTAGTGTACTGCAAGACAAAGGGCTGGCTGACACACCCAAACATGCATCTCTTCGATCTTTTCAAATGCACTGAAGAGCATTTTGCAATACATGCTAGTGACCGAGATGTATACGACAAAACCATTGATGCTGTGCTGGAGATTCACACCTTTATGTTTCCATGCAGTGCTCAGAAAGAAGAAATGCTGCCAAAGCTGTTGCATTATTACGTGTTCCTGCGCACGCGGCAGTACTGCAGGCAATTGAAAAAAAAAAGAACGAAAAAAAAATTGCCCGCAGCTTCCCTCGGGGGAACACTGAGGAGGATGCGGAAGCATGTAATTGGTCAACGGGTGTTAAATTGCGGCTTACTTGGGTCGATGGCTAAATTGGTTAACGTGGTTGTGAAATGGGGTGTTAAATGAGTGAACACGTACGGCACGTATGCGAAAGGGCGGTGTTTTATTTATTGCGACGAACTTTGAGGACGATGGCTTTGTGGTCGGTAAAGTAAAGAGTGAGTGGATCGCGTTGCATCGGTCGTAGGTCGAAATTTGCAAAGACGTGGTCGATGCAGGTTCCGCGAATGGTGGTCGGCTGGAGAAGCGCGCGCGCAGCACAGATGGCGACGGCGCGACGGCGCATGCGCTGTCAGCTGTCGAATGTTCTCGAAGGAGAAACGCGCGCGGCACAGATGGTGGGCGACGGCGCGACGGCGCATGCGCGCGTCAGCTGTCGAATGTTCGAGAAGCGGTGCGGACGGCGCGGACGGCGCACTACAAGGCGCGAGTATAAGACGCTTCCCTATCTAAAACAGCCATGAATTGCGAAAAATGCCAAAGCTTCTTTAAAACAATCGATTGTCTGAGCGTGCAGACTTGCGAAAAATGTCAAAGCATGTTTGACACCCAATGTCTGGACGAGTGCAGTACCGCTATTATAATATTCCTTCGCGTATAAGTTTAGGTGCACTCAGTTTGTATGTTTCGCTGTTATTGTTTTGAGAACGCTGCTATTATTTGAATAAATGGTGAAGAAACAAGCAAACATGTGTTGAATCATTGTACAATGGCTAGTTTAGAGGATAGAAAATTGTTGGTGTTGTTTTTTGATTGTGGTTTCAGGTAGGGTTTACCGTAAAAGCCGACAGGAGTGTCATGTTTGAGAACCTTATGACTGCTAAAAGATCGGGGATCGAACTTCAAAAAATCGATTATTATCTAATGTCTTGTTCGTGCCGTGCTGTCCATTCAATGTTGTTGCAATTTCTCTAAATAAAATTAAAAAAACAAGTAGCAGCAGTTGTCTCTAGAATACGATGAAACTTGTGCAACCACGCCGCACGCTGGGGCCAATGTGACGTCTACTCAGTCGCAGTTCGTCATAGCTGTACGGGTAGGTGCAGCGGATATTAAGGAGTGCAAGCAAACATTCACTTGATTCACAGATGAACTCCCAATGGTCGCTCACTCGAACGATATATTTTTCATTCGTCGCGCCGCGGCTGCGTTCGCACCAGCGTGTACGCGCAGCGTAGCCGGTTGAGCGGGCCGCAATCACTTTCGCCATCTATCGGCTGGCCCCCGAAGGAGAACCCTACGTCGACGCGCTGGGCGGCGGCGCTCTCTCACCTAATATACCTCTTACACCGTGGTATTAGGCAAGTTTAGGATAAAAGGCGCGTGTGTTTAACGGTTTTGAGCATGCCACTACAAATTCAAGCCTTCACTGCAAATTTTAATTGCTTCATTATTCTTTAAAACATACTTTATCCAAGACCTACATAGGAGGTCAAAATAAGGTAGTATGGCTGTGCTTAGACAGTTTGCTTATCGTTTATCTTATAACACTCAAAAGATTCGGCTTACTGCACGACCCTCGGGACGGCTTAAAGCTCTCCCATAGTAGAGTACCCTGTGCTCTAAATCGTTACCCCCTTTTTCTAACCCCCCCCCCCACCATACAGAAATAAAAAAAAAAGGTTAAGAGTGGACACTCCCGTAGACCCCAGCGGCCCAATCGACCCTAGCACACCTGGTGGTTGGTGAAAGCAAGTGGCGCGCGCTTCCTGTTCCGGTTTCACTGGCGCAAATTTTGAATTACTTCGCGTAACCGACGTTTGGCTATGACGAAAGTTCACGATTTCAGACCACTATTCACCGCCCAAATGGATAGTTTTTGTAGGTCGTTTTGACTTAGCGATTCCCTGTTTTGTTTTGTTCAGTGGTTAGTGCGAATCGGTCGTGACGTATTTTTATTTCGATTAAGTTATAATAAAAAGAGATGCAGGTAATGATAATTCACTACGGTTTTATTCATCGCGCTTGTGTTTTTCTTTTGGAACAAGTGATCAATGTATATATCAGTCAAAGAGACAGAGTATCCGCAATGTTTTATTCAAACGGAAGGTAGAGTCTGAGAATATAAAAAAGCACAATATGACAAAGGTGGACAACAAATGCATCTCGCCTTACAAATAAAGTGTAACAAATGCAGAGAGAACACAGACAACGCACACATCGCTAGAGTTGGCAGAAGCCGAGAAGCTGGTGAAGTATGACACACCTGGCCTGTGGGTAAGTAAGGATCTATGGCAAAAACACAGCACACAATGCTGATGAAGAAGGAAGAAGTGACATATACACAGCAATGAAGTCGCAAATCACGCCTGGGGTTAACCGAAATAATGCATAGAAAAAAAAGAGCGCACAGAAACCACACGACACAATATAGCCGAAAGGCAAAGGTGCAGTGTGCTGGCTGTGCTTAAGAACAGCTAGCCCAAAGTAAAAAAAAGCACACCTGATGGCTGCTTCTCCTCAGAAAGGTAGGGCTATGCAGCTTGCTCACTACGTGAAAGACAAACTTTATGCTACAACACTGGCAGGTCTTGTGGCTCTTCTTATGCGTCGCCTTCATCACAAACTTAAGATCCCAAGTGATTTGCGTCTGGGTGTTGCTGTGATGCTTGCGAGCTAAAATAGATTGTAGTCATCACTTATCCGGAATTGTGGACATTAATTGGTGCTACGAGAGCGGTATTACAGGGCTAATAAATAGCAGAAGGAAACCACTTTGGCTCATAATTTTTCACAAAGGCTCTACATCGTACGTTATCACTCACAAGCTATATAAAAATAAGATGGCAGCGTCCGCAGCCCCATCAAACGCTACAAGTTTGGGTATTCGTTTGAAAATTTTAATTGGTGAGATGAGGAGGTTGATGAGAAGCTAAAATACGAAAAACGTGATAACGTGAACCGTACCCACTTCATACTGTGTTCCTTACCCGCTCGAAGACATTTCAACAAGCGGTTTTGTTATCGATATATTACTTGAGCTGGAGAGATAAAGCATACACAGTGACCAAACGACCCACAGTAAAGTGTACAGTTCGCCCGCATTTGCTACAAAAATACAGACAGGATACCCAACATTTTTTTTAAGGTTATGCAAATCACTTCGAGCGAATACACTTTGTCCCTACTCCTCATAGCGGGTAACCAAAACAATGTATGCAACGAAGGAATGGTTAGTCCAGTTGAACTGAATATAAGCATATAAGACTATAATGAAGTCTGCTGTAACGAAGTAATAACATAACAAAGCTATTGCAGGATTCGGCTCAACTCGAATACTTTAGTGTAAACCCACCGCTAATTGCTAACCTTTGAACTTGTCAAGCTGTATGCCTGAGATTGAAGACTGGAACCTAACCCTATCTAAGTGTCGGTTCACAAAACGCGCATGCCAACATAAACGAACCCGGCAAAACATTTTCAGAAACTTCGCGCGACACCCAGCATAGCAGGAATGAAAATCGCCAACAACAGATAGGGATACAAAACTTCGCACACTTTCAGGTGATGTGCAGTGGCCTCAATCATGGCAAGAAAGTGAGATTCAAGTTGTTGTACGTATGCAAAAGCTGCTTCTGATGGCACAGTGAGATTCCCAAAAAGTTTGCTGAGGACGTGGTATGCTTTAAGCATTGTGAAATACTGGTGGGTGCCCTTAAGCGTCTCACTGTCGTCTTTCAGTAGCTGTGGGCAACTGCAACCCTCACATACATTCCGAAGGAAGTGTTTGATTAGAAAACCAGCTACATAATATGCAGCGGAGTCATCGATAATATGGGAGTGAATGTTGGTCGCAAGTTCAGAGAGATCGTCTAGAGCGGGGAAGTCGTCAGGCTGTGGCTGTGCACAAACTTCAGTATCCACAAGAGACGCACGTGAGGGAGAATGGCGAGAGCTGCTCCTCGAGGAGGTCACATTCATCATTCTCGACATTTCCGTATTCTGACAGCTAGAAGTGTTTTCTTATGCAGATGTGATCCAGGCCACAAACAAATTGTGCTACATTGGAATTGGTGTTGCAACCCTGTTTTTGCCTAATGTGGCCAAATATGTTCTCCAGAGGATCCTGTTGAAGCCTGCGTGTTAACAGGTATTCAAAATTGTAATTTTTGGAGAGGATGTCCCATAGTTGACAAATAGCCTGAATTGTAATTTGCCAACCTACGATAGTTTGTGGTTGACGTCTGCCAACAAACTGCCATGATGCAATCCAGGGAAGCTGGCCTCGGAGGAAGTCAATGAGCTCTGAATCATTTTTCATGATTGCATGCCGCAGCTTTTGCGAAGTTCTTTTTTTACTCGAGCTGTTCAAGGCATCGAAAATCCTGTCCATACGATCACAAAATTGAGCTGTAGTGATGGCCGAGGCAGGCAGCACTTTCGCATACACCCAATCGCAACCGCAACTCATGTGAAGATTGGTAAAGACTTACAATGTGCGACCAGTTAACGATGTCATCCCTAATGTATAACTTGTGTGCTTGGACATTATTGCGCGTTGTTTTAATTAAATGCGGAACATCAAAAATGTAATACACCCGCTCACAATTAACTTCAAAAAAAGGCTTTGCTACAGTCACTCTTAGTTGGTTAGCGAGACTTACATTTGAACTGCCCTGGTCACAAATGACTGCTTTCACAGCAATATTAATGCTCCTAAGCTCCAAAATGAGTGACACCAGCAAGATATGCATAACAGATGATGGTGTTGATGTGTGCCCTATAGTAAAAGCAACCGGTTGAAGCCACTTTCTCGAAACACCAACAAGAAGAAAAACCAATGCACGATCAGCAATGGTTGAAGTGCGATGAGTGCCATCATCTGTAAAACCCTGTACAACGTCTCTTGTAGCATCATAGTACAAATTCTTTTTGAGTGCTGTTTCGTCGAAAACTAAAGCGCACACTCTGTCCCGTTCATTCCAAGCTTGAGTACTTGTTGCAATCGAAAAAAGGATTCCTGGAATTATGCCTGGAGTCATCTTTACATTAGCTAGTCACCTCCTTAATGAACGCCGGGAGGGCAAAGAAAAATATGGAGCCAAAAATCGGTATGCTCGCGGACCTCGGAAGTTTAAGTGAAGAGCGAATTTCTTGAACCACACGGGAAACCGCTTGCCCTTGCGTTCGGGCCTCAAGCGAACATGTGCAGAAAGAAGTTTAAAAACCTCCTCGGTGACGTGCGGTCGGATAACTCCAAGGGCCTTTGAAGTCGATGACGGTGCTTAGTGAGGCTGTCCCCGCAGTCTTTTGATAGTTTTCCGCTGTGCTGCTACTTTGGCTTGCAGATGTTTGATGGTTTGCTTGTACTTCATTGATGGAGACATTGTAGCGGGCACACAGGAACGCACTGCAATAAACAAAAAAATGGATGTAAAAGCGAAGAACAACTAATCCCATACGAGCACTTTCCTCGCTCTTTCAGACCCAAGGTGCACAGTTTACTGTGGTGCAAAGTTTTCGATTCCACTACCTAAAAACAAACCATTCACAATGTTGACAATGCACAAAAAAATGAAAATCACCAAGAGCCCACCCTTGCATTTTGTAAGTGCACACGTAGTGTCCTTTTGAGGATAGTTTCCTCAGAATGTCCTAAACGTAAAATAGCACATTAAAAACAGCTGCAAAAAAACATAGTCACCATTTTCTCTAGGACACTCAGGCGTGGAGCTGTTGGCGGAGACGTCTTCTGGAGGGTCTTGTTAAGCTTGTTCAGTGCCTCGGACAGTGCTGTCGGAACAATCTTGCGAGCGGCCTGCGGAAGTCTCTATATCAATACACTCAGGTGTTGAAGTGAACATACAACTTACCAGTCACACAAGTTCCTTTTGTGACAGCTGAACGACTGGTTAAGGTTTTCTCCGGCAAGACGAAGTCAGCAGAAATTCTTTTGCCAGCTACAAGAGAGCTGCCACCTGCAGAGGTTTGGTCAACAGTCAATTTGGGTAAAAAAAAGAAATCGCGACACTGAACGCACCCTGCTCATCGGGGCACCTCAATGTGTTGGAGCCTTTTTTGAAGTCTCTACCGCAGGTCCTGAAGAAATGAAATTACGACAATGTGTCAGTAAGAGGCTTAAAATAACACAAACTGAAGCTCATCCGCACCTTGCAGTGCAGCTTCTGCAGTCATGTCACAGCCACTATTTGAAGCGACGCTCAGAGAAGCTGCATATATGTGCAGTTGGTACAAGTTACAAAGCTTGTAGCATGGGGAAACTTAAACAGCTCTTTCAAACGCATAAATTGGTCAAACGTGGAAGAAAAGAGAAGGCACCAACTAGGAAACAAGTAATTTGTGATTTTTGGAATTATCAACAGTTCCAGCTTTCACTGATGAAAGGTATATGTATATGTGCACTCAGGCTTGAAGATAACGTGAAATAGCCCTTTAAAGTCTTTTAAAACAAGTTGCGCAGGTCAATAGCATCAAAAAACAACAGAAATGTAAAGCTGCTGTTAGGAAAGTAATAGCCCACAATTCACAAAATTTTGATTTTCCAAGTGTTACTTCTATAGTGAGGTTTCTCCATCGGCTACAAAGATCTTCGCGGTTAACTGTCACCACTGATTCAATACAAGTGGCTGCTATTGCACATATTTGAGTTTCAGTTAATCACTTACATGGTGCAGCTGGTTGCACACTGGGAACAGCCATTCTTGTAAGCCTTGTGTGCCCAGAGTCCATGAAACCTTGAGCAGTAAAATGGTCGCTACAAACTCTGTACGTTGCGTACAATAGGCTGGCCGGCTTACTCAGGAGATCATCGCGTCGAGCATACTGCATCCATGCTTTCATCCTGCATTGGCAATGAACTATCAGCTGAAAGGGGAAGTGCTTGAATAGTGATTTTTTATTGTTACCCTCACTGACCAAGTACGAACAGTAAGCCTAAAGACATGCAAACCATACAAAAGCTATAACACACCTGCCGTCCCGTGTTATGCGGGAGAAACTCGTCCCAGGTTTCTTGTGGGTTCTGCCATTGTTGAAGCACCACGATACACAGCAGTAGCTGTCGTAGCTTGGACCGCCGGACGGCATGGCATCAGCGCGGTCTGAAAATGTTAGTAAGTGGATGCTTCGCTGTCAAATTACGAAAAAGATATGTGCATGTCATAAGTGTACCCGCAAACCCCTTTGAATGGTTAGCTAATCGATGCACAATACAAAACCAGTGATACATCTGTGACCCATAAAACTTTGACTTACAAAGATAGACGTCAAGACCACGTACAAAGATCTTCAGAAGTTTCCAGGCCGCTATCCCTTGTAATGCAATGGTATCGCGGCCTGCGAACTTTAGAACACCTTCATGCGTACGCAGTATCAGCAGTACATTGGGAAGAAAATTCGTAGTTGAAATTTGTGCGGTAAAATTATATTGGAAATGTCAAAAAAGTTTGTGGGCAGCTTGCACTAGTGGTGCAACGCTAGCGAAGAAACGAAGATGATGGCCACTTGGCTAGTCCAGATTTGCCTCCGGCACACCAAGAATTATTCGTGTTTCGAGCCTTGGGGGAACGCGTCGTGAAGCATGTGAGGCCCAGCGAACGCTTCTCAATATTTAGCACCGAGCCACCGAGCCTATGACCTAGCTGCCCAGCTATGCTCAGCGCACAGACGTTCGCGTCCGTGGCAGACGCAGCACGCGTCGCCTCGGCTTGACGCCGTGCCGCCTTTTGCTATACTGCATACGTTTCACAATGTTCCCGTCTAGCCGCCGCATAGAGCCGCAAACTTTCTTTTTAGCGAACCTCCCCGTCCTTACAAGCTTCAGGAAAAGGTAACAACTGCGTGAATGAGACGCCACGTAAGAAACAAACTCGCACACGCAAAGCGCAACGTGAGTGTGTGCATCTTTCTATGTTTGTTGAGGGTGTCTTATTCGCGCAGGTGTAACCGTTTTCTGAAAAAAAGACCCAAAAAGCCCAACAACATGTCATTCAACAAGCTTCGCTTGAAAACGTGCCTTACCTGTTATCTCACGCACGAAAACGCCGACGCAGCCGACGTTGACGACAGCGACGAAAGCTTCCCGCTGTCAGTCATGCATGGGCTTGTCGCTGGGTGGATGGTGTTTATGACAGTACGGCTGAAGAAAAATAATCGCGTAAGGTGTGTTGAATAAATTGTTTTTATGTATAAAGAACATACCACATTTTGGGCGTATAATTATTATTTTGTAAAAACAATTCTGTCGCATTGATTACAACTGTTTTTTTTTTGCGCTTGCGTCCTTTGACGTTTGGTGAGAGCGCTAGTTCGTTACGTAGTCGTGACGACCTTCCTGAGGCCAGGTTTCGCAGCGTGTCCTCTCTTATCTTTTTCTTTCTCTATGCCCCCCCCCCGGCAACCGTACAGCGTGTTCCATTGTTGACCCTCGGGACGTCTTAAAGTTCTCCCATAGTAGAGTACCCTGTGCGCTAAATCGTTACCCTCTTTCTAACCCCCCCCCCCCCCAAGTCGCAGGTGTTCCTTCGATATTCCTCTTAAGGACGGCTTTTAGCTCTTCCATAGTAGAATACCAAGTACTCTTAGTCGTTAACCACTTTTTTAAAAAACACAGCCTGATTGCCTAGGACCACGGGACAGCCTAGTGCTCTCCCAGAGTAGCATACCAATGATTTGTGGGGTTTAACGTCCCAAAACCACCATTTGATTATGAGAGACGCCGTAGTGGAGGGCTCCGGAAATTTTGACCACCTGGGGTTCTTTAACGTGCACCCAAATCTGAGTACATGGGCCTACAACATTTCCGCCTCCATCGGAAATGCAGCCGCCGCAGCTAGGAATCCAACCCGCGACTTGCGGGTCAGCAGCCGAGTACCTTAGCAACTAGACCACCGCGGTGGGGAAGAGTAGCGTACCAAGTACTCTAAATCGTTAAAGGGCCACTCACCAGGTTTGACAATTTCGAGCTGACAAGAGCAATGTGTAGACGAGTCGTTCATGATCACGGATGAAAGCTGCTCGCCCTCCCCTCTACCGGCGCACGCGTAGAGAATGAGGGCATGACGTGGGCGTAGGAATGGCACTACGTACACGGCGATGCAGTGACTTTGGTTCTCTACGTGGAAGAGTCTACCGTGGTCTGCACTGACGTTGTCAACAGCATACCACGTGACATGGCAAATTTATTTAACGCAACATGTGTAGTTTACGTACTTTTTGATTTAAGGGATGAATAAAACTTTAAATAAATAATGAGACGCAATAAAAATTGTGCACGTTTTTCTTACATTTTTCCCCGTGAAATGCTACAAGCTGCGGGGCTAATGTGCCAGCGTTTTACATGCGTTCGGGTTCCCGCGGTCAACGCATTTAGCAGACGACCGCCGTGGAACGCTCCAACGCGTTCGCGCACTCATTGTGCTCATCTACTCTACTGCGTCTAAGCCAACGTTTTCAAACAATCCCGCAGAAACAGACAGAAGACCACAAAATAACGCTGGTCAACAAAGCAACGCCGCTCGCGTGCACGGGGGCTGAGCTTGTTCGGGCACGTCATGCGAACGTCACCTCTTGGTCACAGAACACCTACCGGTGTCTTGGTCGGATGCCGGAGAGGGTGGGGAAGAGGTTAGGCTTGCGAAGGATACGCGGAGGAGCGGCAAGGGTTCGAGCTCGTCTCCTCTCACCCTCGTTTCGCGCCGCTTCAAAAAACCTGTTTTCTCCGCTCGTAATGAACCGATTCGAAAAATTTTTGTGGCAAAACGTTCGTCATCGAACACACAACAACTTCCACTGTCTAACTAAAATTCAGTATGATCCTGGTGAGTGGCCCTTTAACAACTTTTTCTAAACAAACAGCTTGATTGCCTAGGCCCACAGGACGGCCTAGTGCTCTCCCATAGTAGAGGACCAAGTACTCTAAATCGTTAACCAGTGTTTTATAAACACGGGTCCACGGGACGGATTTCAGCTTTCCCAGAGTATCACCAAGTACTCTAAATCGTTAACCACTTTTTCTAAATACACACGTTGTGTGCAAGTTTGTGTATGTGCAATCAATATTGTGTCTTTGAAGGTAATTTAAACTGCCATACTGTCGTGAAAAAGTTCCCTATGGATGTAAATAAAACCTCCCTGAATACATACAAAAACCCAGTCCTTTTGGGGAGTAAATATTTTGCTTCTTCGGGGCATGCGCTAAAGGACAAGTGTTTTACTCCCATTTTGCCTTATTTTTGTTTGAAGTGCATGGTCGCTGAACGATCGCAGTGCCAGAGTCCCCTCTAGTTAATTTTAGGAAACTCTATGCCATGAGCAGCTGATGAGCTACCATTTTCTGAACGTATGGGCTTCTGCGGAGCATAGGCGTATCAGCCGCGGAGGGGACAAGGAAGGCGCGAGCCTTCCCACAGAGAAAAGTTGGGGAGACTGAACCCCCCTCCCCCATTTTCGACAGTGATCACTGTCGGCTGCACGCTGGGGAAACCAACAACAAAGTTGATGGTTTCCTTCGTATATTATATGGTGTGGTTTAGGGATTTTAAACATTCATTATTATTATTATTATTATTATTATTATTATTATTATTATTATATTATTACACTGAGAACAAAAATGGGCTAAGGGCGGGATCCCTCGACCTGTTAAAGCGTGATTGAACTTTATTAGACTAAGAAAGCGCGTTGCGTTGCCCCTGCGTGTTGCGCGGTGGTGACGTTTCTCGAGGCTCGCGTAAGCGACGGCGGCGCTATTACATCCACGAGACGTGGGCACATGTCGCATGCAGGTCATTTTTGGTTTCGATTGAATCTATGAGCGAGACGAACGCTTTAAAGTCCATGGACTTTGCGGCGTTTACGACGTTTGACTGACGACAGTGGCGTTGGTGGCTTCCTCTTGCTCTGCAAGACCGCAACAAGCTCGGTAGCGTCTGCGACAAGCTCAGCAACCTCTTCAACGAAATCGGGACGTGAAGTAGACACAAAGTGGGTAAACTCCCGTTGGTTACAACATTAAGTTTCGAGCACGTGGGCATGGCAAGTGACTACCGCTTACCACCATTTTTCAAGATGCTTTCTCTAGCGCTCAAATGGACCGCGGTGATCTATTTGGCGGCAGACGCCGCCAAAATCGGTCCGAGAGCAATTGGCGCGGAGAGGGCCCTTTTGGCCGATCGCGGCCGCCGAATCGGGTTCGGCGCACTTTCGGTGGCCGGAATGCCCAGTGTAAACGCGGTCGTACAGTCGTCACGCATTGTGAATCGCGCAAAGAGGGGGTTGTGATATTCGCATTTACCCAAGATAGTCTACAACTCGCTGTGCATGGAACGGAAGGTGCTCCCGCTTTCGCCCAGACTGTGCTGCGAATTGAGTGCAGCTCTGAGTTTTTTTCCGAAGCAGTTCTAAAAAATGGCGTGACCCTTCAGTAGAACACCCGCTTGCCACGCAAAAAGAAGGAGTTAGATTTTCAGTAGAAGGGAAGATTTTAGGGGCGAAGCTCTTTAGGGAGTGGGTCTGTCCATCCTCCGTTGTTGTCGTACGGTAGCCACCGGGATGCGAGATGGGAGATGGCGGTACTTGAAGTGTTCACTAGATGGACACATGGACGGATGCATGGACGGATGGACAGACAGACAAGCAGATGAACGGACGGATGCATGGGCGCGCGAAGCGGGTATGTGGCACAGGGTATGCGAGATGCGAGATGGCGGTACTTGGAGTGTTCACTTGATGGACGCACGGACGCATGGACAGAGAGAATGGAAGATGGACGGACAGATGAATGGACGCGCGGACGTACGTATGGATGCACGCGCAAACGTACTAATGGATGGATGCACGGACAGACGAACGGACACACGGATGGACGCATGGACGGTCGTGCGGATGGACGGAAGCAAAAAACGAACGGACGGACGGAAACACGGACGGGCTGAAGGACGCTTCACCCCACTCATCATCATTCACTCCGTGGACATGCTGTGATTTTTTATTTCTTTTGTATGAAACTTTCTCGTTACAGAACACTGATTGCCCTTCTTCTTCCGCACTCAACTTCCATGGCAACTCGACACAGCGCTCGCCGGTATCTGCCTTGTTGAGTTTAGAGGAATGTTCGACGACTTATAGTATACGCGCAGTAGTCTACAATGAAAGAGCATATAGCTGACCGAACAACATGAGAATTTTTAATAAAAAATTGCTAACAATTTCGAGCACTTGGTACTCTATTATGGGAGATCTGAAAGCCGTCCCAAGAACATGGCTCTATTACTTCGAACCCATGTAATACTCAGTCCAGGTGAACGGCCGAAGACAGACGCCCCGTAAAGTTTTTCCCGTTTGAACCTTCCCGTAGAAACTCCTCAAATGCCCTAGCAAGATGGGAAGCTTGAGTCCATGATAATACCACAATTTTTAACTAGTAGGAAACGACATATCTACAGCTGCCATGCATTTTACTGTTAGCATGGCATCTTTAGTTCAGTTTAGTACCCCGTCATTTTTCAATAGATTTATGTCAAAAAATATTCGGCAGAGGCCACATACCTGAGAATCGACGTTATGTGAAACGATATGACGATAGTTATAGCGCGAGAACAAAACAACGAAACAGAGACAAGAAGGACACGAAAGAGTAAAGCCTGCGGAGGAAAAGGGACCGTGTTGCATTTTTTTATTTATCTACACGTATTGAATTGACGCTAAATATACGTACAAACGTTGCACTCACAGCCATGTGTTGAAGAGTAGCAGATGTTTATATAACCAGTTGTTTTCATTTGCGCAACGATGTGAACTGGAACATGCGTATTAGCAGCACCATAAGCTGATATGAAGCGTTGATGCTCGCGAAGATACTGGCCCTTGACATTGCTACATAAATCAACACCACAATAGACGTTAACCCGACGTGACGTCTGTATCAAAGAAGTACATATGTAATGTTTATAAACTGGGTAGGCAGCATTAAAACCACTATTGACGTTTAACGAAGATTAGCGTCCATTTGAAAAATTGTTCGGAGACCTGGCGCAGCTCTGTGGTAGAATGCTTAACTGCCACGCAGAAAGCTTAGGTTCAATAACTGCTGGGACCTTAAATTTAATATTTGCATTCTTCGAGGGGTCAAGGCTGCCTATGTGAGGTTTCTCTTAACACTGACATATATACGTGCCTTCATTGGGTCGACGCTGCCGATGTCGAGTATTGCTTAACGCTCACGCGTTAAAATATAACGTGTGTGTTCTCGTCGTTCCTTGGTAGATATTGTCAATCACCTATGGCACATACCCGCATACCAGCGGCACATACCGACGCGTGGGTATGTGCCACTGTCTGGCGGGAAGTGTTTGACGACGTACGCGACGGGATTGTGACATTATTGATGTATTGACCAGCACGTAATTTGTCGAACCATCTTACCCTCCCATGCTGGTTTTGGTTCACGCCAAGTTGAGGGGGTGACCACGAGAGCACTCAAACCTAAGAGGATAGATAGATAGATAGATAGATAGATAGATAGATAGATAGATAGATAGATAGATAGACTGATTGATAGATAGATAGATAGATAGATAGATAGATAGATAGATAGATAGATAGATAGATAGATAGATAGATAGATAGATATGCTCAAAGTCGTTCGCTAAGAAATGCTTCGCACCTAAAAAGTGGCCGCGTATCTCCGTGCTTTGCTGTGAATGTTGTCGAAATGCGAGAGTTTTCTGTCTGCATTCGCTGTGTGAGAAATAAACGCTCAGCTAGCCGGAATGTCTGCAAACGAATGTTTGAGTAGAACGCAGAGAAATTTGTAGCTCCCGCTTTTTTTTGCTTTTGCTTCTTGTTGGAGAACGTTATGAACTAGATCAAGATGACTCGGCGTTGACCAAGGAAATAAACTTTCGCCGGGTATCTTTCGCCGTGCTACCAGGGATGACTACCTTAACAATTTGTCCGGATCTGGGCATATTCTACCTCTCTGGGGCAAATGGCCGTCTTATTGTTGAATTCAGGGATTTTTTTCGCAGTTGAAAAGCTACATTACGTGGCCCAATTAAAGGCACTTATTAATGATCGCACTCTTCTGACTAAAAAAAGCGGTGAAAAGCGATAACTTATTCATTTCATGTTATGGTGGAATCTACGCGACAAAGATGAGGACGGTGAAGTGTTTATAGAGACACAAAAGCACGGTCCCGGCATCTGCATTGGCCTCGAATGTTGGACGCTATGCTGCACATGCTGGGTAGACGAAAAAAAAAAAGAAGAAGAACAGGCCACGTTGGACAAAGAGGTGGAGCCAGAGACTCGAAAGAAGAAGACGCGTTGGCCTGGCCGGACGTCAACGCTCGGTACGGCAACATTGCTGGAGGTACCTCGTCAGACCTCAACGCCCGAAGGACTCCGTACGCGGCCCGTCTTCTGCTCCTGCGCCCAGCGGAGGCAGAGCCTGCCAACACCCGCCTGGCCCTTCTCGTACGACAGCATCGACGCTGCCGTGGGGTCTTCGTCGAGCCCCAAACGCGTGAGCGCGTCGTGTTTGTGATCCACTTCTAAATAAGTTTCTGGTGCTCCTTGTAGTTCCGTGCTTTGTATTTGTGTTGTTTGTGCCTTCTTGCGTTCGAATATATGTTTCTGTGCCATGCAAGTTGCGTCCACTTCCTTGCTAGACTAGCCAGCGTCCCTCGCACGACTCTTAAAGCCTGCTTCCGAAACCTTTACTTCATAACACTGGCGTCTACGACGGAGACTCTCATTAGTTTATTGAACTCTTAAAGGTCGAAGCAGCATAGTCGGAGAGCATCGCTAAGGGCTGCACACAAAAGAAATGGCAGCATATCCATGGAGTGAATGATGGAGAGTGGGGCGAAGCATTCGCCCGTCCATTCTTTCTTGCTTCCGTCCGTCCATTCTTTCTTGCTTCCGTTCGTCCATGCGTCCGTCTGTGTGACCGTCCGTGCGTCCATCCGCCCGTCTGTGCGTGTGTCTGTTCGTGGGTCCGTCCCTGCGTGCATCCATGCATCCGCCCCTGCGTCCGTTCATGCGTCCATCTATGCATCTGTCTGTGTGTCCGTTCGTCCATCCATTCAACACTCCAAGTACCACCATTTCGAATCTTATCATCATATATTCCCCATATAGAAGCACCGCCATCCAGCGGACATTCCAAGGACTGAACGAGAGGAGGCACACGCACACTTTCTTACGGCTTGCGCTTCGGGTCTACTTCCCACCTTTAACCACCTCGAGTTCATGGTATGTATATACTAGTTCACTGTATTCATGGCACTGCGGCCCAACGCGCGCTAAACCTTTTCAAAACCAAGGAGGCTATGCCCAGCGAGTATAAATTAGCAACCTTTTCCTGACAGATAATGCTCAATGTACATGCCAATGGCTGCTAATGGGAAATGAGAGGCAGCTAGGAGAATTCGGCTTTTAGTTTCTTACGGCTTGCGCTACGTATCTACTTCCCACCTTTAACCATCTCGAGTTCATGGTATATACTAGTTCATTGTATTCATGGCACTGCGGCTCAACGCTCGCTAAACCTTTCTAAAACTAAGGAGGTTACACCTAGCGAGTACAACGTAGCGACCCTTTTGTCAGATAAGGCTCAATGCACATGCCAATGGCTACTAATGGGGATCGCAGCGTGCGCGTCAACTGAATGCCGAATGCTCCTGTCTCTCATTTCCCATTAGCAGTTATTGGCATGTACATCGAGCATTATTTTTTACTGTTCGACAACGCACAGAAGAAATCTCTCACCGGCACCACCTTGGAGGTCAAAGTGTTATACTTGTTACACACTACAACGGCTACGAGAGATGAACGGGTGCCGCTATAAGGAGCTTCGCCCCTAAAACAAGAGCCTACGATATCATAAAGGTCGTAGAGAGCACGAGCTTGCGAGTTACAGCGGCAAATTGGGAACAATCCGGACACGGTGTACACAGATGTCGCCCTATGCGGCGCGAACAAGTACGCACTCGCAGTCGTAGGAGTGGCCCCGGGTCAAGGCCTTCTGACTTGCGCCACGGCTCGAGCCGCATCCGCGAATAACGCTGAGGCTTTAGCTATCGCACTTGCTATCAAAGCTAAGGATATTCTAGGACGATCCTTTTTTTATTCCCACCGATTCTATGGTCGCATAGACTCTTTCTCACGGGAAGACTAACGCACAACACCATTAGCCTATTAGGACCAGACCTAACGCAGGACCATGCTATCATTTGGTGCACGGGTCACGAAGGAGTTGATGGCAATCAGAAAGCGGATGGCGCAGCTCGTGCTTTAATCAACCAAGCGGCCTACCACTACGATGACAACCTTCTTTACCGCGAGATATCCTTGAAAACAAACGGCTTGAGCGACGAAAGTACAGTGTAACACACACAGCTCTAACCAGGCGGGAATCTTATGACTGGCACCGTATACAAACAAACACATATCCAAATATTTCGTTGAAGCATGCCTTCACCCTTCGATGAACAGCGGTAGTTGTCCGTGGTGCGGAGGCAGACCCACTCTCGACCACATAACGTGGGATTGTCAGAATAGGCGCCGAAATTAACTCGCTGCGAATAGCCAGCTAAATTTCTGGAAGGGGGCAGTGGGAGACATTGCTCGCCAGCGAGGATCTGGAGGTGCAACTAGCGCTCCTCGACCAAGCGCAGCGGGCATCTAAAGCGAGTGGAGTCTTGGAATAGGGGCCCCACCCTCATGTTCCCCGTACCTTTTTTTCTTATTTCTTTTTCAAATAAACGTTTTGATATGTTCGTAACAAAAAAAGGAAACAGCACACGCGCCGCTCGTCTCTATCGCAAGGAGGATTTTAAAAAAATCGCTGGAGTGCAAATCATTGCCTAGGCGTGAAGCCGTGCCTGTGGCAAGATGACGGCTGCGGTGGCCATCTTACTAAGGGCATGATATAGTATCTCCATGAAGCCATTAAGAACGGAGTGTACCCTCGCACATCCAACGAGTGTAATGTGGAAACTTTTTTGTGCCACACAATGCTCCAAGTTCGTCTTAGTGTTACTAGTTTCCCTTTGTGAGCCTCTTAATGGAGGCAAAGTTCTTGGGAAGTTCAGTCACCCATACTCGTTTCTGTGTGTTATTTAGTCGGAAACAACTATCTTTTAATATAAAACTAACGCAGCATTTACACTAAGATATCAAAGCCACTTCATCTTCAATAGGGCACTATCAGAAAAGAGCATGTTTCCGCCGTCTTGGCAGGGGAAAAAGCTGGCCACACTTTTCCTGGCAAGGCATTGCGGACCAGTTTCCACTCCAGCATTTTTTTTAAATCCTCCTTGCTCCACAGGGAGGACAGGCTCAAGTTTGCGCAGCGCAATTCACCACCCTAGCGGAAAGAGTGTAAAGCTCCGGTCTCTCGGACGGGCCGTGCTTGCTGGTTTTTCCTATTTCGCGCACGGCAAACGTGTTCCTTGAATTGCTTACCTCGCATTTCGCATGCGATGGGCAGCGCTCCTTCATCAGTCTAGAAAGCAGGCACGCACTACTGCTGCATTGTGAGCTGCTATAGTAGTGTACACATGACGAAGGCTTGGAAACTACCCGTCAAGTTCTACCGTTTCCAATGCAGGCAGCGCGAGAAGCAAAGGCGTGAAAAGTGGATTATGGCAGTTCACCGATACTCTGCGGTCTCATTAATTTGAAAATTTTTGTCGTGTACAGTACTACACATTATTATTTACCTGAAGAAAACGCGGTGGCCGGACTCATAATAAGAAAAACCGTGTTTGTAAACTGAAACTACAGCAAGTAGACAACCACTGTATATTTTGTATATTTTGCGGTTGGGTTCTGGCTTCCAGAGACAACCATTAAAGCTAAAGCGGCTAGCTTAATTCACTTAAAATACTTTACTGCGAGCCCTGCAAGCGTTTCATTCAGTTGATGGCTCTAGACTTCTCAATGCCGCTCAGTGTAAACAAATTTGTGCTGCGGGTTCGCTCTGACGTTTATACGCATACAGGTCTTACAAGCAACACCCACCTATAAGTTAGCATGATGAGGTGTTGTGATGATAGGATTGATTTGTGGGGCTTAACATCCCAAAACCACGGTACGATTATGAGAGACGCCGCAGTAGAGGGCTCCGGAAATTTGGACCACCAGGGGTTCTTTAACATGCGCCCAGATCTGAGCACATGGGCCTACAACACTTCCGCTTCCGTCGAAAATGCACCGACCGCAGCGTGGGTCAGCAGCCGAGTATCTTAGCCACTAGACCACCGCGGCGTTGGTGATGCTAGGACCGGAGTCGTGAGTTCAATTCCCGCATACGCCAGCTGCATTTCCACGGGAGTGATACGCATTAACAAGGCGCTCAGATTTTGGTGCAAGAATGATAGACAGGGCGTGTTGGCGCAAAATATTTCAAGTGTACGGTGGTATGACGCTCAGTGTATACAGAAGGGACGCTCAGTGTGTGTGCACCCTCTGTCTGTTGTCGTCGCGCCGTATGCCTGTCAAATAGATTTAGATGCACTTAAAAAAAAAGACCCTCAGGTGGGCGGAATCAATCTCTCAAACCACGGCGTTCCTCCTAATGGTATGATGGTTTTGGCACGTAAAATATTGTGCCCTTGCATGCGCCCAAGCTGCGGGCTATATACAGCTGCCGCTATGAAAACGAGTTGAAAAAATAACCACGGCAACAATAAAATATTTAATGGTTTCCCGAAATTGTATTCGGTTATGAGGGGAAAATGTCGGCGTCACTAAAGAGATGCTTGAATCTATGAGCGTATTTCATAAGATGACGAATACCAAGCGAGATGTCAGTGTTCGACATTCGAATCATTGAACACGCTGCGTCATCAGGCGTGGATATTAATACGAAGTGAAACATGCGCAGCAGAAAACATGCGTGGTAGAAGTGGACATAAAATACTCTTTGTTTTTGCGCATCCTTACACTTTCAAATCAGCTGCGAAAAAAAATCCAATGTATCATTGAACTTACGACCCAACCTTGTTAAAATCCGATGGAAACCTCGGCAAAAGTGAAACTCTAATGAAACTGAACTCTGCGCAATGAAATAGTACCGGGGACTTAACAGGGCAGACGTAAGTTTTGTCTCTTCAGACTGACCTCCTAATAAATTTAAAGCCACGTGATAAACTTGGCATTCAAGCAATAGAAACCTGAACGCTATATACAAATGTACGTGAAAGCGTGGTGGTAGTTTACCGACAGCTCCGAGAAGACACGGATGTCGCAGCAAATGCGCGTTTTACCGATTACATACATATAGAATTTACGCAGTCACCTCACTTTTATTGTCATAACGATTGATTGGTTAGTATGTGGGGTTTAACGTCCCAAAACCATCATTAGCATATAAAAGACGCCGAAGTGGAGGGCTCTGAAAATTTCGACCTCCTGGAGTTCTTTATCGTGCACCGAAATCTGAGCACGTTTTAATGTCATAAAAGGCAGCTGTTCACAATCGACATTCACATAGCACTCGCTCAAAAACATCGTGTTTGAATTGCTTGGTCCCGCAAATTATGTCAATGAGTCACTCTGGCTTGTGATAAGATTCATACTGTGAGAACGTTTCTGTAATCTCTTTAAACCTTCGGAGCAAGTGACAGGTGATGCTGCACGTGGAGGACGACCAGATAACAGTTCGTGCAGAGCGCGTGATCCGGATAATAAAGCACAGGCACGAGGCGGGAGCGGGGCACCGAGCGACCGGCTTTTGCTTGAAAGGTGGCGAAACGCGTGCAGTGCAGCGCACCCTGGCCGAGGTTCGGAGGCCCACGGAGAACGGCGTCAAAGCCAATCAACGCCCCCCCCCTCCCTCCCCGTGCGCCCAAACACGTGCGAAAAGCTTTAAAAAAACGGAGAAAAAAAAGAAGCAAGCCCAGACGCGTCCTTCATCTGCCGCAGAACCTAGTAGTACCACGGCCGCTGGATGAAAAAGCGAGTAGTACACTTTTAACATGAAGTATATATCCTATTACTAAACCTGTATCTATATATATACCTATAAACCTATATCTCCTGTTACTAAACCAATAAAGGATCAAAACGTCAATAGAAGATAACGGTATTTAGAGAAATCTAGGATGAATTTAGAGCTGGCACGCAGTTAGACGAGAACCTACAGAGTGCGTGTTTAGAATCACCTTGTATTATGCGCTCACTGAAACTCTACAGGTCACATGTCGAAGGATGACTTGAACTGGGCAGGTTTAGAGGTGATCGAACTTCAGGGCTATGTTAGGTTCAAATAGAGAATAACGAATATGAAAGAAAGTAGAAGCGAAGAAAAATGGTTCGCGCAATTTTATAGAAAGACCATTGGCTCACAGAGGACCAAAACAGCAAAAAGTTTCAGCAAGTAGCGCAAGGTAATGACGACACAAGCCAGGAACAAGTTGACGAGACGAGTACGTTTGACATGAATTCCCACAAACTAACCCAGTTATTCGATCTCGTAAGGAGCTTCACCTGCAAGTATGCGACCAGCCGTGTAAGGAATTAGGCACTAGAGCAAAATCAGAAAGCCCATTACATGTTCTGGATAGCAGCGACGAAAAAAAAAACAGCTCTGCGTAATTACCGAAGGTGTAAGCATGTAGTCAGGAAGCAAGCATTTTACATTTATTCAAAGGGAAGCGCTTCAGGGTTTAAAAAGTGTTGGAGGTCACTTGAGCTTCGCGTTTAAGAGTTGAAAGTGATAGCGGTACCCTGCCCCTATAGGGAGTATTCTTCAACCACTTAGTGCATTCCTTTTATTGTGTAAAGTTACACGAAAAAGTTAAATTGCGGATCACTTACTAAACTATAACTGATAAAGTTCAAAGTGGCCTGTGTCAGTGAAACTTTCGTACATGGCTGCATTCTGTGTAATTGGTAGCATTCTTTTAAACGGTGAGGAATTGTGCACGTGAATTGTTTTCGAGCTTGATGCGCACCTAAATTGCGTGTTCTTCAAGAGAATACGAGCAGTAACCTGCGCGCCTTTTGTAATGAGTGGCCGGCCTTGAACCACGAAGTCGTTATGATATGCACACATTCTGACGCCTGATGACAATGTACGTTTGTACTACGTGATATTACAGTGTTATTGTGGAGCCTGTATACAAGACGCGTGTGTTTGTAAAGCACGAACGCTGTATTGACTGCATTTCCAAGCAGAGGAACTTCTTTACAACGTATTTTAAAGCAGGCGCTTGGCCCCGCCGCGGTGGTCTATTGGCTAACTTACTCGGCTGCTGACCCGCAGGTCGCGGGATCGAATGACGGCTGCGGCGGCTGAATTTTGATGGAGGCGGAAATGTTGTAGGCCCGTGAGCTCAGATTTGGGTGCACGTAAAGAACCCAGGTGGTCGAAATTTCCGGAGCCCTCCACTACGGCGTCTCTCATAATCATATTTTTACGCAAAAATAACACGAGGCGTGTCTATTTAGAATCTATAGTGAAACTGATGCGTATAGCATCGACCCACAGACCATTTCCTCGTTGTCATCTTCTGAGCGCTGATATGTCAGCTACGTAGCATACCCCCCCCCCCCCCGTCGCTAAAAGCACTGTCTCGGTGCACATTAATTACGGTCTTCAGTATAGGCAGGTGGTGAGGTTTTGCCCTGCTGACGTGCACAACATCACTGGGTGTGGTTGCAGGCTGGCTTGTGGTCTCAGATTCAGGAATGATCTCACAGGGGACGTCGGGTACCTGGCGGATGATACGGTAAGGACCCATGTAGCGTGACAACAACTTCTCTGATAAGCCAAGTCGACGAACTGGGCACCACAGGAGAACGAGAGAACCAGGTGAAAAGCGATCATCAACATGCCGGCTGTCGTAGGTGGCTTTCTGGGTAGCTTGCGAAGCCGAAAGTCTAGAGCGGGCGATCTGACTTGTGTGGTCGGCACAAGCAATAGCGTAGCGTGCATATTCGGTCGATGGCGTTGTAGTGGTCGGAAGGAGGGTGTCGAGAGGTGACGTCGGATCATGGTCATAGAGCAAATAAAAGGGTGAATAACCACAAATGTCATGGCGCGAAGAGTTTTACGTGAAGGTCATGTGAGGTAGCGCCAGGTCCCAGTTATGGTGGTCGGAGGACACATACATCGCGAGCATGTCCGTGAGGGTGCGATTCAGATGTTAGGTAAGGCCATTTGTTTGGGGATAGTAGGAAGTGGTCCACTTGTGTTGCGTCGAGGTAGAGCGCAGAAGATCGTCCATTACACGGGACAAAAATACGCGGCCGCGATTTGTGAGTAATTGGCGAGGAGTGTCATGGTGTAGGATGACATCTTGGAGCAAAAAGTCCTCAACGTCCGTAGCGGTGCTGGTGGGGAGCGCTCGAGTGATGGCATACCTAGTCGCGTAGTCTATAGGAACGGGGACCCACTTGTTGCCCGATTTCGACTCAGGAAAAGGACTGAGAAGATCTATACGAACACGGAAGAAAGGTTCGGTTGGAATGGAGATCGGTTAAAGAAGTGCAGCCGGGGGCGCAGTAGGTCGCTTCCTACGTTGGCATTTATCGCAGGAAGACACGTAACGGCGAACGGACCGGGCGAGACCACGCCAAAAAAAGCGGCGACGCACACGGTCGTACGTCCGAGATACACCCAGATGACCAGCAGTTGGTTCATCGTGAAGCTCGTGCAGCACGGTTGAACGCAAATGTTTCGGCACGACAAGAAGGAGCTCAGGGCCATCTGGCTTAAGGATACGATGGTACATCGTGCCATTCAGGAGGACGTACATGCGAAGCGACGCGTCGTTCGGAGCAAATTCGAGACGGTCAATAAGTTGCCGCAGGGAAGCATCACGACGTTGTTCATCACCAATCTGAAGAAACTGGGACATTGGCATGACGCTGAGGCTAGTCTCGATGTCTGATTTGTTGGGCTGATCAACAGGGTAGGGGGATAAGAAATTGGCGTCCAGATGGAGACGTCCAGACTTATAAGCAACCGAGTATAGGAATACTCCTGTAGGCGTAAGGTCCAACGGCCAAGTCATCCAGTGGGGTTCTTCAGAAAAGAAAGCCAACACAGCGCGTGGTGATCTGTGATGAAACGGAAAGGGCGGTGTTGGGACTCCGGGTCCTGCCGGTCTCGTTTTCGGTAGCTGGCTGCGTCACAGGATCCATCGTCCAACAATTCAGCGAGAAAGAAGCGTCCGAACAAACGACAGAGATTTATTTACATGTGGAGAAGTGATCAACTGATCCAAAGAGAGAAGAGAGAGATACAAAACGTCTTCGGCATTTTATAGCGCCGCGTTGCCGACACTGGACGCACTGTCCGCATCGTCAGCCAATACGGTGGCTCCGGCACCTCGGCCACGAGAGAGGGGGAAACACACCTCACAACACATGGAGTGGCACAACCTAACACGAGGTCCATATATGGTCACGGCGCCCTAAAATGTTGCCAAACATGGTCATGAACGCACAGCCGATTCCGGAGTTCTCCCGGCGAGAGGGGGAGCCTGAATGGGGAGGTGGGGGTGGACGACACAGTCTGTCAAGAACCGGTTCTCCCCCAACTTCTCTTGCTTGCTTCCCTAGGGCCGGTCGTAACAGTCTCTCGCGCGGGGGGGGTAAAGATCTCGATGGGCTGAGGTTTGCAGCCACTGTCCGGAGAGATCAGCGCCGGCAGTCGGTTTGGTGACGACCGTCTTTGATGAAGTAGAGGGCACCACCTGCTTCATGTGGGCTCAACAGACATCACATACGCACATGAAAACACAACTATACTCAGCCGGTGAGCGCCGGACAATTCCGCCAAACTCCACCAGGCAATTTTCCCCTTTAACTGATAATAAAGGAAATACACAATTTATTCAAAATGTTACTCATACGTTAAGGTGACACAAAACAACAACACTGGAAGCACACCGAACCCGAAACCCTGGATAGCCGTGTCTTCAACGTTTCCAAACAAGTACACCTAAAAAAGTAAAAAAAACAATCACTAGCCCTTGTCTAGGTCAGGAAAAAAATGCCAGAGTTCTCGAGACATCCTCTCGCGTCAGGGGCATCGACTTAAGCCATCAGCGTTGCCATGGAGTACACCCTTTTTGTAGCGTATTTCAAACGTATATTGTTGCAAAACGAGGCTCCAACGCAGCAGGCGGCCGTTCTTAGAGGACATGGTCTGTAGCCAGGTGAGAGGACAGTGGTACACTTCCACAATGAACTTGCTTCCGGCAATATAACAAGCCAGTTTCTGGACTGCCCAAACCAAGCACGCACATTCCTTTTCGCTAGCGCTGTAAACCTGCTCGCGAAGGGTGAGTTTCCGGCTAATATAGAGGACGGGATGCTCTTGATCCCCCTCATCCCTTTGACTAAGAACTGCCCCCATGCCTCTATCACTAGCGTCGCATTGGACTATGAAAGGCCTCGAGTAGTCCGGTGAACTAAGCAAAGGTTGGCTCGACAAGGCCGCTTTCAAAACGCGGAAAGCCTTTTCTTTCTCCTCATCCCAGTCGACCATTTGGGGCTCGGTCTTGCGCAACGCGTCAGTAAGAGTGCTGGCAATGTCGGAATATCTAGGGATGTACTTACGATAATAACCAGCTATTCCAAGAAAAGCCCGAATATCGGTTTTCGTTCGGGGCTGGGGAAAGTCTCGGATAGCTGCCACTTTCATTTCAGAGGGACGGCGATGCCCTCGACCGATAACATGCCCGAGATAGAGTACCTCTGCTTGTGCTAGCTGACACTTGGGCGCCTTTACCGTTAAACCTGCTTCGCGTAGGCGTGTCAGTACTGCTCTCAAATGCGCCAAGTGTTCTGGCCAGGACGAGGAAAACACGGCGACGTCGTCCAAGTAAGGCAATGCGAAGTCCTCTTGACCCCGCAAAACCTTATCCATTAAGTTTGAAAAACAGTAAGGCGCGTTCTTTAGGCTGAAACTCAACACTTTAGGGCGGAATGTCCCCAATGGTGAAATAAATGCACCATACCGGCTCGCCCTCTCGGTGAGCGGCACCTGCCAGTAACCTCTCACTAGGTCTAGCGTTGAGATAAATTGCGCGCTGCTTACCCTCTCGACGCGTTCCTCAATGTGGGGAATTGGGTATGTCTCATCCTTGGTGATGAGGTTTAACTTACGATAGTCTACGCAAGGACGCGGATCTTTGCCGGGTACCTCCACAAGAATTAACGGGGAAGTGTAATCACTTTCACACGGCTCAATCACGCCCAATTCCAGCATCCTGTTAACCTCTGCTTTTATTAGCTCAAGCCGGCGAGGTGACACCCGATACGCCTTAGATCTTACCGGTTCCGGCGAGGTAAGCTCTATGTCATGAGTGAGGACGGATGTCCGGCCTGGCTCGCTTACAAATCTGTCCTGAAACTCGGTCAAAAAACCACGCAATTCCCGCTTCTGCCTCATTGTCAGCTGTGACTGTGATACTAAATCCTCAACTCTTTTCTCGATCGGGACTTCGTCCGATTCGGGAGCTAATTCAGGAATTTCTACCGGAACCTCTTCCGGAACATTTAAAGTCATGTTCACGATGGCTTCCCTCTCTTTATAGGGTTTGAGTAAGTTGCTATGATACACCTGGTGTACCTTACGACTTCCTGGTAATTTTACCACATAGTTGGTGTCAGACAATTTTCGAGTAATCTCAGCCGGGCCGACCCATTGCACTTCAAGCTTATTCTTTTGGGAGGGCCTCAACAACATGACTTTGTCTCCTACAGCAAAGTGTCGCGCTTTAGCTGTCCGATCGTAGTAAAGCTTAGCCTTCTGCTGTGCTTTGGTCATCGCAGTCTCGGTCAGTTCTTGGGCTTTTGTTAGACGATCCAATAAGGTGAGGACATATTCCACTACTACAGGATCATCACCCTGACCTTCCCACGACTCTCTCCGCATACGAAGAGGAGATCGCAGTCTGCGGCCGTAAACAAGTTCCGCTGGCGTAAACCCTGTAGTCTCATGTGGTGCAGTTCTTAGTGCAAACATCGTTGCAGGTAAGTACATTTCCCAGTCAGTTTTTCGTTCAAAACATAAGGCTCTTAACACTCGCTTCATCACGGAGTGAAGCTTTTCTATCGAGTTCGACTGCGGATGGTAGACTGAACTATGCAATAATTTCACGCCACACCGCTCTGGAAAGGTTGTCGTTAAGGCACTCGTGAAAATGGTGCCCTGGTCTGATTGTATCTCGGCAGGAAAGCCTACCCGGGCAAACACGGACAGAAGTGCGTTCACTACTTCCACGGAACTTAGCTCTTTTAGCGGGACCGCCTCTGGAAATTTAGTAGCTGGGCAGATTAAGGTCAGGATGTGGCGGTAGCCTGAAGTTGTCTTGGGCAAAGGACCTACTGTGTCAATTACCAACCGACGAAAGGGCTCCGTGATTACGGGTACCAGCTTCATTGGAAATTTCGCCTTATCTCCCGGCTTACCCACTCGCTGACACACATCGCAAGATTTTACAAACCTCTCTACATCTTTAAAGCATCCAGGCCAGTAGTATTCCTGTAAAAGACGATTTTTCGTCTTCTTTACGCCTAAGTGGCCTGACCATGATTCTCCATGCACCAAACTAAGCAAATCCTGACGATACGCCTGAGGTACGACTACCTGGTCAAACTCTACTCCTCGCCTATCTAGATATTTTCGATAGAGTATGCCGCTCCTCTCTTGGAATCTCACATTCCGTTTGGCGATTCCCTCTTTCGAACTGTCCTGGAATTGCTTAAGCGTCGGGTCCCCCTTTTGTTCGGTTATTAATGAAGCGGGACTCACCTGCAGCAGCCGACTGAAATTATCCGAAGTTGGCATGACACACAACTCTTTTGTATTTCCTAGTCCCTGGAATGTGTCACCCTCTGTGCTATCCTCTGTACTACCAGGAATCGGCTTGGGAGCAACGGCATTTTCTATTTGCTCGGTCAACGAGGCGTAATTGACCCCTTCCAATTCGGGAGGAGGTTCATCGTCGCCTTTAGGAATGGTTGCCTCCGCGACTACGGCTTCTGCAGCCTGTTCTCGCACAAGTCGATTTGTTACCGTGGTGTCCAACTCGCAACCAGGCCAGTTGTCGATTTGAGGCTTGTTTGCCTCAGTGAATGTTGCTCTCGCAGCCAGCGCACGTGCCTTCGATCTAGTCAGTGCCTGCACTATGCCTTCTCCCAACGTTAGACCTTTCTCCTTCAGCATTTGATCTGACTTATTTGAAAATAAGTAAGGATACTGAGGGGGCAGATATGGCGATACCGCGGCTTCCGTTTCCAACGTTCCAAATGCGCCTTTAAGGACAACTTTAGCTACGGGAAGGCACTGACTGTTTGCTTCTACGGCTTGTCTAATCCAGGCACAGTCTCCTGAATACTGTCCGGACTGAACAAAGGACGGATGAACTACGTCCATAGTGGCTGCGGAGTCTCTAAAAACCCGACACTGCTTGCCGTTCACGGTAAGGTCGTACATATAGGGCTTTAACAACTTCATGTTCTCGTCGGCTTCATTTATAGATAAAAAGGCCACCTTTTCTTTCGGGCAGTGTTTCGCGAAGTGCCCTGTTTCGTGGCAATTGAAACAAGCAGCCGGTTTTCTCGCCTCAAATTTCCTTTTGCTTGCCTCTGCCGACGCCCCATGGTTAGATGAATTGTTTTTCTCACCCTTTTGTGCGAGACTTGTCGGTTGTTTTCTAAAGGACGCCTTATTCGGTAGTAGGAATTTTTCCCTTTTAGGCTCGCTGTTTGCCCCGAGGGCGCGGCGCGTAACGAATTCTTCAGCGAGCTCTGCGGCTTTCGTTACGGTGTTCACGTCCGGTCTATCCTGCACCCAGAACCTCACCTTTTATGGTAACCTTTGATAGAATTGTTCCAGACCGATACACTCAAGCACCTTGTCATGATTCCCATACGCCTTTGCCTCTTTGAGCCACTCCCCCATGTTGGCGATTAACTTGTAAGCAAACTCCGGGTATGAATCATTGTTCTCTTTTACGGCGTTGCGAAATTTTTGTCTGAAACCTTCCGCTGACAACCTGTATTTCTTGAGAAGGCTCGACTTTACCTCACTGTACTCGTCAGCCTCCTCTTTCGTGAGGCGCGCGATTACTTCTGAGGCCTCCCCCGGAAGTAGGGACAACAAGCGTTGAGGCCATGTATCCTGGCTGAAACCTTGCCTTTCACAAGTTCTCTCAAAGTTGACGAGAAACAGCCCAATGTCCTCCCCTAGCTTGTACGATCTCATTAGGTCCGTCATTTTGAACCTGACCCGCTCTGCGGTACCGGATGCCTCGCTGCCTTCTGTTCTACTATTATGGCTAATCTCTAGCTCGAGGCGCTTCATTTCAAGCTCGTGCTTTCGCATCTTATCTGCCTCGGCTTCTGCCGCTTTCCTTTCGGCCTCCGCCACCTTTCCTTCGGCCTCGGCCGCCTTTCTTTCGGCCTCTGCCGCTTGCCTCTCCTGAATCTCCTCGACACATTCTGACAGCTCGTCATCCTCCGCCCCGAATGCGAGAATCGCCTCTATCAGCTCTGGCTTTCTTTGAGAGTCCGACACCTCCAGATTCAACTCCCTTGCAAGTAGCAACAACATGGACTTTCGCAGGGATTTCAGATTCATGGCTGCTTCCAGTACCGCTGTCTCTGTTCCACAAAGATTCCTGTCCTGCAACTAATTAACCTTGACGGCAACGACAGCTCTAGATACCTGCCTTGCCTCAAGTTTTCCGTTAACTTAGTCTACAAATAAAGCTTCAAAAGCTCTTACACGGAATCCTGCCCTGTCACTGTTAACCTTCACGCCACTGACAGAAAGAGCTTAACCAAGCTACCACACAATGTCTGCCTGACGCAAGTTACCTGTTAACCCAATGACCAAGACAGCCCCTCTCTACCAGCTTTTACTTAACACATAGAGTAAATGCCTGGTAAAATTTAACAGAGAAAGCCGGCACTCACCCAGTTCGCAGTCATGTATCCGGCGTCGTGCCTCTCAGAAGTGCCGTTCGATTCCCTTTGGAAGCCGATGAGCTCGTGTCATCCTTCTCCTGTCGTCCCGTTGTTGAACTTCGGGCTCACTCCGTCCAGTGGTCGCTTTCGGGGTTATCGGCATCCCGCCGCTGCCATCCAGTTGTTGAGACGCCGGGTCCGGCCGGTCTCGTTTTCGGTAGCTGGCCCCGTCGCAGGATCCATCGTCCAACAATTCAGCGAGAAAGAAGCGTCCGAACCAACGACAGAGATTTATTTACATGTGGAGAAGTGATCAACTGATCCAAAGAGAGAAGAGAGAGATACAAAACGTCTTCGGCATTTTATAGCGCCGCGTTGCCGACACTGGGCGCACTGTCCGCATCGTCAGCCAATACGGTGGCTCCGGCACCTCGGCCACGAGAGAGGGGGAAACACACCTCACAACACATGGAGTGGCACAACCTAACACGAGGTCCATATATGGTCACGGCGCCCTAAAATGTTGCCAAACATGGTCACGAACGCACAGCCGATTCCGGAGTTCTCCCGGCGAGAGGGGGAGCCTGAATGGGGAGGTGGGGGTGGACGACACAGTCTGTCAAGAACCGGTTCTCCCCCAACTTCTCTTGCTTGCTTCCCTAGGGCCGGTCGTAACAGCGGTCATACAAGTAAGGACGGGATTTCGAAATCGCCCAGACAAGGGCGAGACATGCCCGTTCTGTTATAGAGTAATTGCGTTCAGACTTTGAAAGCAGATGGCTTGCATACGTGATTAAACGGTCGTTGCCCCGCTGATTTTGCGCCAAAACTGCACCAATTCCGTGACCACTCGCGTCTTTTCGCACTTCTATAGAAGCATCAGGGTCGAAATGTGCAAGAATAGGAGGTGTCGTTAGAGCGGTGATTAGCTGAGAGAAGGCGTCAGCTTGAAGAGGGCCCCAAGAAAATGGGACGTCTTGTTTGAAAAAGGTCGGTGAGTGGCCATTGTTTTACTTGCGCCAGAGCTGACGAGGGAGCGGCGCGCTGTTTGGATCCTCAAACAAGTAGCCGACTGGCCGGCTGCCTATGAACGCCAGGCATTGTCCCTCCTAGCCGGAGGGTGAGACGTCGTGTCGACACGACGCCGTAAGCTGTTCAAGAGAGGACAACAAATACAGCATCTTCCTTGAAAGAGACCACGGCGGCAACCGCAAATCACCCAGCTAATTAAGTGAGCAGTTCGGCATACCCTCTGAAGTATGCTGTCATGAGCTTGGGACCCCTCGACTAGCGGCACACACACGACGAGGAATAGGCCCGCTGGCGCCACCTTGGATTGCAGAGTCACGCCTCAATATTGGACCTTCCCGTGGGCCGTGCATGGTCGTCCCCCTTGCGAGTTGTGTGTGATCTGTGATTGGACAGTACCATCTGCACGTGTTCTCTGATCTATGGATCTGGGAAGCACATACCCTTTATAATGAGCCACCCGGCTCATTCGAAGGAGCGCCATGTAGAGGAACGCCAGATTCGAAAGCTCCCGATGTAAGACAGAGCTCGTCTTGTACGAGAGCTCACCTTGTATATAATGTAAATAAATCCTCTTCAAGTCTCTCTTCCTCCTGGCGCGACAACTTCATCCCGGACCTCCGGTGCCTGCAAACCCCGCTCGTAACAAATGGTGGCTGTGGTGGGATACGACTCAGCGACGGAGAACGACATGGACCGGAAGTCAGCCGAAAGCCCTGGTATTCGGCGGGATCAGCACAGCGTACCACAACCGCAAGTAATGGGGTGAGTGCCTGTCTTTGTGCTTGAGATGTATCGAGTCTTTTAGCCGAGACATGTCAAAAGGTAGATATAACCAATAACTGCCTGGCCACTGTGGTTATTATCTCGGCACAAAGCAGCACTGGATGTTTACCTGAGCAAGTAGGTTCAGGAAAAGAAGCTTAGGTAATTTCATAGGAACAACTGTTAAATTTCTCGGGAGTTTTAAGGGTACGTTGCGGGAAAATATGGGATGTGAAAATCAGTAGAGGGAGAAAGAAACTGGAGCCAGGTTAAAGAGGGATATTTGCCACGTAGTGCTACTTGTGTTCTCAAGCTTGGGGTCTTCACTGTGGGATTTGCCGGGCTTCAATTTCTCCAGACTCAGAATTGAAACGTTGGTGGGTTTGTGTTTTGTCACAGCTGAGCCAAAGCAAAGCAGTAGTCATAGACCTCATGAGAATAACGAGAGATAACCTGCTAAACCTGTTTGGGATCTCGATCTAAATTATGACGATAATATGCCAGGATCTAAACTCCATGAAGTAATTCTTGAAAGCAAAAGTGAAGAGGCGGAAATCGAACACTTTGGGAATACGTATTTAATTGATCAGGAAGAGGAAGAGAATCGCAAGCGGGACAAAGAGGAAATCGAGCGCAGGAATGAAGAACATGGGAACAAGCCTGCAGGATTAGATGGCGAGATAGAAAGGATGCATCGTAAAGGGGGGCCATTGCAGAAAGAGGCCAGACACCCGTAGACGTAGCGCACGAACGGTGCGATGTAGTGGCGTTTTCATTTAAGGCCGAAGAGAAGGCTACAGGCTGGACATTTGCAGATATAGCGCACGAACGGTGCGATGTAGCGGCGGTGCCATTTGAGGCCTAAGAGAAGGCTATAGTTGACATTCGAACCCGTTCCGAAGAAAAAGAGCTCGCGGTCGATGCAGGGTGTGAGGGTTCCGTGGTTGCGAAAACGGAGTTAAGGTTAACAGAGTGTTCCACGAGGATTGAACCCTGCAGCCCTATAGACGATATTGCTGAGCGTAAGAAGCAGTCAAAAGGCTCCAAAGTTGGCACCAAGGAGTGTTCTAAACGGAGAAAGCGTCCGGAAAACCGACGCACGTCAAAGCTTGCGATCAGCGCGGCGCGTTTGACGAGCACCTTCAAACAGCATGGCGGATTCACGAAAGAAGGCCCGTTGTCTTCTCTGACTGGCTTGAATCGCATGCGTCTGAGCAGCCGGAGAGTAAAGAAAAGAAAAGCGCAATCAACGCGGCCACAGTCTAACGATGAACTGATAGGCGTTCATCAGGACTGTGTGCGCGAGACGGCGGAGGAGCATGTCGATGATAAAGAACGTCAGAGGGGGACGAAAGGATCCCAGGTTCGCGCAAAGAAGCGTGCACAAGGGAGGAAGCGTCTCAAGGTTTATGCGTGTTGTAAGGCAAGGCTCGCGATGAGCACAACGCGTTTGAGTTAGGGCTTCAAACGGAGGAGTGAAATCGCGAGGAAAGTGCTGTTGTCATCTATTACGGGTCCTTATCGTATGCGTCCTTGCGCCCGAATAGTAAAGCGCATCGTATGCGGCAGTTCTAGCATGATAAATTGCTAGGCAATCATCAGGACAGTGCGCGTGAAAGAGCTAACAAGCATGTGGGTGCTGATGAGCATCAGAGGTGGGCGAAAGGCTCCATCGACGGCACCAAGAAGCGTGCAAAACGAAGAGAGCGTCCTGAAAACAGGCAGGCGAAAATCGCGACGTGTTTGAGGAATTTATTCAAATGGCAGAGCGAAATTGCGAGAAAGTTGCCATGTCGCAAGCGTCCGAACAGCCGGAGAGCCAAGAAAAGAGAAACGCAGTGTGCACGTAAGTGGTCGGAGGTCAGAGGACCCTTCTGTTGTTCTCGCGGTGCATTGGACGGGGTGCGCAACACAGAAGTCGGTTGTTTTCGCAAAGTTGCGGGAAGGAACGACAGCAAGTCTGTTTCGCGGAATGTCGCGGGGTTCCGTAACATAGGGATTTACCTTTACGCGTGTTGTACACCCCGCTTCACGACAAAAGCCTTCCTGGCGCGGCCACCACGAGTTCGACACAAAGTTGTTAAGAACAGCTGTTAACTTCTCAAAAATACTGACTCAGCACTGTTAAAAGGAATGTTTTGCTTGTTTACTTTAGTGATTCTGTACATAACTAGTCTGAACTTTGTTTTATTTAGCACTCTATCGTTTTCGTAGCCTATATGCGTTGTATATATATATCTATCGGAACGATAGTGATACGCATTACAGCGAGTCGCAGAGCTTAAGAGATGAGCTCCTTCAAAATAATGTGACGGCAGCTGACGTAAAGTACTGTATGACGTTTCCGTTGCGTGTCATGCGTAGACACAAGAAAATATCCTGTTAGTGTACCACTAGCTGAATAGTGACTACGTTGCAGTTGAGATTGAAGCCATAGAGGAGAGTCTAGCAGCTTTAAGCGTAACGGCAGGTTCCAGAATCAACAAAGTTTGAAAACTGCGAATGTTGCTACGCTAAAAAAAGAGGCCAACGAAGGCCAGAATAAGTACAACGAGGTTCTGTGCCTAGGTTTCTTCTAGCGAAACAGCTAAGATAGCTTTAGAACATCTGGCATAGACACAGTGAGGCTGTCCCGATGGTGAATCTTGTAGCGTTCAGGTGGATTTCCACCCGCTGGGCAAAAACACGAGCTTCGGACGAGCAGAGTGTACAGAAGATGCGTGCGAGAGGCTCAGCTAGTTCGTAAGTTTATGTGCATGCTTTCTGAGAGTAGTAACCACAATGGGAAGTAAATTTGTAGTTTATTCACCCAGAAGCACGTGCGTTTCTGGACGTATAATGTGGATGTTCCTGATGCAGGTACAGCATGATAGTTGTCTTTTCGTCGGCTCTGAGAGAACTGACGACTAACTTGGGCGGCACAAAATTTTGGGAACAAAAAGACAGCGTGAAGCAAAAGGCTTTATCTTATGAGTATGGGGCCTGCTAGTTTACAGCGTATTACTCACGCTTGCACGCGGTACATGCCACGGGGAACGCATCGCTTGGCAGTTAATTTTATTGAAAGCAGCCTAATGGGAAGATGATTCTCGAACTCGGATTGGGAGTTTTGACGAAAGCTCAGAGAAACGTTCCGATTGCTGCTTTGTGCTTGGTAATACTACTTAAGGAAGCTTGTTTTGGAGAATTGTTATGACTCTATTTGTCTCAGTGCGGGCAGGGTGCTCTCCCGTGCCTGTGGTGATGTGTATAAAAGCTTTTCCAAGAAGATAGCCACATAAACGAGCGGGAAAGAGTCCTGGGCTTCGCGTCATCGGCATTGGCCTGGAAGATGGCACCACACTATGACTCTTCGGGCAACCTGAAGAGCTGGTCACCCTAAGGTCGAAGCTCCCGCCGTTGGACGAGCTGTTGTGACTGGCGCCAGAGCTGAAGAGGGAGTGGCACGCTCTTTGGATCCTCTAACAGGTAGCCGACCGGCCGGCAGCCTGTGACCGCCAGGCATTGTCCCTCCTAGCCAGAGGGTGAGACGTCGTGTCGCCACGGCGCCGTAAGCCCTTCGAGAGAGGACAACAAATACAGCATCTTCCTTAGAAGAGACCGCGGCGGCCACCCCAAATCGCCCCGCTAATTAAGCGAGCAGTTCAGCGGACCCTTTGAAGTATGCTGTCATGAGCTTGGGACCCCTCAACCAGCGGCACACACACGACGAGGAAGAGCCCCGCTGGCACCACCTTGGACTGCAGAGTCACGCCTCAATAATAGACGTTCACGTGGGCCGTGCATGCTCGTCCCCCTCGCCAGTTGTGTGTGATCTGTGATTGGACAGTACCGTCTGCACGTGTTTCCTAATCTAGGAATCTGGGGAGCACATACCCTTTATAATGAGCCACCCGGTTCATTCGAAGGAGCGCCATGTAGAGGAACGCCAAATTCGAAAACTCGCCATGTAAGACAGAGCTCGTCATGTACGAGAGCTCACCTTGTATATAATGTAAATAAACCCTCTTCTAGTCTCTCTTCCTCCTGCCTCGACAACTTCATCCCGGACCTCCGGTGCCTGTAAACCCCGGTCGCAACACCATGCGAGTGCAGCAAAGTTTTTCACGAACCAGCGAAAGCCTAGCAGCAGAGGCCCACGAAACTGCGAACATCATGGACAGAGAGTGGGACTGGGAAGTTTGTTACAGCGCGTACTTTCACCAGGTCTGGTGGTACGCCGGCAGTGTCAACAAGGTGACCCAACACGGTAATCTGAAGAAGAACGAAGTGGCACTTGGAGGAATTGAGCTGCAGGCCGGCCCTTTGAAATATAGATAGAATGGTCGAAAGACGTTCAAGGTGGGTTGAGAAGTTAGGTGAGAAAACGATAACGTCGTCCAGGTAACAGAAACATGTCGACCATATTTAAATGCTTGTAGGAGCGTGTCCATCATTCTCTCGAAGGTTGCTGGAGCGTTGCAGAGACCGAAGGGCATAACCTTAATTTGGTAAACACCGTCAGGTCTTTTCTCGGTCCATGTCATCTACAGCAATTTGCCAGTAGCCAGATTGGAGGTCCAGACATCAAAAGAATGTGGCGCCATGGAGGCAATCGAGGGCATTGTCAATGCGTGGTAGATGGTGCACATCTTCTTTGGTAATTTTGTTGAGGTGGCGATAATCAACGCAGAAACACCATGAGCTGTCTTTCTTCTTTACTAATACCAAGGGAGATCTCCAAGGGCTCGATGATGGTTCGATGACGTTTTTCTTAAGCTTTTCGGCCACTTCTTGAATCACTTCTCACTCGAACGCTGACACGCGGTACGGCCGACGGTGTATGGGCGCAGAGTCACCAGTGTTGATTCGGTCAGTGACATTTTAGTTTGGCCCAAGGGCGATCGTCGGTGTCGAAAATGTCACTGTATGAGGTCAAAACCTGGCAAAGAGCGTCAGTCTGGTGAGGCGAAAGCTCCGATGCAATCATGTTTCGAAATATAGCACCGTCTGAGCTCAGTGACCGTGACACTTAGCTTCGGTCAGGAGCAGATACAGCGACAATACTGACATCGTCCTCTGTTATGGCAGTTAGCTGGGCTAGAGACATCTGGCAGGGCAACACTTGAGGGGTGAAACCAAAGTTGAGGAGCGGAAGGAACACGCAGTTATCCGCTATGGTCGCGATGGTATGGGGCTGTGGGGCACAGTAACACTGCGCGTCAGGCGAACGTCAGTAATCGGCGTAACGATATAATCTCCGTCAGGAACGGCAGGGGCCGATGACAATGACACGTATGTGACGGCTCGAGGTGGCAGTCGAACGAAAGTCGCTGGGCTCAAGAGGCTGGTGGGCTTTGCAGTGTAGTCGGCAAAATTGGAAGATCGAGGCTGAGGGTACCAGAAGAACTGTCAATTAAAGCCGAGTGTGCCGAAAGGAAATCAAGGCCAAGTATGTTGTCATGAGGCCAACAGGCTAGCACAACAAAAAGGACCACGGCGTGACGACAGGCAATGCTGACACGAGCAGTGCACATTGCGATTTTTGGTACAGTACCACCATCGGCAACACGTGTTGCATGCGTCATAGACGGCGTCATAATGTTTTGCAAGCGGCTGCGTAGAGAAGCGCTAATAATAGACAGGAGCGCACCTGTGTCAATGAGGGCGGTCACAGAGAGCGGGATTGGCGACGTAGTGGCGACGGGGAGCGGGAGCTGCGAAGACCGGACGAGGGGACGTCAGTGGAAGGCTCATAAGATGACGACGAATATAAATGGAAGGGTGCGGCGACTGAACGTCGAAAGGTCTTCTGGTAGATGTGCGCAGAGGTAGGGAAGGTCTTACGTGATTGGTTTGACCAACGGTGGCTGCAATAGCGAGAAACGTGCCCAGACTGGTGGCAGGAAAAAACAAATGTGCCGGTCATCGGGTGTAAGCCATTCCAAAGGGCTACAGAAGGGCATTGTTGAAGGTAAGCGGCGAGCTTGTTCTGGGGAGTAAGACGGGACTTCAGGACGAGTCAAGGGATATGCTGATGGAAGGCCGAGGTTCGCGAACTCCTGCCTCACCAGAGCTTGTATTAACGCCACTGACGACTGCAGTTGTTGTGGGTCAGAGGCGAGCGTTGCGAAAACGGCTGGCTCAAGATGAGCCGGACAGGCGGCTTCAATTTCCCGACGAAGAATGCGCGTGACATTGTCATACGTGGGGGACTGGCGGGTGGCTTCACACGATGAGGTTGCAGCCGTGTTGGGCAGCCGGGTGAATCGATGAGTGATACGGCGGCTCTTAGCTTCTTCGAACGGCCGGCACTCTTTAATGATGGCGTCGACAGTGGCAACGTTGTTATATACTAGCAGATTGAAGGCGTCGTCTGCTATGCCTTTCAGCACATGGTCCACTTTCTCTGACTCACTCACGTGCTCGTTAGTCTGGCGGCGTAGGGCGATGACATCGTGAATGTACGCGACGTACGACTCGGTCGACGTCTGCGCACGAGCCGGCAGTTGATTCCGCGCTGCGATCTGCCATCAACGGGGTCGCCAAAGAGGTTGCTGATCTTCTCTTTAAAGGAGTCCCAGCTCTTAATCTCCGCCTCGCGCGTCTCGAACCACACCCGCGGTGGGCCATCGAGGTAAAAAGGAACATTGGCAAGCATAAAAGTCGGGTCCCACCTATAGCTTGCGCTGACTCGTTCGTACCGGTTGATCCATTTGTAGACGTCAACGCCATCTTGACCGGAAAATTCACCGGGATCACGAGCAGGAGGTAGAACGACGTACGGAGAAGTCACGGAAGGGGCAGGTGGGGAAGGCGATGGTTGTTCAACCGGTGACATGGTTGGACATATGATAATGCGGCCATTGCGGAGCTTCGTGCTGAAGACAGGGAAGTACCCATCACTTCCACCACAAAGATGTTACGTAAAAAATGACACGAGGCGGGTATATATCTAGAATCTATATTGAAACTGATGCATGTAGCATCGACTAATATGGAGGACAGCACGCACAACCAAAAACCACTACCTCTTTGTCATCTTCTGACCGCTGATATGTCAGTACGTAGCAAAATCATGGTTTTGGGACGTTAAACCCCACATATATATTGTGGGGTCTCCTCGGCGAGGCGAACGCGCGCATCGCCACGCCACGCTCTTGGAGTGAACGGACACAGTGGACACGGTCGGTACAATAGCACACAACATACATACATTTATTAACTAATTTAGACGACGATATCGTCCGCCGAATGATACATCAATTTCAACTAACACGCTACCATACAAACAACATAACGCACGGACACACTAAACACACAATAACATGATAAACACACACTAACACACCCAACACACTAGCACATACCCAAGGCGGCGTCGCCAACGCCTGACCTTCCACGTAGGACCCCGGCGCGAAGTCCGCGGTGCCGAGCACCGGGGGCCCACGCGACAGACAACCGTTCGCGGCAGCCGCCACCCGCAGAAGAGACTCGCTCAACGCTCGCCCGCCACCAAGGCCCGCCTTCCGCCAGGGGCCACCGCCGGCGCTACCACTCTACCAACAGTGGTACTCAAATCGAACACAACGCCATGTATCGCCTGGCGGTGGTCACCACCAAAATAAAGCCTTGGGGCGAGACACGTGCGCCACGCGGCACAGACAACTTTACAGGGGGGGGTGTCAGCACCCCCACAATATCAATCAAAGCAGACGCATGGCTGGGTGGTATAACAGCTGCTTTCCACGCAAATGCCCCGGCTGCGAGTCTTACTCGAACCCGGAAACATTTCTTATTTATTTCATTTGGCATCGATGTTTAAGTGACACACAAGATGATTTTTTGCTTCAACGACGCTTACGCCGAGGCCTTGGATGCCTGAATTTCTGCGAAACCAACTCTTTGACACTTTTGTTTTAAAATCAGCTCATCTTCATGAATCGAATAAAGACGAGAGGGTGAAGCTATAGGCCCTAAGGTCCATACTCTCTACTTTGAAGTCGCCGACTACTATACAGAGTTTGTGTTTGCAAGTTTTTTATATTGTTCCGTCGCAATGACGATTCATTTTAGTGCATTATTACACATTTTTGTGTGTCTGACATCCACGAATCTCCCCATGACGAACGCGCACGACTACAATGCTAGTCCCCTGAAGAGGATCACCCCTGAAAGAAGGTATTTTGTACTTGTAGGTGTAGCATACAGACGCATGTATACTTGCTGAGATAAAGCTAGGGAGACGACGGAGCATGTTTTATTCGAATGTATAAGCAGTACAAATCATTTATCAATTTGACCCCCCGCCAAATCCCACCGATACACACAGCGGGCTTGTGTTGGAGGGAAGGTATAGGGTTGTGGGTGGTGTAGTAGAAATACTGGTGCGTATGTGCGTGTTTGTAATGTGCGCTAGCTCCACATATGGGCTGAATTCAAAGGCGGTTACGGTAATCTATACGATTGTCTTTCCTCTGTGTCTCCAGCATATAGTTTTTGTTGATGTAGGATTCTAGGGGATTATGCTTTCCGACAAGAATTCTATCATATCGAATGAGACCGTCTGCCTTCCAATTACATTCGGGTACTACGAGAAAGGTGAACATGTCTGCAATAAGGTTCGTTCACATACTGCGGTTGCAGTGAAAAAGAAAAAAAACAACAAAAATTACACCACCTTCCGCCCAAGGAAAGCATACATAGATGCGAAGAAGCGGACGCTAGCGCTTGCACTGGCGGTGGCTTCGACGCTGCCGCTCATCGCCGCGTTGCGCAGGAGAGAAACCTGGGCAGGCGCAAAGCGCGCAGTGATGGACCGGTGTTTCCTACTGGAACATGCCAATTACTGCTAATGGGCAATGAGTGACAGAAGTTTCCGATTGGGCACAGAGACCCGAAGTCCGTTTTTAGTTAACGCGGCTGGTGCGATTTTTTTGTGTTGAATAACGCACATGAAGAGTCTTCCACCGGCCCTACCTTGGAGGTCAAAGTCCAGTGCCTATATCTACGGCATGGTAAGTTAATGGCTGTAACGCGCGAGCAGTCGGTTATTTCAATCAAGGTATTCGCTAGCAGACGCTCCCTGCGTCAAATTTTCGAGGTTACAGAGGGTGCGCATTGAAGAGGAGGGGGATGAGGTACGCATGCGCAATGGGGGTGTAAACGCCACGTGAAGGAATGCCTAAACCAGAGAGGAAAGCGAGCGTATATTAGCAGGCGCTCCCTGCGTCGGTGTGGCGAGGCGAGCCTGAGAGGATGGAACGTAAGAGAGGAAAGGGGAGGGTACGCGCATGCTAAACGCCGTTGGGAGGAATGCGTAGAAGAGAGAGACGCGGGAGCGAACGTAAAGAAGGAGGAGAATTGCGCATGTGAGTTCGGACGCCGACGTCGACGCCGCAGTGAGAGCACGTGCCGGAGTGGAGTGAGCGCTCCACCGCAGAACCATCTAGTGGGCTCTCCAAGTACTAGCGTCGCTTTGACTTGGCCTCCGAGACGGCTGGCGCGTGGAGTGTTTCTCTCCGGGCTTTCCAAGCGCCAGGCTCCCCAGCAAAACCAACCAGTACCGCCTCGCGTGCCCGGCTACCGCAAGAAAAGCATTGAGTGAGGGATCATTCCCGGCGGCGGCGGAGAAATGGCTTACACCAGAGCGCACGGGATTCTACAGTGTGCATGGCTTGTTTTTTTTTTTTTTGCCTACTAGCGAGAATCACCGCCAGGATCTTCTGGCTGAACTGAAGGAAACTATTTTTTTTCTGTTACTGCATTTGTTTTGGTCCAAAATGCGAGGCATGACAACTGCTGAATTTCCCTGATAGGTGTCCCTTTCACAAGGAGGTGTCAATTTATCTATGGCTAGCATTACGTTTTCTTTCATTACAGTCCGTTTTGTCTCGGTGCTTAATACCTCGATTTGAGAAATATAGTGGCATCCTCTCATACCTCTTTCCTAGAAACTTGTGCGGGGGAAAATAGGCCTAAATTTTGTCGCTGAATCTATAGTTCTCACATCCTGTGTCGTATTTTACTATTATATCGCGTACGGATATATATGAGGGGGTCAAGTGAAGCGTAGTTGCACTCTAGATAACTGAGTGCCCTGGTCATGTCATTGAAATAAGGTACATGAGAAGTAAATTTACCGGAACAAGGCTTGCCACGTGGCGGTGGTCTAGTGGCTAAGGTAATAGGCTGCTGACCCGCAGGTCGCGGGATTGAATGCCAGATGCGGTGGCTGAATTTTCGAAGGAGCCGAAAATGCCGTTGTCCCATGTCGCTAGCTAGTCCAGTTTCCAGCTAGTGCAGTATTTTTCTTATATACATGTAGCACGTCAGAATATTTTTTTGATCCGCCAGGCATGGTCATTAACAAATATCACTTAATCAACTTTTTAAATACTGACTCTAGAGAAAAAATTTCAATACAAGACTTGTAGCTCTTAACCAGAAATAACATAATTTTTAAGTTATGGTAAGATAAAAACGCTGGTTACTTTTTTTACAGGGTTTGTTCTAAGTGTGTGCGAAATTAAAAAAAAATACCACGTAATTGCCGCTTAACACGCGGCGCACTTTGAGTGCCTTCAAATGTACGTTGAACAAATTATCGAAGGATTCTCTCGCACGAAGGTCGCTTGAACAGGTTATAGGTGACTACGTTGGGCATTGAGCGATGGTTGGATGGTACCATTAAAAAAAGGGGGGGTGGGGTGGAGGCAAATAAACTTCGACGAAAATGCGGCTGCCACGTGCATTGCGATACGAGACCGGAGGCAGCACTCGGTGCTGTGCAGACGTTTTGTTTGGTTTTGTCTCTTTTCGAGGCAAAGATAAACATGATGGTGGAGAAAGGGTGACATTTTAATAAAGGAAGGATATAAAAAGCGCGATGCGAATATGGGGTGCGCAGTTTTTTTGGACACACTTCGGAGGGAAAGTCTCAGTCTGGAACGATGCGTTTCAGTAATGAAGAACGTGCGAATATGGTTCTCGCCCTCGGCCGAGCGAACGGAAACAGGAGAAAGGCGGCTAGATTATTTCGCAGCTGGTATCCAGGAATACGGGTAAATACTCCACATTGGTGTGAAATTACGAAGCGCTCAAGGAGACAAGCTTGTTCAAAAAGGTTGGACAGAGTCTCTTGAAGCAGACATTCTTGTTTACATGGCAGCCCATCGCCCCGCAAGCGTGCGCGACGTGAGTTCTGAGACCGGCGTTATCAGCAGTAGTGTTTGGCGCGTACTTAAGAGCGGAGGACTTCACCCCTACCACGTTCACCTGCATCAAGAGCTGGAAGATGGAGATTTGCAAAGCCGTCTTCACTTCTGCAACTCGATACTGATACAGGAACAAGGTCATCCCGGCTTCCTGAAGAACATAATCTGGTCCGATGAAGCTCACTTCTAGCGCATTGCCCAAGTCAATGTTCAGAATGGTCATTACTGGAGCGCTACAAATCCTAACTGTTGCAGTTACAACACCAGTTGCAGTGGTCATTCATTGTTTGGTGCAGCATTTAGGATAGCAAAATTATTGGCCTGATCGTTTTATGATGTAACACCGCAGAGCGTCACATCAGCGAAATACTAAATGGCCCACTGGGTGATCTCACGTGCAACCTCCCTCTAACACAGCTGGGAAATATCTGGTTACAGCAAGACGAAGCTCCTCCGCACAGCTGCACGTTGACTCAAACGTCGCTTGATCGAGAATTTCCCGAGAAATGGATCAGCCGCCTTGGACCTGATGAGTGGCCCGCAAGATCTCCAGATTTGACACCGCTAGATTTCTTTCTTCGGGGATACATTAAAGATCACGTATACACCAAAACGATGGCAATACCCGCAAGACTGAAGTCTGAAATAGCAGATGCGTGCCACTCTATTACTCCACGAATGCTACGAAACGCGACAGGAAATGTGCTGACTCGATGTACATTGTGTATGGGCTGACGAAGGGCTGTTTCAACACGCTATGTAACTGGCAATGACGTCCCATTAAAAGCGCTTGTGACTTTGCAATTACGCCGATCCATGTCCAACACCTAGCTTTCCGACTGTTTAAGAGTTAGCTATATCTAGAAGCACAACACACTTTTTTATATAACTGTTTACTTTAATGCACTGCGCTCTAACAGATGGGTACTAAATATAAATTGCCCAGCCGCGGTGGTCTAGTGGCTAAGGTACTCGGCTGCAGACCCGCAGGACGCGGGATCGAATCCCGGCTGCGGCGGCTGCATTTCCGATGGAGGCGGAAATGTTGTAGGCCCGTGTGCTCTGATTTGGGTGCACGTTAAAGAACCCCAGGTGGCCTAAATTTTCGGAGCCCTCCACTACGGCGTCTCTCATAATCATATGGTCATTTTAGGACGTTAAACCTCACATATCAATCAATCAATCAACTAAACATAAATTTATAAATGGAGACGAAGTACGAGCAATACACTTTTGATACCACAGCCAATCGTGCCATATTTCTTACAAGTATCCAGTATATAGAGCAATCACACGAAATCGATGCAGATATCAAAAAAAAAACTTCTGGAATAATTATCATTGAATATTTCACATCTATTATCAAAATGTCACTCTCTCCCCCACCATCATGTTTATCGTTTGCCCGAAAAAAAAACATCTGCGCTGTGCCAAGTCATGCCTCCGGTCTGTACACTCAGTACTATGTCATGATTGTACTATGCTCAGTACACTCAGTACTATTTCACGCATGTCATGATTATCATAGTTGGACGTGTCATTTACCTTGGTCTTCTATTCACGTCACATGATACCAAATTGGTATATGGGGAGCTAGCGAAACGGCAGCGAGTACGCTACGAGCATAGCATGTAGTCATGTTTTACGTGACACACGTGTCATGATTATCATGTTTACACGTAGTTGGAACACGTCACCTCTGGTGACTGTGACAGTTGTTGACAGCCTTATTATACTAACTGTGAAAGATGTATTGAAATCACAAGAGCCGATCTAGGCTGCGTTTTGTTACGCCCAGACACGTGGGCGTAACCGCTACGCTATCGCGAGAAATTTTAAAAAAATCCTATCACAAAACTTTCGAAGAATTGATGGAATTTGAACCTGGGACCTCAGCGTGGCCATCGACTATTCATAGAGCCACGCTGGTACTTGGAAATTTTTCGCTGAAACGTGCTATGCAGGTGTCGTGTCGGCCAAAGAACCAAGTTAAGAAGCATAATAAGGCAGGGGTCTCAAACACACACCAACTAACTGGTCGCAGTGAGGAAATTTAGTCTTGCAAGGGCCGATGCACTAAAGCAGGAAAAGGCAGGTGGGGAGTGATTGCGGAGGGGTAGGGAGGCACTTAACACTACTTTACATAACGCTGCCAAAACAAAGAACGCATTTCCCCTACCTGATATGGAAATAATTGCTGCAAGGTGTTTCATTTAATTGGCGTCATGATTGCTGCAACGTTTGGGTACAGATCTCCAAAGTGCTTGAAAACTGAACACAGTCTGCGAAATATACATTTTTAAGGTAATAAATAATTGTCGTGGTGAACGTCTGAAAATGAAGACATAACGAACACAAATTACCCAAGGAGCATAAGTTTAAGTGCATGGGCCGGAAGCATTTCAGCCTCCATCGAAAGTGCGTGCACCCACCTAGGGGGGTATTCCATCACGTGACCTTAACATAAATTTTCTAGAGTTTCTTGCTCCGTGGTAATGTTTCAACACATGTATGATGACCATGTGCGGTACCCTACAAAAGAATGATTGAGAACACTCACGTCTGAGTAGCTTACCAGAACGAAGCGTTATTCATTTCAATAGGCGAGAAAATCGAGCGAGTATAATTTAGCAAAGCTACGAACATTTTATTCTTTCTCAAGCTCCGGGCTGCATGCGGCACACGAGAATGGCATACAGTCGTCACGCAATCCGAATTGCGCAACTAGAGGGGCATTCAATGTTGCCAACCCATTATAGATACTGATCTGTATTTCTTCCCTGTCATTAGTCACAGCACAATGTGCATAAGGCCTATGTGAAGGCCTACACACATATGTGTAGCGGGCAAATCGCTTATGCGCAGAATAATAGAGTGGTATATTAGGTGCTTCCCTAATTCCTGAAATTTACGGCGTAAACCACCGTAGTTTACGGCATAGTTGGTACCTTGCATGTGTGCTTGAGTAGTTCTCTAATGTACATCGGGCTGTGGAACCGAGGTAGGGTGTTCCCGTTTTCACTGGAACTGTGCTGCGTGTATATGCGCTGTCCTGACAGTTATTTTTGGGGCGAAGCTTTATATGACATGCATGTCCCGTGCGTCCCCCGTTGTCGTTGTGTGTAACCTGTGGCTTATACCCGCCATCTGTCCACATGTCACGGAAAGAATGTCACGGCGTCGTTATCACGCTCTCGGTTTTAACAAAACGCTTATCGCAGAAATATGGTACATACTCTCGTTTATTTCTTGGATTGTCCGCTGGATGGCGGTACTACTATATGATGAATATATGACAAAAAGAAGGAAGATGGCGGTACTAGAAGTGTTCATTAGCTGGACGGATGGACGCATGGACGAGCAGACAGACAGCAGACGGACAGACAAATAGATAGACAGGCAGACAGACACACGCACGGACAGACGCACGAATGGACGCACGGATGGACAGACAGACAGACGAACGAACGCACGGACGGGCGCACATACGGATGGACTGACGCACGGACGCACGGACGGATGCATGGACGTATTGACGAACGCTTCGCCCCACTCATCATAATACATCATGTGGATATGCTGTGATTTTCTTTCCAAATCAGTTGCAAGCAGTGGCGTGATCCTACGGTAGAACACCCGCTTGCCACGCAGACGGAAAGGGTTGGACTTTCAGTCGAACCGAAGACTTTTATTTATTTTGCACGAAACTTTCTCAATTTTTAGGCCAGAGGCAATGGTGATTTTTCGCCACCAACGAATGACGCGGACGCCCACGCCGTTGCCGGAATTCCTGTTAAACAAGAATACTATGTAGCCTATAGTACTAAGCCCCTTCAGTGAACCGTTACGATACGCTTCGTCAGACATGCGAATGCTAATAACTTGTAACAGAATAAAAAGTTGGGCGAGTTGGTGTATATTCATATTAAAAAAACTGCCCGCAGCTTCCCTCGGGGGAACACTGAGGAGGATGCGGAGCATATAATTGGTTAACGGGGTGTTAAAGTGCGACTTACTTGGGTCGATGGCTAAATTGGTCAACGTGGTTGTGAAATGGGGTGTTAAATTGCGACTTACTTGGGTCGACGGCTAAATTGGTTAACGTGGTTGTAGGAGGGGGTGTTAAATGAGTGAACACGTACACACGTATGCGAAAGGGCGGCGCTGGTCGAAGGGACGTCGATCATTGTGTTTGTGGATTCGTTGGCATTCATTTCACGGCGACTTCGGACGTCGACGCGCCGTACAAACCAACGGACGAGCGGCAACTGAGCGAGCGAGCGCCGACCTTGAGTATATATACAGCGCGACGGCGCATGCGCTGTCAGCTGTCGAATGTTCTCGAAGGAGAAGCGCGCGCGCGGCACAGATGGCGACGGCGCGACGGCGCATGCGCTGTCAGCTGTCGAATGTTCTCGAAGGAGAAGCGCGCGCGGCACAGATGGTGGGCGACGGCGTGACGGCACACGCGCGCGCGTCAGCTGTCGAATGTTCGAGAAGCGGTGCGGACGGCGCACTACAAGGCGCGAGTATAAGATGCTTCCGCATCTAAAAAAAGCGGCGCACAAAAAGACGGAGACAAAGAAGAGAACCACACACAGCGCTCCACTCACAACTGAAAGTTTAATCCGAGCAACAAGAATTTAAAAAGTAATAGCCCAGCATGACAAGTGAGGTACAACGAGATTAAGTGATACGCTCATCAATAAAAGTGAACTCTTTTTTGTGCAATGTAACCGAGGTCTGGCTTACGCAGGCATCACGTGACCTGTTAATATGATAGGCTTCAGACACCTCACGGGTGAATTGATCGTGGTGCCTAAAAATAATAACAGTGTTAGACAGAACAGGTGTGCACCCACACGTGGCACAATGCGATGCCAAATGGGAAGGCGTGCCGTTATGCAAAGAGAGATAGTGCTCCCGCAACCTTTTATTGACACAGCGGCCCGTCTGTCCCACATAATGAAGGCCACAAGATAAAGGAATGCGGTACACCACCCCCACAGCACAAGGCACATACTTATTTCTATGGTTTACGGCACATTTCTTTACATCTGGCTTGTCCTTCTTGTCTAGCTGATTTGACACCAAAGCACATATCTTTCCCAATTTATTGGGTGCCCTAAAAACCACATCAACTCCGTAGCGGGAACCAACATTTTTTAACCCATGTGCCAGTTTATGCATATAAGGAATTGCTGCGAACTTCATTTTTTCCCGATTGATTTTCCTAGCTGCACGTCCTTTTAAACCACAAATTAACTTATCGCAAACAGCCACAATTATGTTGGGGGGGAATCCTGCTTCCTCTAGTCTTGCAACTTGCTTAGCAAAACCAGAGCCCAACACATGCCTGCACGATTTTTCTAGAGCGGATTTAAGGCAGCTGAAAGCGATGCCCCTCTTTACCACCTTTGAGTGGGCTGATCCAAAATTAAGAATTGGTTTCACTGATCGTGGCTCAAAACACCAGCAAAATATGGGAACTCTGAAACCGAAGTTTGAGATCGAGAAATTGTAGACAGTCGTATTCTGGAACTTCCGATGTGAAGGACAGACCCATGCCTTCTGTCCTGAACACCTTCAACACATTGGAAACATTATCCGGGAACATGGCATCCTTTATAACAACTAAAAAATCGTCCACATATCGGAAAATACGCATCACAGTTCCGCTTAGGATTGTGTCTACAATGCGATCTATTTTGACTAAAAAAGTTTCACAAAGGACAGGTGGAACGCATGAACCTATACAGACTCCTGATCGCTGGATTAGGGTCTGCCCTTGCCAACCAATGTACGTAGACTTTAGGTAAAAAGCTAGTAATTCAGTGAACGATTCTACAGATATACCACTACTACTTCTGAAACGAAGCTCATCATTGTCTTTCTTGATGCATTCCTGAACGCACACTAGGACCTTATGATTAGGAATCGAAAAAAACATGTCAACAACATCTATACTGAACGCCAGACAGGAGCTCGTGTCGCGCTCCCTAAGAAACTGAACCACCGCACCCGAATTTTCCACTCTAAAGGGATCATGAACGCACAGCTGCTTCAAATGGCTTTCTAAATACCGGGATCATGAACGCACAGCTGCTTCAAATGGCTTTCTAAATACCGGGATACATTTTTCTGCCACGTGTCTGTTTCCGTAATTATGGTACGAAAAGGCATGTCAGGCTTATGGGTTTTTATCGTAAAGAACAGGCTCAATTCCAAACCCTGGCTTTTTTCCGAGGAGGCCGATCTCTCAAGATTAAGGTCCCGCAAAAGGTTAACCGCCTTATCTCTGACCTTGGACAACGTCACAGAGGCTGGCTTAAAGTTCTTCTCTATAGCTTTACATGCCTTTTCTGAAAACATTCCACTATCCAAAATGACAGAGAAACCTTCCTTATCCGCCACAACCGGTCTTAAATCCCTTTCTACGAGCACTTTAGCCAAATGAAAAACAGGTGAAACATTCCGCGCAATTCCATCAGCTTTGGCTAAGGCATCAACACACTCAACTACACACCGTGGGCGTAAGTCTTCTTCACCACGCCTTGAAACAGTCTTAGCAATCACGACTTCTTCAACCGGGTTCATTCGAGGCTCAAACCCGAACTTGGGGCCCAAACGTAGCACTGACTGAACAGCCTCCGGGAACGGGGAAGCACTTAGGTTCAAAAACTTGCCGCCCTTGTTCGATCAGGAGTCTGTATAGGTTCGTGCGTTGCACCTGTCCTTTGTGAAATTTTTTTAGCCAAAATAGATCGCATTGTAGACACAATCCTAAGCGGAACTGTGATGCGTATTTTCCGATATGTGGACGATTTTTTAGTTGTTATAAAGGATGCCATGTTCCCGGATAATGTTTCCAATGTGTTGAAGGTGTTCAGGACAGAAGGCATGGGTCTGTCCTTCACATCGGAGGTTCCAGAATACGACTGTCTACAATTTCTCGATCTCAAACTTCGGTTTCAGAGTTCCCATATTTTGCTGGTGTTTTGAGCCACGATCAGTGAAACCAATTCTTAATTTTGGATCAGCCCACTCAAAGGTGGTAAAGAGGGGCATCGCTTTCACCTGCCTTAAATCCGCTCTAGAAAAATCGTGCAGGCATGTGTTGGGCTCTGGTTTTGCTAAGCAAGTTGCAAGACTAGAGGAAGCAGGATTCCCCCCCAACATAATTGTGGCTGTTTGCGATAAGTTAATTTGTGGTTTAAAAGGACGTGCAGCTAGGAAAATCAATCGGGAAAAAATGAAGTTCGCAGCAATTCCTTATATGCATAAACTGGCACATGGGTTAAAAAATGTTGGTTCCCGCTACGGAGTTGATGTGGTTTTTAGGGCACCCAATAAATTGGGAAAGATATGTGCTTTGGTGTCAAATCAGCTAGACAAGAAGGACAAGCCAGATGTAAAGAAATGTGCCGTAAACCATAGAAATAAGTATGTGCCTTGTGCTGTGGGGGTGGTGTACCGCATTCCTTTATCTTGTGGCCTTCATTATGTGGGACAGACTGGCCGCTGTGTCAATAAAAGGTTGCGGGAGCACTATCTCTCTTTGCATAACGGCACGCCTTCCCATTTGGCATCGCATTGTGCCACGTGTGGGTGCACACCTGTTCTGTCTAACACTGTTATTATTTTTAGGCACCACGATCAATTCACCCGTGAGGTGTCTGAAGCCTATCATATTAACAGGTCACGTGATGCCTGCGTAAGCCAGACCTCGGTTACATTGCACAAAAAACTGATTGATTTGTGGGGTTTAACGTCCCAAAACCACTATTTGATTATGAGAGACGCCGTAGTGGAGGGCTCCGGAAATTTTGACCACCTGGGGTTCTTTAACGTGCACCCAAATCTGAGTACACGGGCCTACAACATTTCCGCCTCCATCGGAAATGCAGCCGCCGCAGCCGGGAATCGAACCCGCAACCTACGGGTCAGCAGCCAAGTACCTTAGCCACTAGACCACCGCGGCGGGGCTACATTGCACAAAAAAGAGTTCACTTTTATTGATGAGCGTATCACTTAATCTCGTTGTACCTCACTTGTCATGCGCGGCTATTACTTTTTAAATTCTTGTGGCTCGGGTTAAACTTTCAGTTGTGAGTGGAGCGCTGTGTGTGGTTCTCTTCTTTGTCTCCGTCTTTTTGTGCGCCGCTTTTCTTTTAATATGCTAATAACTTGATAAGTTTCATGCGGACGTGTGCAAGGAGCTGTAGGTCGTGTTTGTAGAACCATCCCAGGAGCAGCGGAACCGTGAGCAGAACCTATCTACATCGCCTATATCGCTCTTCTTACACAGTCGAATGAGCGGAGGGTGAAGATACATCCCTTGGTTCGCCGTCGTTTTGCAGCGAAGCTGACCGCGCGTCGCAAAACGCGCTTAGCAGATACGCAATATAATGCAGTTCCCCGTCCTCTTCGGGACGCTACATCTGCGCGTGGTTGAGCTATAGCGACGCTCCGATACAAGTGCCTAATTGCTTGAAAACCAGTCATAGTAATTAAAGTAGGTTAGCTGAATTGAACGCTACTGCGTCATAACTAGCGAACGCTCACTACTGTTAGGGCGCAGCCACTCATAATAAAAAACTGTTTGCCGATACTACCTATCGTGGCAATTTGACCTAGCGCTCGCCGGCTTCATTAAAACAAGGTGGCACCACGGGTGCGTGCTTTGATGCGTATAAAAGAATGTTCGACGACTTAGAGTACGCAGTATACCCTTCATTGGGAGTGCAATAAGCTGTCCCAACAACATGTTTCTCTTTGTTTAGAATGACTGGTTCACAATTTCGAGCACTTGGGTGCTCGATTATGGGAAAGGAAATGCCGTCCCAAAACATGCCGCTATTCCTTCGAGCCCACAAAGTCAGGTCAGGTACAGTGTTTAAGGCAATTGCACAAAACAGTTGCTTCCCGTTGAGCCTCTCTGTAGAAACGCCTCAAATGCCCTAGCGAGCTGGGCAGATTGACACCATGAATATACCACAATTTTAAACATTTAGGAAACGCCATATGTACACCTGCCATGGATTTCACTGTTAGCATAGAATCTTTAGTCAAATTTAATACTACCGCGTGTTTTAATGGATCTATGTAAAAAAATTTGGCAGATCCCACATACCCGGGAATCTTGCGAAGCCAGTGTCTTCTGTACGCAATGATGAGCGGCTGTCGGCCTTAGTGCGGCTTTCAGCCGCCACGCGCCGCTGCGCGAGTAAAGCGCTGCCGCGTTGCGGATCGCTGAAACGCCGGTGGGATCTGCATTCGCAGCTCTTATATGGTCGAGTTTTCGGTTGTATTCGCACTGATTGAAGTATAAACAAAACTTTTGTAAACAAAAACAGTGAAACACTCATCGCACTTCACAACAAGTCCTTTTTGAAGGCATGTTCTGTTCATGGCTATTGCTGTCGAGGCGCGCGCTCACGCGTCGTCTGCTCCGCCGATATGAAAGCGTGGTCAAACGATGCTCGTAAAATTGTTCTTTCATCTTTATGCTCGCTAGTCTTATATTGTTCTCTTCTGTTCTGTTTTAACTGTACTGCTGTGGAAAGGTCGATGCCCATATTGCCTCGAATACTCCATATGAATAGGTTCAGCAGCGAAAAAGAAATACTGAACGGTACCAAAAAATGAACAATCACAAAAAAAAACATATGAGCACACTGAAAGCGGTTGAAATAATATGCGGATATGCAGTTTGCTTGCAGCAATTCACACTGTCATAAAATGTTTCCACACACAACTTTGTTTTCTACTGTCAATATATGCACTAACACATCATTTAAAATGAACACCCAGTCACATTGGAAGAAAGGGAAATGAAGAGGCGGGCAGCCTAGCCAAGAAAACATTGAAAGAAGACGGAGATTGCACGATTCCTATGTGTGGGGCGGATATTCGACAAATATATAACGAAAGGAGTCTGATGTGTTTTTAACTGTATGTGACTCAATTTTAAAACACTGCTTACCCGTAGCTAATACGGAAAGCTTTGGCGCTTCTAGAGCGCAGATGTACGTAGAGAGTGCGTAGCAGAGTACATGCAGGCGCAAAAAAGAACAGTACATCAACTGAAAAAAAAAAGAGAACATAGCGTTCGCCTTCAATTCATCTTCAGTGAATACCTAAGGTGCCCTGTCAAATTTTGTTTTCAAGATCAATGTGTGTCGAGTCAGGGCTTACACTGATTGCACCATTAACTGCGGAAAATAAAAGCATTTATTTTGGGGGCGAACCCCGCGGGTCAATTAAGCACATGTCACTCTCACAGTTTCGCTTTTTTGCGAAATGCTTAGCAGTGTTGTGCTTGTCAGTAATGTTGAATGCATAGTTGCCCAGAAGCGGCCTCAGGAAACGAACTGATATAAGTTTCATGAGTTTCCACCTGTGGTCGTTGCTGTCATTGCTCCTACACTTAAGCAACCTAGAGGAACAAAGAACTGGAAATACGTACTCCACTAACGTAGTTAGCGGCTTCGGCAGGGTCTGATCCTCCTCCAGGGCACGATCAGCAAAGGCGCTTAGAACGTGCAGAACAAAGAAAGTTGATCCGGCGGGTAGAGGACTCTACCTCGATCTTGACTCTTGGTGAATTGAAGAATCGGGTGGTTACGCACCAGTTTAGTGCACAAAGCAACACATTTCTCGCAACTCATGTGCTCGCTTACAGCTCTTGAAATGTAGCCACCCACATTGGCAGTAGCCGAAATTCGAAGTGATGGCAGGTGCTGAGGAATGATTGTGGTATTAAGTCTCTGCAGCACAAACCTTGCTCTCGAGAGTCGCGGCACTGCTTGCACAGTCAACGACAGAGGAGGAATCGGAGCTGAAGTAGGTGCTCGTTGTGTGGAGGAAAGTGTATTGTCCTGGAGATGTACTGATATTTCAACTCGTTGTTTGTGGGTAATACTAGAGGCTGCAGTAGACGCAGAAATGCCAGTCTTATAGCTTTTCAAGACCTGGCAGCGTGGCCCGAACGTCAACGCATCGTTGCTCTAGGATGACATTCGCAAGCTTCCAAAAAGGGATTCAATTGGATCGCTGTTAAATTTACGCGTCAGCACAAAAGGAAATTTTCCTTCTGTTAGAAATTATTTGACGCATGCTACTGTCGAATAAGAGGTTAGTAGAATCGCTTCATAGGTTTCTCCTGTGAGGAATTCCCGCGCATGTGCAGATCTTCTCTTTAAAGACTCTAAGTACATCGGGAAGGTGGCTTCGAGCCATTCAAGGCGTGAATCTGCACAGTCGTCAAATGGGCGAGCATCCGAAAAATTCTGCTGAACGTGCTGCGTCATCCTGCTGACATCCTGCAGTATGAACCATCGATAAATGTTCCTAATGAACGCAATGGTTGGGCCTGCGGCTGAAAACGACAGGGCACTAGTGTCTCCAGCCAGATCTTTGAGGTGTTACAAGGCGGTGGTTACACTTGGAGACATTAGTTGGACGGCTCTTCCAACGTTCATCTTTTCTATGTTGCTTGGATAAACGTGGTTCCTGCTCAAATACCGAACAGGCGTCACAGACAAGCCTTTCTGTAGTTCGTAAACGTATTTTACGTGTGAAGCAGAGATTTCACCTTTTGGGCCAAGGTCACGCGAGAGAAACTGTGACATCACGTTTTTCATCACGTGACACGGGTCAAAGCTAGCGAAAGAAGCCTGCTGTGGCCACATGGGTGCTCGATCCTGTAGGTAAGCTTGCCATTCCCACGCAGTTTCATGCAATTCACGTCTACTTTATCATTGTTCGTAACAAGGCGAAAAATCCTAAAAACGCAAGCTTCGACTTTCTGCATGTCGGAAATCAGCAACTCGTGGAGTTGGGGTCTGTATAGGCCTTTCGTAAAATAGTACGCAACTAGAATACGATACCTTGTCGACAAACCACTGGTGACAAAAACAGCAGCGAATTGGCTAAAACAAAGTCGCTGTCTAGCTTTTCCCACACAATGTCCACTCGCCCAACAAAGGAGTCATGTTGCTTGTAGTTTTGCAGCTTCTCCTTTACCCTCATCTCATGAACGATGAGCGAGCAGACCTGTGAGTGTGGGTTTTCAAGAATTTCCACTTCGGATATCAGCCGAGCTTCCACCAGTTTGCTAAAGCCGGTCTCACCACTTGTATTTCTAATACAGTTGATGAGCGTCCTTCGGTCTCGTAGCTTAAAAAGCATCTCCCCTCGAATATGTTCGTACGCGTTCGCTGATAAACGCCGCAGTACCGCACAACGACGTGCTGTTTCTTCCGACCAAGTAGGCCTTTTTTTCTTGTAGTTTGTGATTTGATCCACGCGAACTAATGCTGAGGCTTCGTTCTTCCCTGCCTTTTGTCTAATGTGGGAAATGTCTAATGTCATAGTCTTCGAGCAGCTTCTTAAACTCCTCTTTGTGCTTGTCAACGGTCTGCCGTTGTCTCAGTGTCTGGCTCCTTAAATCTCTTTCTTTTCTTTTCCACTCGCCTTTACGGTAGTGAGGAAAGTAGAGGCCGAACGGCTGTTGACCTGAACGCTTTTGTCGCATGGCAGTCTGCTTAGGCTTGTGAACGCATTCGCTGCTGTTTTGTACAGGGTAAGTGTGCGTTGTTTCAATTGTAGTACTTGTAGCATCCGTGGGCTCCGATTCTTCAGCCTCAGAACCTAGTGTCAGCGTTACACATGGCGGTGATCGAGAGGCAGTGGTGCTGCTGGTGCACGTTGACTGTTTGGTCACAGCCCGGTTACGTTTCATAATGCTTGTCATGCTTTGTTTAGTCGTTAGCTTCGGCATCAAATGTGAAGGGTAGTCTGCAAATACCGACAATAATACATCCTTCTTGGGCCGCCGTTTTTTTCCTTCTATGAAGTCTTTTGATCGGAAGTGGCGGCTACAGACTCTTGTATAATTTGAAGTTGTATTGCGCGACCAATAGTCCCGCCTTATCGAAGCAAGCCACCTTTCCCGCACACCAGCGGCAGCTGGTATTTCATGGAACGAAAGCCCGTCAGTGTTGTTCTTTCCGCTTGATTTGTACAGCGATACGCAACAGTGCGACATGCCGGGCCAGTCGGGGCACGTGGTTGCGAAAGGGCGAAATAGAAAAACAAATTGACGAATATTATCAAATTCAAATGCATCTTTCGCACCGGCACCCCTGCCATATAGACTGCATTCGGGATACTTACCTGTTAAAGCCGCGAGAAGCGCGAAGGCACCTAAATTCCGATGTGAACACGGATTCAGAAGCTTAGCGATGAATGCAGCCGTTCACCGCCAGCTTTCTGTTGCATGGATGCGTGTTTTGATGTGGCTGTATACCCTTTAGATCGGGTGTCGGCTAACGCCATCTAGCCGTAATACTTAGGGAACCAACAAGTAGATTTATTTTAATGCCCCTTTAAATAGTGAAGTTCAGGACAGGTACTATGAATGTATTGATGTGGGTGTACCCTTAAGATCCGTCGTCTACTCGCAGAGCGCTGCCACACGGCAACGGGAAGCGGAGGCGGAGAGCGGACTCGACGGCTGTAGGAGAGTGTTCGGCCGTGCACGGAAAAATGTAGAGGAGGCACTGGCGAAGCATGTATAAGAAAGGGGACCTCGAAAGATGACCTCATGAATTGACGCTAAAAATATGCACAAATGTTGCACGCACAGGCATATGTTGAAAAGTAGCAGATGTTTATATAACCAGTTCTTTGCCCTTGCACAACGATGTCAACTGGAACATGCGTATTGGCAACAACAGAAGCTGACATGAAGCGCTGATGCTCGCGAAGATGCTTGCCCTGGACACTGCTACAAAATCAACTTCAGCGCAGGGCACCTAACCACAATTGACGTTAACCAGACGTGACGGCTGTATCAAAGAAGTACGTATGTAATGTTTATAAAATTGGGTAGGCAGTACACTGCAACCAGTTTTGACGTTTCACGAAGATTAGCGACTGTTTGAAAAGTAGCTCCGAGACGTCGCGTAGCTGTATGGTAGAATGCTCGACTGCCACGCAGAATGCTTGGGTTCAATTTTTCCTGGGACCCTGAAATTTGTTATTTACATTCGTCGGGGGGTTAACGCTGCCTATATCAGGTGTTTATTAGCACTGACATTTATTGTTTGCATTCGTTCGGGCGATGCTACCGATGTCGGGTGTTGCTTAACGTTCACGCGTTAAAACTGCCGATATGCGTTCTCGTCATTCCAGGGTAGATACTAAGTGTCAATCACCCGTGGCATATACCCGCATACCAGCGGCACCTACCCGTCCGCGGGTATGTGCTAATTTCTGGCGGAAAGTGTTTGACGACGTACGCGACGGAAGTGTGAAATTATCAATGTCTTGACCAGCGCATCAAATTCGTAAAACCACCTTTCCTTCCCATGCTAATTTTGGTTCACGCCAAGTTAATGGGGTGACCACGATAGCACCCAAACGTGAATGGCTAGATGGATAGATAGATCTATCTATCTGCTCACAAAACTGCTCACAAGGAAAGATTATCTGTACTGTACTACATATGTGCTTCCTTTGAGGGCCGCCCCCCTTAAGTTTAAATTAAGTGATTACTTTAGGATAATTATTTATTACAGTGTTTAAATTCCCGATGCTTCATTGACCTAAAGTACATTACATCTGCAGACTTCTGCTGCGGTTTTACTGTGATCAACGTGCACTTTCTCATCGATTTACCGACAGGTGATTTTTTTAGCCTTGTAATTCTGCTTTTCTGCACTATCAATTTGAGAAAGCTCTGCAGAAAAAAAATGCCCCAAAAGTAACCCCACGAAATCGCAAACATAAAGGTTCTCCGACCGTACATGTCACTCAAGTGCTATCAGCGAATAACTTATCGTTGTGCTACAATTGGTTTTTCGAAAACCACCCCATACATTTGCAAGCGATACACAAAAGTGTCTCGGGAAAAAAAATCCAGCCAGTCGAATGAAACTAATCGCATTGTACAGCATAAGAAAGTTGTCAGCATTAGGTGCCTGAAGTGCAATGAGCGAAAAGTTAGGCACTGATCAGTAATCATTTTTTGAAGAACGCTCCCCATTGGGTTACATCAACGCTTCATCTTGGGGTGGGCTTTGCCACACTCGTTGATGTCCCAGATTGCTGGGTATCAAGAAATGCTTCTCATTAAAAAAAAACCTGATAGTTGGCTGAATTTATCGTTCACCTTCGTCACGTGGCAGTACATACTGCTCAGCCCTTGGTAATATGCTGCATAAGTTATCTTTTGAGCACAAAAATGCCATGGGCGAGATTAATTTTAACCTTCAAGATACATCGAACGTGCTATTTATTAATTAAATATTTACAATACATTACCTGCCTAAATGACTTTGGTTATGAAAACCTAGTTATACTACCAACTCGATGCCCCACAAGTAAACAAAGTACACTTATTGACCATGCATTATCGAATGTTCTTAATAACCCTGACTGTTGTGTTGTCCAGGCTTCTGCTACCGATCACTGTTAGATATTTGTAGACTTAAATTGCACTCTTGGCACTACTGTCACAGGATTTACCAGACAGAAGTTTAATTTAACAATGTTCATTTAGTTAATATCCGCTTCAGACTGGAACTCAGTCACCACCTGCGATAACCCTGAAACTAGGCGCAATAAATTTTCAAAGATTATTTCTAATGCCCTTGCAGATTTCACTGTAATAAAGAATTACAAATATACGTTTTCAACTCCTCGTAACTCATGGCTATCTAGTAGTGTGTTAAATTGTTTGCGGAAAAAAGATAACTTTTACAGAAAAACAAAAACAGCCACTCAATATCACACTTCGTTATAGATATTGCAAGTATTCTATTCTGTTAGAAAAACTGCTCAAACAGGCTAAAAACAGTACTATGAAAATAAAATCAAGTATCCTGGTATTGACATTAAAAACAATGGGATGTATCAAACTCCGGATTGGGTATATCCAATCATAATGCTTAAATAGCAATGGTAAAGATCGGAGATCTTCTTCTCGATAATCTCATATATATTGCAAAATATTTTATTAACTTCTTTTGTACTGACAACCAAGGGAATGATGATCCACTGACAAAGTTTTACCCCCGTATGCTCCACAGATTTTTTCTTCACCCTTTTGCACCTGAAAAAACAGCCCCTATCATATCTAGTTTTAAAAAATACGTGGCATGATCCTAATAATTTCTTTCCATCTGTCTTGAAAACAATAGCAGGTTCAATATCGCAAACATTTTGTCACATAGTCAACCTCATTTTTACCAGAGGAATTTTTCCAAGTTCAATAAATAAGGCCCAAATATTTCCTGTTTTCAAGGAGAGGGATAAGCATTACATATCAACTATCGTCCTATAGCTATACTTTCATTCTGTAATAAAGTTGTCGAAAAACTAATCTTAACACGCTTGACTTTCTATTTATCGAAATTTCATGTTCTATCAACAAATGAATTCGGATTTAGGGAGGGCTACTCAGCTGGTTTAGCATTAATATATTTGACAGATAACACCTCGCAGGCAATAGATTCAGGAAACTTGGATTAGGCATTTTTTATTGATCTATCTGAAGCATTCGATTCACTTGTTCACAAAATGCATTTTGCTAAATGAGATGCCTTTGGTATAACAGGTCTGTCACTCAAAATATAACGAAGCTTCTAGGGAGAGAGAAAATATCTTGTATCAATATCTAGCACTTACTCGCACCCTAAAACAAGTAATATTGGGGTACCGCAGGAATCAATATTAGGTCCTCTCTTATTCCTGATGCATAATAATGACCATTCACAATGCCTAAAATCATCTGACAGTGTTCTGTACGCTAACTACACTACTATTTTCTGCTCAATAACATAGATTCGATAATGTGTAAACTTAACCACGACACGCACAACATAGTTACCTGATGTCAACAAAATAAACTACACATTAATGCTCACGAAATACAAGTTCGTCATTTTCTCCTTTAATAAAATCACTTTCTTCAGTATGTCCATCATTATTCTTTTCTTAAAATGAACTCTATCCTACTGATAATGTCATGTTTCTTGGTGTCAGATTAGATATAGATAAACGTCTGAAGTTTGTTGACCATATTTTGTCGTTTACCAAAAGGCGGCTTATGGCATTAGAACATTATATAAAGTTCTCAATTTCTTCACTATAGAAACACTATCCTCTCTTTCCTATGCTTTCATTCATACGCATATCATTTATTGTGTATAAGCATGGGGAAACAGATATCCGGTCCATTTATCGGCCCTGCAGCACACTTAAAATCAAGCTATTCGTATGATGACACATAGCAGCTAGACCTCAGAAGCATCTCCTTTGCTCATCTAAAACGGTATTTTGTCAGTGGGAAAACTTCTCAAATACTCACTGGCAATTCTGATGCACAAATCTATCAACTGAAAGCTTCCGTTTCCCATATTCCTAAAAAGCCGGTATCCTCACTTTTTCTCTACGCATTTCGCTTTCAGCCATAGGTATTTATTACCGAGACACAAAACTAGTTATGGTAAGTTCACTAATAACTTCTGAGCCACACAACTGTGGAACTCATTTCTATGCTTTGATTGATTTGTGGGGTTTAACGTCCCAAAACTCATTTCTATGCTATATTAAGACTATCTTTATTTTCCCATATTCAAGTTCAACCTTTGATTTTACTTGAATTTAGCACAATCGCTTCACCATTTCCACAATTTTAGCCCCTTTTTATAATCAAATCTTGTTGGCATTATGCTTCTTTTATTGCAGTGTTTAGTTTGTGGTCAGAATAGCGGCTTGAAATATACTTTTGATACTCATTCCTTATGAAAGGTCTCCTGTACAGTCTTTTGACTTTGGGAATTCCCTGTGTATCCGTATAATTCACAATTGTAACTAACTTTTTTGTGCAAAATAAATTATTGAAAATGCTTGAATTCATAAGAAAGGAGCTGTCAAGGACTTGAAAAATTAAAGGCCGATAAGTTGTCCGTTCTCTGCAAACCATTTGCGAAAATAGTAGCCAATAGAATTAGGGCGACATTAGAGTTCAATCAAACCCAGGAAGAAGAAGCATTTCGTACCGGCTACTCCACAATAGACCATATCCAAATTATCAATCAAATGACAGAGAAATGCGTGGAATAAAATGAACCTCTATATGCATAGCCTTCATTGATTACGAAAAGGCATTTTACCGAGTCGAGACATCAGCATCGATGCAGGAACTGCGGAATCAGGGCGTTGACGAACCTTACATGAACATATAAAAGAAATCTACAGCGGATCCACAGCCACCATAGTTCTCTATAAAGAAAGCGGCAGAATCATAAGAAAGAAGAGTGTAAGGCAGGAAGAGACGATCTCTGTAATGCTATTCACCACGTGTTTACAGGCGGTGTTTAGGGCCCCAAGTTTGAAAGAGTTAAGTATAAGAACTAATGAAGAGTATATAGCTTAGTAACTTGCGATTTGCACATAACATTTCCTTTATGAGTAACTCAGAGGACGAATGAAAGCTCATGATTACTGAACTCAGCGGACACGGAAAGCAGAAGAGTAGGTCTGAAAATAAATGTGCATAAAACTAAAGTAATGTGCAACAGACTAAGCAGGAAACAGCCCTTTGCAATAAGTGGAGAGACGCTGCGAGTTCTAAAGAAATGTGTCTACTTAGGACAGGTAGTAACCGCGGAGCTGAATAATGAGAGTCAAAGAACTAAAAGACCAAGGATGGTGTATATCACACTCGGCAAGCATTCTCAAATAATTAATGGTAATCTGCTACTAATCCTCAACACGAAGGTATGTAACAGCTGCATCTTGCCAGTACTTGCCTACGGAGCAGAAACCTTGAGGCTTACAAAGAGGGTTCAGCTGATGTTCAGAACGACACAGTTAGCGATGGAAAGGAAAATGATAGGTGTAACCTCAAGATGCACAAAGGGAGCAGAGTGGGTCAGGTAATACACCAGGGTTAAGGATACCATGGTCGAAATCAAGAAGAAGAATTGGGCATGAGTCAGGATCGTAGCACGTAGGCAAAGTAACCGCTGGTTATTGAGGGTAAATTACTGGATTCCCAGAGAAGGCAAATGCACAAAAGGGTTACAGAAAGTAGGTAGGCCGGTGAGATTTGAAATTTCGCAGGTATACCGTGGCAACGGAAAGCAGAAGACCGGGTTGATTGGCCGAACATGGTGAGACCTTTGCCCTCTAGTGGGCGTAGTCAGGCTAATAATGATTATGGTGTATAATAGGGTTCCATGAGCATCTCCTTCTAAATTGCAAACCTAGAGACATGCACTTCACGGTGCACGTCTCAGTTGTGCTGCAAGGAACTGAATGTCTGTGCGTTCAATTTCAAGCTATCCCAGTGTGCCTTCTTGAAGTAGTTGGTAGGTGCCCAATGTTCATTGCTTGTTTTTTCTTCAAAAATAATGGCACGTAGCCACTGTGGGAGATTGGCCAAGAATGAGTAGTTGAAAATTTAAAAGGTAGTTCTCACTACTTCTTTCTGCCGATCAGCAAAGGGCCCACTACGCTACCGCATAAGGCAACACACCAGCCAACGCCGCTGCTTTAATAGCGGAAGCGGTTATCAGATCACAACGGCAATGGCTGTGGGGCAGGCGACCGCGCCGCCGTAGCCACCGGTGTCTGTAACGGCTATTGCACCAACGATGGTGGTTGGTACTGTTTGCTGCCACCCTCCACTTACCTTGCCATCGGTAAGCAGCCACTCTGTGCTCTCGGTCACGGCTCAATTGACCGTGATGGTGTTTGAGACCCTAATGTATTACAGAGAAAGCAGTATTGATATCATAACAAAAGGCGATTATGGCACCGAAGCTGTACGTCACCGTAAATCGTAGTGAGCATTACCGCTATTGCGAGAAAAAAAAGGTATAATTAGAAAAAAATTCTAAAAAGAGATGGGACTTGAACCTCCGCCTTTTTAGTGGCTGTTGAGTATTCCAACAGAACATAGTGCGTTAAACTTCTTCGTAAAGGAATTACGCAAATACCTTCCCGTAAAAGGAACCCTGTGGTACGCAATGGACATGGGTCGACCTAAAGTTCTGCAAAGAAGTGCTCTTTCCTCATGCCCATAGGCGTTCTTGGTTGAACACACAGCCGCTGTGAGCACTCGCCCCCACCGCACTCTTGCTCATGTCATTTAAACTCCTACTCTGTGTGTGAGAGAGAAAGAGAGAGAAGCGTGAGTGATTTTATTATACAGTAACATTATACGCTCTCCTTCGCCGCTTTCGAGGGTGGAGACAACCGCGTTGTTTGCTACGGAGTCCGCCATTGTGATGCCCTCTTTGCAAGCCGTCCATAGCCACGATGGTCATCTAACGAGTGTTGCACGGCTGCATACAGAGTTTGTTGCGTCAAAATGTGGGGTGCTAAAAGAACATGAGCAGCATGCAAAAGTTTTCGTGTCGGGAGTGCGAAGGTCTCAGTTTTCTAATCTCTAGTCTGTATTTTTCAAATAACATTACCAGCTGGAATTGTTCGCATCAGAAAGGTACCGTCAATGCCAGCCGCATTAACACGTTATATTAGCATTTTCTTGAACTAGTCAGTAACTATTTGTATGGGTCAAAGATGTGAAAGCCACGCACCCAAGTCCTATGCCCTTTCCTTGTGTCTTTCTGTGTTGTGCCTCCTTCAAAAGTGTACAAACACTTTACCTGCCGGCTGAAAAAAAATTAAAAGAAACGACGCGCTGTTGTGAGAAAAGAACAAAAACTGCGATTGCGTAGCATACTTTATATCTGGTTTTCAAACTATTTATCAACTACCTCATTTACAGACTTCACCCTGAAGCGCGCATTATCTTGACTTTTGTTTTCATCTCTTCTATCTGAATGCAAACAGCAGATGGGCTAAAAATTGATAAAAACATATCATACAGCTTGGTACTCTACATGGGGCTTTTGTAGCACTATATCCTGACTCGCACGCAGACATTGAATATCAAACGAGGTTTACCATGTTTTCCACAGGAATATATTGTAAATTAGTAATTGTTATAAAGCGTTCATTGAGATTGTTAATATGAAGCGACCACACGACTTTACTACGATGAGAAAGTATATATTATTCATTATACAGCAGTTTCCGATGCCATAGCTTTATTTGCACGATTTATTATACCTCAAAAACAAGCGCTACAACTCACTGCAAGTTAACTGCAGCGCACGACGTTTCTAGGCAGCCGGCGATTGGCTGGTCAAGCACGTTTGGCCTGATGCGAATCTGATGGGTTAATAAGAAAGAAGTGAAACAGCGTCGGTTTTTTTTCTAGAAAAGAGGGACAGTGAGAAAACATTCTTTGTCAATGAACTGATGGGATGCGTGCTTTCATTGTCATGTATACAAGAAAAAATAGTTGAAGGCGCCAATAGCAACAAGCACACTACGTAGGCACACTGCAGCTTGTGCACAATAAGTCATTAAGAACAACGCATTTTGTGCTATTTAAAATGAACGAGCTCAGTACGCGTGTACTCAGCACGCGAATGAACATGTATTGCTCCCGGCGCACTGGTGATCGCTGTTAAGCCCGATGGCGATAAAATTCTGAAACAGTGATATACGCGCTTTTGCAGCTGGCGTAAGAGAATCGATCACATCAGGCACGATCGCGATTTAAAGTGCCCGTGTGACAGCGTTTTAAGCTATACGTCTCGAAAGGCTGAAATGGAATACTTACGCTGCACACACACGAATGGTTCATGGGTTGCCCCTAGTCGCGCTTATTATTTACAAGTCGTAAGGGTCTCTTTTTGGGATCTTTCGGGAATCTGAACATCCTTTAGCCAACTCGTGAGTGGTTCAACCTTAGAGTAGCTACAAATATAATGGCTTCTTGAGGTGCTGCACATTTTCTTCCTTATTATTGTAATCTGAGACATCATGTGTAGAGCGTCTACCACACCAGATTTATATGGCTTGCCGAGTAACGTTTGGCCGGTCCTACCAATTTTTTTCGCATTTAGTTTTGCATTAGACATCCTAGAATGCAAACGCTACTGCAGTGTGTGTGACTCATTGTTATGTATTCATTTTGGCATGTTAAACCTCACACTTCGATTTTTTATTGAAGCAATGAGATGGTTCACATATGCCTGCGGTGACATTCTGCTGCGCTAGCCTGATAGAAACACCAATCCTGCGAAACTCGAGTCCTTCACAATTGGAGAAGTTGTCCTTCTCTCTCCAATGATGAGACAGACTGCCCTATGATAGAAATTCAAGATTGTTTTTCCATGCACAACTCAGAAAATCTTTGTATTATGGCGCCTGGTTAGTGCTGGCTGTGGTGTGGCGAAGTCTACTTCTACGTGTGCTCTCACGTCACCTCAAAAAAAAGAAAAACAATAAAGCATGTCTTTTTCTTTCAATATTGTCCACTTCTGTGTTAGAAGCACCCAATAAGTGCTCTTCCACGTGCTTCCAAGTGCTCGCCATGTGTTGAAGTTGAAGTTGAAGTTGAAGTTGAAATTTTATTTCACCACAACGATACACCGTGATTTACACAAACAAGAAACAATTGTGGCATGGAAAGTAGGAAAAAAGCTGCGCTATAGCAGCTTGACTAGCCCCACCTCCCATTTGTACAAGGCAACAGAAACAATGGCACACCAAACTCCATACGGTGCTCACGTATGATTGAAAGAAAAAAGAAAAGAAAATAACATTCTAGTGGTTGTTTATGAAGTACAGAATAGATGCACACTTGGGTGTTTACAAACAAACAATTATTGGGAAAAAGGCAACCAAAATAAGACGCTATAACAGAAAAGGGTACACTTAAATTTCATGCATTTAACAGTACTGGGTGCAATTTTTCTGGGTTTATAGCTCCTTATACAAACAGGTTTAATATATCACTACTTGAAAGGAGACGCAATTGCGTATGACAAGCATACTCGAGATAAATATTTATTTCCACAAGGAGTAACTGGAAGCATGTGCAGTTGGTCCTCGGAGAGTAACTGCGAACATGGGGGAGGAACGGTTAAGACTAACCGTTGGTTTTAGGGGAGCAATTGTTGGGAGTAATGGTTGGTCCGCAGGAAAAAAATGATGGGAGTAACTGTTGGACCACAGGGAGCAACTGGAGAGAGTAACTGTTCATCCTCCGAAGGAGGAACGGAAAGGAGAGCAGCGGTTCGTCTCTCTGCAGTTACTCCTTTTTGGGGGAGTAATGGGAGTGGCAATGCAATTGCTCCCTGAAAGGAGCGACCCCTATACACTTTTTGCTCGCTTTTGGCTTAGAGTGTGCCCAGCTCACAGCGTGCATCAGCACACGATTGTGTCCCGCTGTCTGTACAGGTGTCCTCGCCTGCCGGCCCGAAGGTATTGCGAGCTTTACAGTTTGCTGCCATGGCGACGCACATACAGAGTAACTGTGCGAATTCAATTACAAATGGTATTGCTTTATCAACAACGCTCTCCATGCAAAGCACCTCACCGCCATCACTGCAGCCTTCAGTGGCCTTTGTGGCCACAACTGGACTTCCAGCAGCTAACTCATTAGATTCAGACGCGACTCTGATGTTCGCCTCAACAATGCTGCTACTTTGGTCAGCTCTCAGCTGTTCGGCACCTACGGGCTCTTTGCCCCTTTCGTGCCTTGCATCCAGGTCTAAAGCATGCGCCGTCCACTTTGAAATTTCTGGCGCAATAGGTGAACATGATCCTGGTGCGACTGCTTGTTCGGGCCAAGGTCAGTCACGCTAAGGGGCGTTCTAGCGGCTAAGCTGAGACCCGACCGCGTCACACAGAATCCCAAGCGCTCTTTCTCCTTCTGGATTCTGAGCCTGGAATCCTTACTCGTCGTTTCCATAACAAATTCCTCATGTTGCCTGCACCTATGGCGTTCGGAATCGCGCTCCTCTTTAAGTCTTTGTCGTTCTTTTTCGCCAGATATTATAACTCCTTACGTACAAAACCAAAAGCTTTGCCCTGTTCAATAAGCCTGTCAAACTTCATGTCATTGCTACCAACAGTTGCTGACTAACAAATCAATACCAGGACGGCTACATACTCCACCCTCAGAGTTGCGTCCGTCTCCCAGACATCACCACGCGGTCGGCCAATTCTTTCGTGGACGCCAGATAATGTCAAACACTTCGGGTGAGGCCCCTCCGATTCAACATCGTCGTGCAGCTGACTCGCAGGCTTCCACTTTACGCTTCGACTTGCAAGTGGAACATCTGGCATTTATTTGCAGGTCGGTCGACCCATGTGGGGCTGCATTTGTGGTGATGTATGAGCCTGACTGACGTACTCTTTGAGCAGACACTGACATTTCCTTAAACAAAAACAAGCATTTATTCAAAACAAAAGCAATGGCGAGGAAATTACGAAAATAACTGAAGAAAAAACACTATTACGCGAATGAAAAAAAAACAGATTCAAACTATTTTCTAAAAGAACGCTAGAGAAGGTACAAGTAACGACAATGCGGAATGTTACTAAAATAACAACACGATGGAAATCAAAAAGAGCCACAAGGAAATAATACGGAACAGCAATCACGCGCGCGCTTCTGAACGTCTACGTGCGTCGCAGCGCACACAACTACGTTTAATAAAAAGCTGGGTATATATAACAAAATGACAGTCGAAAAAAAATCACAATAAAAAGTTCCATACAGACCAGGACAGCTCTTGGTACACGTTGGGGAGTTGACGAGGTGCCGCTGAAGATCTCACCAGCTCAGTAGACGACGCGGGTGCCCGGTAATGCAGCCGTCTCAATACGGCGCACGGGCCACTCCATGCTTGTCGCCTACGCGAGACTCGCGACACCGACGACCGCACTTCATGCTGGTTGCACGTCTACTGCCGATTTCGAAGGCATCAAAAAGAGTTTTGGGGATCCCGTCCCCATTCCGGGTTCTTTCTTTTTCCTCGAACACATGTCTGTCCTTTCGGTACAGGTGTAGGAAAGACACGGCGGCGCCGCTGCTGCTTCTTTAGTCGCCGGATGTCGTCTTCCAAACACAAAAGTGCCCTTCCTTGGAAATGAAAATTGAAGTTGTTTGTGACAGTCATGCGCACTGGGTGAAACAGAGATAGGGGAGAAGAAGTAGTCACTAATGGTGCTGCTATTGTCTAGTGGGTTTGACACCACCGAACCATCATGAATAATGGAGGCTATAGGTGGACTAAAGGTTTTATTAAGAACATAATTAATCAGACACCATTGCTGTTTTACGTCTCATCCTGCACGATTGATTTCATTCTGATAATAGTGCTTTTTTGTTTCTTGTATTACGATATGCAATTTCCTACAATACTGTTTGTAGCAACCAAGTAGGCGCGAACTAAATGGTTGTCGTTTGGTTTGCTGTAGTGTCCGGTGGTACGCTACTGATTTAAAATCGGCATTTTCATCCGTACTTTCTTCATCAGTAGTGTCAACCCAATTTTGCTTCCAATTCGATATTGCAAGCCAAACCTGTCCGATTGCGCCAGTAAAATTCAGGTTCTGTCGATGTTGTGAAACCAACTCTCCTCAGTTGGCGCGCGAGACACACCCACCGAGGTGGTGTAGCAAAGTGGGAGGAAGTAACGCACTGCTGCTGTATAGGTGGCGATTCACTTGCAGGTCACTCGAAGAGGAAGAAGAGGAAGTGAACACCGTAGAAGTTTTAGTAAAGCTGAAATACCTTACATTTACAGACTGCACAGAATATATTACGTAGTTACACACACACAAATTATAAGCAAAAAAAAACATCGGAAACGAATCCTCTGCAGGGTGACACTACAGAATTTGGCACAAGCGATGGTGCTTAACTTATTAAGCCCAGTTCAATTCCTGGGCAAGTCCTATTTCAAGAAAATCAAGAGTGTGTTAAGTATTCAACTAATTTTATACACTTCGGGAGACATATACAATGTTCAGTTTATTTTTCGCCATGCTTTCAACGTCTTGTCCAGTATAGATAGCCTTGCATTGGTGCCACTGGAATTATTTGACGGGGCTGCTTGACGCAGCAGAGAAGAGTCGGCTGGCAACTCACCGTTGAACCTCGCTGGCCCGGGAGTTCGGACGGCTAGCTCCTCGGTGTGATGTTTTAGAATACGGACACTCCCCACAATTTGGTCATGGTACTCTTGCACAGAGTCCAAAGTCCGTCAGCACATCGTAATCGGTCATTTGGGTTGCAGTGCTTCGTTAGCCTTGGTGAGCTCGTTAACGCTTTTATTGAGGTGTTGAAGGATTCTGCGAAGCGCAGCCAAGTCTAACTCAGTGGAAAACAGAAGCTGATCAAGTGCATTTAATTATCTTGCTGATGTATCGATTTCAACCTGCTCTCACGTTTCACAGACGTTCTTAGGTTCTCTTAAAAACAGGGTCACGTTTCCGCACAAATATCATATACGAAGACTTCTATTATAGATAACCAGGTTGAAGGGACAAATACGTCTGCACACAAAAAGCAGAGCACTCTTAAAAATTGAGTGACGTTTTCTCCATTTAGGGAAAAAGGGCGATGTCCCCATTGTTCGTCTCTAAATTAAAAAAACGTTGCTCCTTTTGCCACGGATAAACGGGTTTCTCCCCATGAAAATAAAGATGGCTGACCCCGGGTTAGCGAAGCGAGTAGGCCTAGCGAATGCATCAATTCTTGACTGATGAGGAGTACACGGAACAGACAATTACAAAAAAATGGTCCCTCTAAGCTTGATATCGAACGAAATGGTTTTAAAAACAAGCAGACGAACCTGTGGTTATGAAAACATCGTGAAACAGAATGACGGAGCTAGTAATGCTTATTTCGGCCAGCGAGACGCCGTTCACTTTGAAAGACCCGTATACTACGAGGCTCTCACCCGGTGAGTACTGCTAGGCTTCCTGTATTTATTTCTCACAGATTCTCCTAGTTTACCGACGTTATTCACAAGTTTACAAGGCCACAGGCCACGAATGTGCCTCGAAACCATAGCTGGATTGCAGCGAAACCATTCCAGCTCAGCATTGCGGTTTCGATAGATAGATAGATGTTCAACGTTATATAAGTTGCTGGATGTGCAAGAGAGTCACAGCCGTGAAGTTGGCGGAAGCTGGCGCAATCTGTAGGGACTGAACAATGCTGAGAAGAAAGTTACTAGCGGCGACGCATGTTGAAACGCTCCCAGGCTCCCTGGCGGATATTTGGCGAGTCAGTACTTTCATTTATTACTCACTGACATCTGAGGTGCAATTATATACAATTACCAAATCCGGATGGAGGCGTTCTGTCCGTGACGTCAAAAAGTGGGCGGTCCGCAGCGGTCGTGGGGACGTTGGAAGTAAACAGCCAATGAGGGAAATGGAGGCTCGCGTCATGATTTTGACGTCCGCCTTGGGACCGTATAACAAAGTGAAAAGTGTTTGTAACGTGTTGAAAAATGTTTAACTATTATTGCTCACTATCAAAATGTATTGGCACTAGTATTCAAACGTTGAGTAAGGAATACAGCACAATCCAAACGTATTTTTTGTTATTGTTTTGAAATAACGCTAAAATTAGCAGGACGGTAAGTAGTGTTGCCACGTACCGCCCCGTTTCAAGCAGTTACTGTTCCCATATCTCCACCACTATACAAACCTAAACGGCGCAACTTTCGAAGTTGTTGGCTCAGTCGAGCGCAATCATGGCGGAGGGCAACGGCCCCAGTAGCCAACAGCAGCAGCGGCTCATCCGCGTTTCCGAGGCTCAGCGTGCGCTGGTGCTGGCCTTCATGGACGAACATCCCCAGCTCGTGGCGAAAGCCATCGAGCTGTGGCATGGCGTCACCGTCGCCGACCGGCGGCGGCTGCGGCAAGAGCTCAGCGATGCGCTGAACCATGACGGGCCTGCGCCAGAGTGGCAGTGTTGGTGGCGCACGACGGTGCACGAGGCCCTCAGTGACGCCGCCGGCATCAGAGAGGCACAAACGTGAGTGACCGTCGAATGGCGCTGATGATTTGTTCTTTGACATTGGTGTATACTTTCAGGGGCACAGGAGGGGGTTGGCTGCCTGGCTTCCGCAGCCGGGTTCTACATAACACGCTTCAGTGGCGTCTCTGGTCTCACCTACCAACAGGTAAGAATGCTACCGCCGCAGTATCACGGGTTCCTGAGCACTGCCATGACAGAGTTTGATATCTGAAGGGGTGCTTTTACCGGAACATTGTTAAACGGAAATATAGCGCAGGAGAAAGAATTCGAAAGTGGGTAGGTTTATTAACTTAAATCTCAGTTTGCAACCCTTGCAGTACAAGGGGTATTTATCATAAGACACGCAATGCCTGCGGGCAAGTGCATGCACTAAAATGGTAATACATGATATCAATGGCCGCTGAATAGCTGCAGAACATTTCCTCAGATGTTCAGTACGTAAACTTGTAAGATAGCCAGAGTAACGAATACCCACTTTCTGAAAGATTATGCTTACGACACTTTCCAGCAGGCGGATGTTCCCACTGCTGCGGTGGAAATGGAGGTGGAGGCCACTGAAGCGGCTGAAGATGGCAGTGACACAGTAACACGCAAGCATCTGAGAACTCAGTGTTTATTGAGCTCAGGACCGGAGCCTTCAGCAGGGCAAAAAGGTGCTCAAGGTAAGTAGACCCTTTGTTTACATTCTACATAAGGGGCGTAAATATTCTCCGTGCTGTATTATGATTACTAAAAACAACTTGGGCTGTAAATAAAAACCATGCATTGTATTGAGGGCACGGCATTGGATATGTGCAATGATAAACTGCCGGGCAAATGGTTGGTCAGCCCCAAAAAAGGCTGTTTGATGGTAAGAGATGCATTTGATGAGATGAATAAAGACTAGTTCCAACAAATGTTTGTTGGTCCGCACGAGGAGGGAATAGCTTGTACACGAAGTTTCACACTTTCAAAGGATGCCATGAGGCCAGTTAATCTTCAACTGAGGGGAAATTGTTGTGTCCCGTTGCGATTTTTGGCAGCAGCAGCAGCTTGCCATGGTGCCACGAGATTGTTAAGGGTTTACTGGCAGCTCACTTAAACATTTACACCACGATGATTCATCGCAGATGCTGCGGGAGATGAAAACAACAACCACCCGCATTGCTTCTTCAGCACGGCGTATGGCAGCAGCACAGGAGAAGGCGGCAGCGGCGCAGGAGGGCGTCCCGCAGGCGGTCCATTCCTTGGCACGGGCAATGGCTGAGGGCTTTCTGCAAGAAAGGGATACGTCGCTTAGTTTAATTTTTCGTCATGTGTTCAATGTTTTTTCTTGTCATCATTCATTAATGATTGGTTGGGTTCAATGTGTTTAGTTGCTGCTGTTTATGTTCAATTTTATACACTTTGGGAGACATATACATAGTTTAGTTTGTTTTTCGTAATGCTTTCAACGTTTTATCATTCATTATTCGTTTAGTGTTTTTGATATGTTTGCGTGCTGCTCTTCATATTCTATTTTATACCTTTTTTGTTTGCATTTACTACATATTTTAAATTTAAGTTAGCATTTACTTTGTACAAGGAGTACAGCCTTTGGTATGTTCGATATATGCATTTCTCAATTTATGTTCGAGCTGCTCCAGTGGCAGTGCTTTTTCCATACATTTAAAAGGTGTTTGGTCATTCACACGGAGACCACGAGTGTATAGTTGACATTTTCTGTGAATGTTTTTGTGATATTTGTATTGCCCCACTATGTTTTCTAGCTCACTGCGCTTTCTAAGCAGCATTACCACATAGTGTAGTAATGTGATATCTTTTTGCATCACACTGTTTTGCAATTCACTGCGAAATTTTTATTTCAGCCAAATGAGGCTAAGGTACAACAACTACATTCTGAGTCTTTTTTGAGAGCACTAAGCTAGTAAGTGGTCATGTCGCACAGTTTCACAAATAAAAATGGTCATGATCCCAGCCTGCCATTGATTTCATCTAGTTTTCATTGTAAGCGACTCATTGCGGGAATAAAGTTTGAACGCGGCATGGTTTGGGAGCCGCGAGATCGCTAGGCCAATTGTTCATACTGTATGTTACCAAAACAACTCACCTGTTGTTTCCTGTCTTGATTTACGTATTTTTAGCATTGCAGCATGACTGCAGTCGAGAATTCAAATCAAATGTTATTTCAACATTCATCCACTGTTTAGGACAATGAACAAAAAACCAGCACAACTTGACGAGCACAATTAATCGTCAAGCCTGGCGTGCACGATTGCATGCTTGTAGTCAGTCACTAAGAGAAGAGACCGACTTATGTATCATGCGGTCATGCAACTTAATACTAGTGAAATCGCAATTATTATGCGTTCTGGTGAAATAAATTGTGTAATTGTGTAAATTGTGTAATTGTGTATTCTGCGCACAATTTTTTGATAGTAACAATCAACACAGAGTGCCGCTCATATATGCTTGCTCCAATCTAGCCTGCTGTGACTGTGATCACTGATATGGAAAAGGGGGTTTCTTTTGTATATTTCATGTGCCATTTAAAAAAAATCGCAGCATTTTCACATTGCCACCTTGTTTGATATTGAAGCACGAGTAGCCCCGCCGCGGTGGTCTAGTGGCTAAGGTACTCGGCTGCTGACCCGCAGGGCGCGGGTTCAAATCCCGGCTGCGGCGGCTGCATTTCCGATGGAGGCGAAAATGTTGTAGGCCCGTGTACTCAGATATGGGTGCACGTTAAAGAACCCCAGGTGGTCTAAATTTCCGGAGCCCTCCACTACGGCGTCTCTCATAATCATATAGTGGTTTTGGGACGTTAAACCCCACATATCAATCAATCAAATCAAGCACGAGTAAGTACTTTGTGTATTCAAGTGTGGCAAACACAGCCCTGTCATGTCTGGATGCACTAGAATCAGTGTAAATAAATTATGTATGTGATATGAAAACATGAAATCTCACCGTTCCTGTGTACTTCAAAAAAGGCCCAAGACAGCGCTGCGCTGCTGCCATCTCTGAGCAGCGCGTTGCGTGGTGTGAGCATACAGCTCTCCCTTGGCTCCCCATCGTCATCCTCAGCTGGTGGCATGTCCACAACATACTCGTCCAAGGTCCAGTCGCCTGCATGCAATGCAATGTTGTGGAGAGCAACGCAAGCATAGATGATTTGCGCTGCTCGATCGGGGTTGTAGAGCATTGTTCGAAAGTCCTGCAAGCAGCGGAACTTGCTCTTCAACACTGCGATACATCTTTCCACAACACTGCGCATGGATGCGTGCTCCTTGTTGTATCGGCCTTCGGACGTGTTGCACTGTTTGCTAAAGACTGGAATTAGGAGCCATGACTCGAGAGGATACCCTGCGTCTCCTGCAATAGAAACATAAAAGCTGAGTGCTCTGCCCCAGTTAGTATACATTAATACATACCAAGCAGATATTCAGCAGGCTTCAGATGTGCAGCTAGGCATGCACGCAGTGGGTTGTGTTCCCACACCCAGGAGTCACTACACGAACCTGGGAACCATAGGTCCATGACAAGAATGCGCAGCCATGCGTTGCACACCTGCGATGAGGAGCGATACAAAATATTACTGCATTTACTCAGAATAAATCCTTTGTTACGCATACGCAGGAAACAATGCCTACTAGTACAGTCATTGGTACAAGAAGCTTCAATTAGAAGGAAATACAGGCTGTAGCACTCGGAGAAGGGGGGAGGGGGGGCAATGACCCCTCCTCTACTGTACACATGGCTACGACTTCCACTGAATCATCAATAAGTGAAAACCTACGCGTTGCTCTTGGGAAAGAACACTCGTAAATTCCATAGCCAGCTCACGCAATTGTTACTGTAAGCACTTTTGTGTTGGAAATACTCACCCGGTCGTGTATATATTTCTGCTACGTCTGCTGCCCATATTACCGATTACCTCTAGAATGCACAACTCAATTGCGCATGCACGCCAGTACAAATACAGCAACTGGCTCAAGCACAAAACATTTGCCACTTATTAATACCGAGGCCTTGCGAGCCACCAACTAGCTCGCATCCAGTTCCCTGGAGGTTCTTTTTTATTAGTTGCATTATTACTTTTTCCAGCTTTGGCGTCACAACTGAACAATTGCTCCGATGGGCGAGTAAGAAAGGATCCTAACAGTACTTACGATCATGACGTTCAGGGCATATTAGCCCTTTCTGGACATGATGCTTTCCATGTCAACCAGTCTGAATCCCTCTGGCTTGCGAATGGTGACCAACGTGCCATCGATACACGCCAGCACGCCTGGTATGCAACCACGTAGCACAAACTCCACCTTTGCCTTATCCTTAGCAGCTGATGTCAGTGGGAAGTCCGCCAGCTTTATCCTAGCAGCCTCGGTGATGATGACCTGCGTCACCTCGTGAATAGTGTTGCTCACGGCCGGCTGAGACTTGCCGATGTGCTCCTTGCGACCAACGTTCTCCTAGAAGCAACCGGTGACGAAAAATCGCAGCGCACACAACACTTTCCTCTCTGTGTCAGCGAGCCACTGGCTCACTGGCATTTGATGATAGGGACAAGTTCGTCGCACAACCTACGCACTGTTCGTTCGGACAGACGCGAACATTGCCGGTACTCTTCTTCAGTGAACTTTTCAAATGCATCTTTAACATCGACTCGTCGTCTCTGCTCGGCTGCAGCTGCCGCACAGGCGAGACGAAAAACCGTGGCATTGGGGAACGCCATGTTGTCTAAGTGCCCGGATGCTGAAAAGTCGCGAAGCCCTTACATTTCAATCCAATCCATGCCACCTAGCAGCCATTTCAATCCATCCAATTCCTTTCGTACAGTCTCTCCAATTGTTCCTTAGCCTTCATCCGAAAACTGGAGAAAAACAGTCACGTGACACCTCAGCGCACGTCACATAGAACGTCGCGTGCGCTTCAATGGAACAGACCGCCTCCATCTGGATTTTGGAATTCGTATATAATTCCACTACTGACGCCTAAAATATGCTGATGCAATGTGCATAGCTTCAAATACACCTAAAGACACAAAGTACACATATATAAATGTAGAGTCAACTCAACGAACAAGAGTACAATGAACAGTTCACCACCACGGCACAAACTTGACCGTGTTTACTCATACCTAAGCACAAGAAGTACACATACATACATATAGAGTCAACTCAATTGACAAGAGTATAATGACAGTTCACCACAGCGGCGAAAACCTGTCCGTGTTTACTCACACCTAACTGCGAACACGCACACGCCTATATATCAAAGAATTTCGACTGACCATAGTGGCACAAGTGACAGATAAGCTTTGGTCAACTTTTTTACGTTTCGTGGTTGTAACACAACATTGGACACAAATAAATATATTGTCTCTGATTCTTCGACAATTGGAAGTTTATCGACGGTTGCACAACGATGAACGGAATAAGTACTAGAGCTTATCAGGTTTGCGCGAAAACGTTGACCACAAGCCATGCTCAGAATCAAAACGGCCTTCCGATGGCTGTACCATCTCTCGATGACTGCCACAGATAACTTTTTTCTTGAAGCCTCACAGAAGGCAAACGCTTGTGGCAGGCTTTCCATGTCAGAGCTCACGTCTTTTTTTTAGATGCGGAAGCATCTTATACTCGCGCCTTGTAGTGCGCCGTCCGCGCCGTCCGCACCGCTTCTCGAACATTCGACAGCTGACGCGCGCGCATGCGCCGTCGCGCCGTCGCCCACCATCTGTGCCGCGCGCGCTTCTCCTTCGAGAACATTCGACAGCTGACAGCGCATGCGCCGTCGCGCCGTCGCCATCTGTGCCGCGCGCGCGCTGCAAATTTCGACCTACGACCGATGCAACCCGATCCACTCACTCTTTACTTTACCGACCACAAAGCCATCGTCCTCAAAGTTCGTCGCAATAAATAAAACACCGCCCTTTCGCATACGTGCCGTACGTGTTCACTCATTTAACACCCCATTTCACAACCACGTTAACCAATTTAGCCATCGACCCAAGTAAGTCGCAATTTAACACCCGTTAACCAATTACATGCTTCCGCATCCTCCTCAGTGTTCCCCCGAGGGAAGCTGCGGGCGATTTTTTTGTTATTCCACTTGTCACTCGGAGAGGGCGCAACATGCAGGCTAGGCTTCGTCTCCTTCGTCACATCGACTTCGTTTAGTTGTTTCGTGTTAATTTCGTGTTATATTCTAGTTACGTGCTTGCTTAAAGTGTGGCCGTAACCGTGGATACAGTACACCGCTAGCCCTTCAATGACAATGTTTGTGATGCGGTAACGACCATTTCAATGGTGTATACGTACGTTACAATGTGGGTCGTGCGAAAAAAACAAGAGATGACCTCGCACCCGACAGTGTTCTTTCGTGAGCAATGGCAGTGGCTGTTGGCGTCGCGGCAGCTCGATTACTTGATTGAAGACACTAGCGCTACAGTGCGCAAGTTCACCATAATAATATAGCATTCTGTGCACACATACTTCTCTGCTGCAGATCTGTCTCACGATTTGCCTCGCCAGTGAACGTGCGGTCAATGTGCGTGTCACAATTGTTTTGTTAGCGTGTGGCTGTGGTGGTTAACATTACTTTGGATTCGCAATACTCTTTTCGCCGAGGTTAGTGAGAGTGTTAGTACTTACCTGCTGTGCACAGCTGTTACTAGAAGTGCACATTGTGCATAGGTTCGCACGACAAAAGAGAATCATGTGGACGAGAGAGGCATACTGCTCGCCTGATAATTCCGTCGAAACTCTCAGCGCTGGCATGGGCAATTCACAACACGTGCAATGGGGAATTTGGTTTAATCGACAGACGCCATCGGTTTACTTTTCATAAAAGTGTAGTTATGATGATGCTGAAAACTTTTCAGATGACTGTAACGCAGTCTGGCAAATAAATGCTCGATACAACTCTGCAGCCCATTTCTCTTTGTGCTTTCACCTGCCGTGGTAGCATAGCCTCATTGGGTGTCGCGTGACTATGCTGGAGGGTGCAGGTTTGATTCCCGGCCACGCGGCCGTATTTCAAGAGGTGGGGGGGAATGCAAAGAACACCCATGTGCTTATGTTTGGATTCACGGCGAAAAACTTCATTGCGTCGAAATTCATCTGCAGACCCAGCAGGCCTGGGAGGCGGTGGTCAGGCAAGGACTTAACGTCCCCACTCGAAAGACCTAAGGCACAGTCAGCGAAAGCTCTGCCGGACTTCCAATAAAGTATTTACCAACCAACCAACCAACCCCCACCACGGCATGCCTGATAAACATATGGTGGTAGCGGCACGTATAACTCCAGTAATTGTATAAGATCGTGCTTTCACGCATGGACTCGGCAGTGGTATCACGCTTCCTAGATTGTTGCAAATATAACTGCGATACTTTTTGATGCGTCTCGTTGAATTGATGAGTGCTATTGGTGCCGTGCGAAAGTAAAAACGCGTATGCCGACCAAGTAAGTCGACACCGAAAAAATCCATTATATTTGTGCAGTCTAAGGTAATCGATAAAGCTAGAATGATTAGGGAAGCAGAGATCCTTGTATTCGTGACAAATTGGTAGCATTTAAACAACATGAGACACACACGGAAATGTGGGGAGTATTGTGCGAGTGCCTGGAGATAAAAAAGAAGGCTTTTACTCTGCACGAATAAAACAAAAGTATAAACGTCACTCCTGCATTGGTTGAGTCAACTGGAAGTAAAAATAATCGCAAGCGACTGGCCACGGCCGGCTAGGCTCAGCGTGCGCATGCGCGCGTGCATGATGCCATGTTTGAGGAAAAATCTTAACACAAAAGGAGAAATGTTCTTTCATTTGTCCTTGCCGCGAAAGGGCTTGATGGTAAGGCGCCCGAAAGAGGAAAAGTCGCTGTGCCGAAGGAGAAATGGAGCCCGTTTCTCTATTCTCGCTCCCTTTTAAAGACGATAGTCTTTCTTGGTGACCTTCGACGCAAAAATTTTGGTCTGTCTGTCTGTCTGTACATTTGTCTGTTTGTCCACTTTTAACGACACCGGGTACTTGAAACGGTTGACCCCATCCGGAGCACCGACCATTGTTGCTCAAGCTTTAGCATTGATTGATATGTGGGGTTTAACGTCCCAAAACCACCATATGATTATGAGAGACGCCAAAGTGGAGGGCTCCAGAAATTTTGACCACCTGGGGTTCTTTAACGTGCATACAAATCTGAGCACACGGGCCTACAACGTTTCCGCCTCCGTCGGAAACGCAGCCCCCGACGCCGGGATTTGATCCCGCGACCTGCGGAAAGCTTTAGCGTTCATACTTATGCGAGTGTCAATTAAAAAGCAATCATTGCGCATATCTGAGGTACCATAACAACACGTCGATATTTTTTATGTGTGCCTTTATACTAGAGAAGGCACACAAAAGTAATTCTATGGACCGCTGACAGTGCGACGCGGTGCTCAAAAAGGCAAGTTTTACCAACGCTTTGCTGAAACGACACGGTGGTGGCACCTACCCGTCGCTTTGCCTTGTACACTTTATCGCCTTCGATAATGGCACGCAACTTTCTCCGCAGGTGCGCTAACTTCCTTCGTTTTCGAAGTTAACTGGCAGATGGCGCTCGCGTCTAACGTGCATCTATGCGCTCGTTCGCCTCCCTTGCATGCTCGAGGCACTCTAACGCAGCGCCTCCATAATACCATTCACCAATTTTCTCGCGCAGAACATCAAATAAATGTTTTATTCATTCTCTCCAAACGAAAGACCATCGTCTTTCGACGACATTTGCAGATAACATGCAGATACGGGGTCGATTTTTTGTAGAGTGAGCGTCTCGGTACCGGCGCCGCTCTAAATAAACCTCACGAGCCACGCGCCATACCTCGTTATTCTTTGTTCTTGCTGCACGCAGTATTCACTGTTTTTACAGCTCCCATGAGACGATGCGTGAAAAAAAAAATTGCATCATCTCCCACTAAAGGAAATTACGCGCGAATGCGGAGAAGCGCTGGTGTTCGTTTGTGTTTCCATTCGTATGTTTCTCTGTATGCTTCATTTGTGCGTGGAGTTGTGTATTTGTTAATCCCCTCCTAATTGAGGGTATTACTACGTGTGTGCCGCAAAGTGAACACCCAGCGCTGCTAGGGGCGTGCAACCAAGTGTACGCGCACAGCAATATATGTGAGCGCACTGTAGTACACTGTTCTAGAAGGGGGTAGGTGGATCAGGGAGCGCGCTCAAGTGTGGCATCTGACGTAGACGCCGCGAACGGGGGAAACCAGCGCGTGGGTTTTTACGGAACGCAAAACTCAGAGCCTCAGCAATGCGGAGAATGTTGTGTGCGCTTGGTGTTCACCGAAAGAAAAGGAAGCGCGGAGTTAATTAGCGTGCTTTTGAAAACTTCCTCTGTATTAAAACGAGTGAGAAGAACCTGGACAGGCGGACGTTTTAAGCTAGCGTGAAAATAAAGCTGACCCAAGAAGTGCATATAACGGGCGCAGGAGGATGTGGCCGATTCGTAAAGGCTCGCGAACACTGTAGACGCAAAAAAATTGAATGGTTTAATTGTTCAAATATTTGCCATTGACAATTGTCATATGTATGTCGCAATCGCATTCACAAGTACGATTAAGCCAAGCATTTACGGCGTCGCATGTACAAACACATTCGTGGCATATGCCCTGTATCCATTCAATTACTAGCAGTTTCGTTCACGTTTGCGCATATACACTACAGCTTGGGATTTAATTATTCCCATGACGATTCCGCAGTTAGAAGTTACCCAAGATAGCAAAGTTTTATAACATAGTAAAAAATAAAGCAAGACAAGCAACAAGAATTTATTGGCACAAAAACCACAGTGTTCTCAAAGTACATGGCTGTAACAAGAGAAGCATTATGAGGAATGGCTGATCTTCACATGCAATTTCTTTTTACGGCGTTCCTGTCTTGATTTGTTGCGCCCTTTTACTTAAAAATGCACCATGGTCAGCAAATATAACTTGGCCAACTCTGTTGTGAGCGCTTCTGCATGCTGGCTGCAACCTAGGACATTACGAAAGTTTTCCTTCACCAGCAACATAACATCCACTACGTTGTCCCTGCAGAGTTTCTCTAGGCTGAAAAACAGTGAAGATGTCTTCCAGCCTCAATAGTGCGTCAAAAAGCTGCTGTGAGGGATAGAAAAAAGCCTCCTTTGTCACATATCACAGTGACTGCAGTGTTTGTGCTTTCCTTATTAGAGGCTTCCAAAATAAAGGTATTGCAGGGCATGCACTTATAACGCATCATAAACTTACTTTCCAGCAACATAACTTGCCACATAATATATTAGACGGTCATCGCTCTTCTGCTCTACCAACTCTCTGTGTTCTGCAGGAATACTCTAAAACATGCGTTCAGCTGATACTAGGGTCCCTTTTTCAAACAGATGGTCTACTGAAGCAACCATGACGGCCTGAGCTGGAGAATCTTGCGCACTGAGGAGACAACTATTTCTCCACTAGCTCCGCTAAGGTCAACTTTGCCCGAACGAACTGTCTTAGCAAGGTTATAGAACAACGGGCAATTAGAATGACAATTAGCAACTGCGTGAGTTTAGGTTTTTTGCTAGGTGCGTTCATTCGTCCATGCGTGCGGCCGTCACAACAAGCGCGCGAAGCACCTGTGGAGCTCTTCGATTTTCAGGCCTCTGGCAGCTTTCTGGCAGCCAGAGCTTGCCAGATGTCAGTCAGCTACTTCCGGTCCGGACAGGAAATAACGTCGTGGTCACAATTGGGGGGAATCTCAGACAACCCGAAGCTGCTTAAAGATCGCAAAATTGAGGGCTGGGACAGCCAGCGTAAACGTAAATACACCCTACCATCGTGGTAGCAAACGAAACTATGCGACGCGCGCGTATTGTTTTTTTTCTGCTTTGTCCGCTTGGAAATTCGCAGTTAGGCTTGCCAAAAAGCTGAAATAATATCCTCGAGCGTACGCACTAAAGGTACGACTTCGCACGCTCGCATGATCACTCGCCACATCCGTGAACGATACAGCCAGAGGGGCACGCCTGCTCGAGAACGATGCAAGGTGTGCTGCCACGACGGTGACGGCTTAACAAGCTCAAGTCTTTTTAGTACGTGTATCAGTCACTGCACAACACAACGCAAAATCACGCGAAAGTGATCGTGTTCCCAAAAGAGCTGGAGGATATATGCCTGCTCACATATAGCATAGTACGCGCGCAATTACGCGTTCACGAAGATATGTTTTCTTTAAAGTTTATACGTGCCTAGGTATCGGTACCACGAGTGCGCGTCGTATTTAAAACAAACTTGTGCATTACACGTTTTCTCCTAGTTTATAACTTGTGTGGGCCTGTTTTGCAGTGCTAAGTGGTGCTTAAACAACCTCATGTATTTCATCTTCGATTTTACCTGCTACGTCATAGTACATACTGCGCGGCATTTTTACGAAGAGTTGAAACAGGATAAAGCTAACTATAAAATTGGTAACGAAAGGATGTATACAATTCTGAATTCATTGTCTTTTTTTTCTGGCGTCGTATTGTGTAATATCATACCACATATGCTGGCCCATAGATGGAAGGGTTCGCACGCCACTCGCGACCAGCGAGCAACACCAACGGTCGTGATCTAGGGCCTTCTATCACCATCCGAGATCAATCGAGTAGTGAGGACAGAGGTTCACGCACGTAAACATACTACGGAGCCAGCTAGTTCTACCACAATCTTGTTCGCTAAGTGCTCAGAAAGAAGGCACGGCTCCACAATCGGCTACTGCGGTCTGTAATACTTTGAAACAAAAATAGTAACTCCAAAGTTGTCTCTATGTGTGCGTACGAACGTTTAGTATAAAAATTTTGAGGCATTGCTCGACGCAGTCAGCAGGCAACAGTTCGCCGCGTTTTTCACAGGAGAAAGCTTCCCGGGAAACATAATAAAAGCGATGAACAGTAGTTTTAAACACTCGCCACCACTCGTACTCACCTCATCTCGCAAGGCGGAATAGGCTTTAGAAGATTACGTCATGCGTAGTGACAAGCGAAGGCGCAGTGTTCAAGCGCCCACATTGCAATCTGCCGAGTCCTCACAAAAATGGCGCCGAGGGCGTACCGTACCTGTCTGGCGTCTGCTAGCCCTAAACTTACCCAAAACCTTCCAAAAAGCTTCCACGACTAAATTGTCCTGGAAACGTCTGGCGACATTCGGGCTCCCCGCCTGTCGCCAGAACCGTTCAACTCAAGACAAAACGAATGCCAACCAGAAGTGCGCCGCGGAAGAAAAATGAGCATGCTCTGACTGGCTGTGGGAGCCCGCTGGTAGCCAGAAGTGGAAAATTGAAGAGCCCCAGTGGCAGCCATGCCAGCCAGTCCACGCAACAAGAGCTGCCCCGCACACATCCGAGTTCCGCCCGCACTCGCCGCCTCGCTTCAATGCGTAGGGAACTCCGGCTGCTGATCCCATTACCCACTTCTAGAACATTGTAACAGTAGTGACGCTGAGAGCAACGAGAGAGGAGAAATGAGGCGGAGGCAGCGCTCTGCTACATCCTCCCACCACCTGGCGCTCACGCGAGGGGAGGGCCTTCACGATCGTCTGCTCTTATACTGAACATGTGCCCACTCTTGCCTCCCCTCGCGTGAGCGCGATGAGAGGGCGGAAAGCTGGCGCAGGTGCCAGAAGGGTGTTCACTACGCAAACCACCGTATTGAACTCCACCATATGCTGCTTCGCATCTAGAACTTTGTGTTCATTGGAATAAAAATAACTACGCCTCACGTTACCGGAAGCGAGTAACACAAGTACATTACCCCCTACTGTTCCAAAATAGTAATGAGCAAGTTACTAAACTACTGATATAAAACAACGCATTACCAGTAATGAAGTTACCGTTGACGCATTACCTGTAACACTGGTAGCAACAAATTCAAGTACCCGTTACAGTTCCGAAATAGTGATGGGAACGTTACTTAGTTCCTGAAAAAAAAACGCATTACCGTTAACGCCGGCACTGTTAACGGGTTAGCGCTCACACTGTTCGCAACAAAGGCGACTATCTTTCTCAAACACAAAGAACATTACCTCTAAGCAACATGCAAACAAGTTTGTGAAAAAGTACTGTTATCAAATAAAACACCTCACCAAAGTGCTTCCTCCACAACGCAAAAGCTATGGAAAGATGAAGTGATAGTAAGATTTCAAAACATACAGAAAGATTTATTTGATCATAGGAAGGCGATAAAAACATCATGAAATAGGGTACATAATAGCTCAAAAACTTCACAATTAAGTTGCTCACTTACAGTTATTTAGGCACCTAGAAGCTCAAACACACATATAGTCGCGGCTCATTAAGACCTATTCGCTAGCAGGATTAGAAGCTATCGAATATCCACTGCTGAGGCGCAGAAGGCGGGCTCTCAGGCAAATAATTCGGGGAATGTTTCAATGGCAGACGTTGGCTGAGTCATACATTCAGCTGCATAGTGCGCTTGGTCTCGGTTACGCTTGAAGCCCCTACGTCCACCATATTCCGTGACCTGGCCTGCTGTCCATCCGGCGTCCTATGTAGCCCATAGTTCGGCACCGTGCTTCGCCGTACCCAAAATTTTCGCATCGCATTCTGTGTCTGCCATAAAGCGAAAGCGCGGTAATGGACGCGCAATATGTAAAAGAACGAGCGCAAGTGGGCAGTAAGCAAAAGGCCAGCTAGAGTGACCATGCTGATCACCCCCATGATGCGTCCTTCCAGCGCTTGCTTTGAGGCCATGTAGGCACAGTAGAAGCAGCAGATGGCGGTGAATGGTGTCATGACAGTGAAGCAGAGCAGGTCTCCAAGCACAGCCCATAGAGAGCCAGCGTGCACAGCCCAGTAGAAGAACTGATGGATGCTGGTAGCTTGGGCCATGGTTGGAAAGCGGTGCTTGCAAACCTCGCAGTGGTCCACGTTCTGGGTGTTAAGCCAATGTTCCAGGCAGGACACGTGCAGCAGGCCCATGTTGCCCGAGCACTTGCAAAGCGACATGAGACATTCCATCTGGTCGCCCTCGTTGCAAATGCGGCATATTGGTCGGCTCCTAGTCGTAACGTTGAGACAGCCGGCAGATGATCCGGGAGGGTTGCAAGAAAGTTTAGGTTTGATTTCAAAGGGACGCATTTTATCTGGGCTGATGGTACCAGGAAGCGGTAAACCCATGGCTGGAACGACTACAGTCTTTCGGTGTGTTTCTTCACGTACTGGGTCCCAGTCGACGAACATGAGGTAACGGTGAGGTTGTGCGATGGAGAAGACTCAATGTCAAGAGAGAGTTCCCGGCAGGTGGCGCCGTGACGCTTCGGAGGTGGTGAGAGAGAGGACAATGGCGTGTCGTGTTTCTCCTCTTCGAATGTGGGAGCCTTCCGCTCGCAATTGTGAGGGGCCTTTCGATACGCGATGCGGCGCTGTATGTAGACTGTAATATGATGAAGCCGCGAGAAGTATGCCGCTGCTGAGCATGCAGCACAAGCGGAGCTCGATTGTATGTGCACACCTCCGGAAGGAGTACTGTGACTGTTACTAGGCGTAACTGAACTTAAGATGGCAAATTCTGGTCACCGACTTCTCGAAGAAAAACTGGGAAAACAAACGAAACACCCGACCCTTTACGCCAAAGTTGGTGCAGCTCCCTTTGAAGTACGTTCGAGTGAAGCAGAGCTGAAATAATTATTTCCTTTCTAGTTACTTGAAGCTGTCTTGATTGCAGGTCATGTCCTCCTTTTTCGTGAAAATAATTTTTTTTCTTCGCAGCTCAAGGAACAGCAAAGGTGCCACCGCTTATGAGTGATCGCTTCATGGTTAAGTGAAAAATGCCTTTACGTGACTTGGACTTTTCACGCGGGATATGCAGCGACGTCCCAAATTCCACATCTTACTGTCAGATTGCCTGGATTTGAAAATTGTGCGTTGTTTGCGGGATTATATTGACACCAGAGATTCACACCAAATTGGGAACAGCTCTACGATATCGTGTATTGTGACGTCAGGTAAATAGATACCAAGATGACCACGGACAGCGAGTGCATGAGGGGGAGGGAAGTGAGCAAAGCATTGTCAGCGCTTTCGCTTGCCAACTTCACGTACGCATTTGGGAGGATTAAGGTACAGGGGTGCCTGCGCAAGTAGGCGTTTGGTGTGTAGCGACACCACGAACCCGAGCTAACGGGGGAGTTTCGACTCCCTCCCACGCCTAGCCGTGCGTGGCTTTGCCGTGTCCGAGGAAAAGGGGATCCTGGGGGTTGAGCCGACGCTGGGTGATTGGACCGTTAAGGCCCCCCGGCAGAGGCAACACACCCCTTTGGCCCCGGCTTCACGTAGACGGCACCCCTGAGCTGACCCACCCAGGGGAATCGGCAGTCACCTTTTCCTATCTCTCTCTCCCTACAACTTCGTCTTTATCTCTTACTATTTATCTGTCCTGTCTTCTACTCTCTTCCGTTTACTTCCAAACTTCCTGGCGGATAGGGTTGACCCTTTGCAAATAGCCTACCTTGGTCTAGGCGCATTGGGTTATAGTGGCGTTGTACGGCTGGCGTCTGCAGGTTTCAGCATTTGTAAACTTGTAGCGTCCCCTCGTTGGGCTCTGCGGTGGGTGGCCGCCAACGCTGCTGAACAACAATAAGGAAGACATGCATGGAGCATTCCCACTACTCTCTGATCGTACCGGCTTAAAGCCTGCACGCACCGATGATCTCACCAGAGAAGGATTGGCCACCGTGGTGCAGTATCTGGTCACCCCCTCCCGTAGGCATTCGTCAATTAACTCACGGCCCTCAGTCCCCACCAGCTGCGGAGCAACTGACCACGGCGGCGGTCAGATCTGCAAAGCAGCAGAGGGTGCAAGGAATCTCTGGATACGGACAGGCCACCATTGGAACTTGAACTTAGCAACGTTTAATGTTAGAACGTTATCTAGTGAGGGAAGTCTAGCTGTATTATTCGAGGAGCTAGAAGGCATTAAATGGGATATAATAGGGCTGAGTGAGATTAGGAGGACAGATGAGGCCTATACTGTGCTACAGGATGGGCACGTCATTTGCTATCGGGGCTTGGCAGACAGAAGAGAACTGGGAGTAGGGTTCCTAATTCACAGAAACATAGCTGGCAACATAGAGGATTACTATAGCATTAATGAAAGGGTGGTAGGCATTGTAATTAAACTGAATAAAAGATACAAAATGAAGGTAGTACAGGCTTACGCGCCTACATCCAGCCATGATGACGCTTCAGTTGAAAGCTTCTATGAAGACGTGGAATCGGCAATGAGTAAGGTGAAAACACAGTATACTATAGTAATGGGCGACTTCAATACAAAGGTAGGGAAGAAGCAGGCTGGAGACCAGGCAGTAGGAGATTATGGCATCGGCACTAGAAACGCCAGAGGAGAGCTACTAGTAGAATTCGCAGAACGCAATAATCTGCGTATTTTGAATACCTTCTACCGAAAACGAGAAAACCGCAAGTGGACATGGAGGAGCCCTAATGGCGTAAATAAGAACGAAATAGACTTTATAATGACTGCACACCCAGGAGTCGTGCAGAATGTGGAAGTGGTTGGCAAGGTAAGATGCAGTGACCATAGAATGGTACGGGCTCGAATCCGCCTAGACTTGAAGAAGGAACGACAGAAACTGATACGCAAGAAGCCAATCAATGAGCTAGCACTGAGAGGGAAAGTACAGGAATTCAGAGTGTCACTGCAGAACAGGTACTCTGCTCTTAGTGAGGAAACCAACCTTAGCGTAGATACAATGAATGATAGTCTGACGAGTATCATCACGGAGTGTGCAATGGAAGTTGGAGGCAGGGTAGCTAGACAGGACACCGGCAAGCTTTCCCAGGAAACGAAGAACCTAATTAAGAAGCGTCAAATCATGAAAGTGTCAAGTACAACAGACAAAATAGAACTGGCAGAGCTTTCGAAGCTGATTAATAGACGTAAAGTATGCGATGTAAGAAGGTATAACATGGAGAGAATTGAGCACGCTCTGAAAAACGGAGGAAGCGTCAAAGCAGTGAAGAGGAAACTTGGGATAGGCAAAAGGCGGATGTATGCACTAAGGGACAAAGAAGGCAAAATAACTACCAATATGGATAGGATAGTTAAAATAGCGGAGGAGTTTTACAGAGATCTGTACAGTAGCCGAGACAACCACGACCTTAATACTATAAGAACTAGCAGTAACCCAGACGACACCCCACCGGTAATGATAGAAGAAGTCGGAAAAGCTTTGGAGTGCATGCACAGAGGCAAAGCGTCTGGTGAGGATCGGGTAACATCAGATCTGCTGAAAGATGGAGGACAGATTGTGTTAGAAAAACTAGCCACTCTATTTACGAGGTGTCTCCTGACGGGAAAAGTACCAGAGTCTTGGAAGAACGCTAACATCATCTTAATACTTAAGAAAGGAGATGACAAGGACTTGAAGAATTACAGGCCGATCAGCTTGCTCTCTGTAGTATACAAGCTATTTACAAAGGTAATTGCTAGCAGAGTAAAGAAAACATTAGAATTCAATCAACCAAAGGAACAAGCATGATTTAGAACAGGCTACTCAACAATTGACCACATTCATACTATCAATCAGGTAATAGAGAAATGCTCAGAGTATAACCAACCACTATACATAGCCTTCATAGATTACGAGAAGGCGTTTGATTCAGTAGAAATATCAGCCGTCATGCAAACACTGCGGAATCAGGGCGTAGATGAAATATATATAAACATTCTGGAAGAAATCTACAGGGGATCAACTGCTACCATAGTGCTTCATAAAGAAAGCAACAGAATACCAATAAAGAAGGGTGTAAGGCCGGGGGACACAATCTCCCCAATGCTATTCACTGCGTGCTTACAGGACGTTTTCAGAAGCCTAGAATGGGAACAGTTAGGGATAAGAATTAATGGAGAGTACCTCAGTAACCTGCGCTTCGCCGATGACATTGCATTGCTGAGTAACTCAGGGGACGAATTGCAACTCATGATTACGGAGTTAGACAAGGAGAGCAGAAAGGTGGGTCTTAAAATTAATCTGCAGAAAACGAAAGTTATGTACAACAACCTCGGAAAGGAGCAGCGCTTTGCGATAGGTAATAGTGCACTTGAAGTTGTAAAAGACTATGTCTACTTAGGGCAGGTAATAACCGCAGAGCCGAACCACGAGATTGAAGTAACTAGAAGAATAAGAATGGGGTGGAGCACATTCGGCAGGCACTGTCAAATTATGACAAGTAGATTGCCACTGTCCCTCAAGAGGAAGGTACATAACAGCTGTATCTTGCCGGTACTTAGCTACAGAGCAGAAACCTGGAGACTCACAAAGAGGGTTCAACTTAACTTGAGGACGACGCAGCGAGCAATGGAAAGAAAAATGGTAGGTGTAACCTTAAGAGACAAGAAGAGAGATGAGTGGATTAGGGGACAAACGGGAGTTAAGGATATCATAGCTGCAATAAAGAAAAGGAAATGGACATGGGCCGGGCATGTAGCACGTAGACAGGATAACCGCTGGTCATTAAGGGTCACCAACTGGATTTCCAGAGAAGGGAAGCGGGGTAGGGGGAGACAGAAGGTTAGGTGGGCAGATGAGATTAAGAAGTTTGCGGGTATAAATTGGCAACAGCAAGCACCGGACCGGGTTAACTGGCGGAACATGGGAGAGGCCTTTGTCCTGCAGTGGACGTAGACAGGCTGATGATGATGATGATGAAGGTATAGACAGGTTAGTGGTCGGTCCCTTGAACACGATAGGTTTGATTTTCTGCCTCTGGTATACGAAAACACCCATGAATGACGATTCCAGTCGCTGGTAGAGAAACCAAAGCAGACCCAAATGTTATTCAGTGCACCTCCAAGGTGGCTTTACAATCGCATATTGATCTTGGCTCTTCATATTTTATGATAAAGATTTGACACACTATAGGCATCCAAAGGTAGTACTACGCAAAATTTTTTCGGAGCTGCTACAACCTTCCCTAAAGGCTGGGCAAACTATGATGCAAAGCGGCAGGCTTGGGCGGGGGGGTGGTAAACAACAAGAGGGAAGGCAGGGAGGTTAACCAGGCACATGCCCGATTTGCTACCCTACGCTGGGGGAATAGGAAGGGGGCATAAAGATGAGAAAGAGAGGAAAGAGAAGATAAAGAGAGAGAGAGAGAGAAAAAAAGGAGGATTGTCAGTCAATCGGCTGGCGCGTATGCAGCTGTGGCACTACACAAAAGTTAAAGGTGGTCACATAGGCCTGTAGTCCTCAAAAAGCACAAGACAGCTTTGACTGCTTTTTGAGCCGACGAAAGGCGATGACGGTGTTCAAGTAGCATCTGTACAGAGAGTGGCCGATCGTCTAATTGTCGCAATGCGTCCGAAAGCTTCTTTCTTTCAGAGGCAAATCGAGGGCAATGGCATATCAGATGGTCGATGTCTTCTTTGGTGCAGCAGACGTCGCATTCCGCATTGTCGGTCAATCCGATGAGGGTTCTATATGCTTTTGTGAAAGCAACGCCCAAACAAAGGCGACAAAAAGTGAAGCTTCACGTCGACGAAGTCCAGATGGAGGTCGAAGCTCCAGTCGAGGGTTTATTTGGTATAGTCTCGTATGTCTTATGCTTGGGGTGTTCCACTCTCGCAGACTCAGACTACGTGCCAGGTGACGCAGTTGCTTTGCAGCATCAGTCCTTGACAAAGGAATCGGAATGATGTGTTCTTTTTGGTGCGATGTGCGAGCCGCGTTGTCTGCGGAATCATTGCCACTGATCCCACAATGGCCAGGAAGCCACTGAAACTTGACCTCGTGGCCTGTTTCTGTGACGTGGTGAATGAGCTTGACGACTTCGTAAGTTAATTGTTCATGGCAACCTCGTCGAAGGACTGACTGCATGCTCTGTAGGGCTGGTTTTGAGTCGGAAAACACAGCCCATTTACTAGGTCTTTGGGATTTGATGTACTCTATGGCGCCACGCAAAGCCGCAAGTTCTGCCGCTGTGGACGTAGTGACATGTGACAGTTTGATTCGCAGAGTGATTCCTCTAGCTGGAATCACCACCGCACCACCAGAACCAGACGCTGTGGTTGAACCATCGGTGTATATGTGCACGTGGTTGTTGTACATTTCGTGCAGATGGCTCAAACTCAATTGTTTTAGGGCTGATGAAGGCAAATTTGATTTTTTCTGTATTCCTGGAATTGAAACGCGTACTTGTGGAATTGTCAGGCACCACGGAGGATACACCAGTTTCTCAGCAGGCGTAAAACCTGACGTAAACGACGCACGATGAGCGCAGACAATTGCACTAAATTTCGTGCGGGGCCTCTCAGTAGCGAGGGTTGCCCAGTGGTGGGAAGGATTCCTAGCTTGTTGCCTCAGGTATGTACGCATCGTTTCAATGGTGATGTGCGTCATGATCGAGTAGTCCTGTGAAATGGCATTTGTTTCAGCTGTCGATGCGCAGCGGGGTAAACCAAGGCATATCCTAAGCGCTTGGGCTTGAATATTTTGGATTGTGCGCAGGTTCGTTTTGCACGTGTTAGATATAACAGGTAGGCTATACCGCAGGAATCCAGCAAATAATACCTTGTACAGCTGTAACATAGACTCGACAGACATTCCCCAACTTTTCCCAGCAAGAAACCTGAATAAGTGACAAATGGCAGTCAGCCGCTTTTTCACGTAGTTTACGTGGGGTGTCCAAGACAGGTTTCGGTCGATTACGACTCCCAAGAACCTGTGACTCCGGCTGCATGACACCAACTGCCCGTTAATTGATATGCCGTAAGCGGACATTGTTTTTCTGGTGAAGGCCACGACTGCACACTTCTCACTTGCGATTTCAAGCCCTTGTTTGCGTAAGTGGTACGATGTCACTGATGCTGCCTTCTGAAGTCGAGCGCGAAGTTGAAGTCGAGTCACACCTGATGTCCACACACAGATGTCATCAGCATAAATGGAAAGTCGTACACTGCTTGGTTGTTTGCCAACTAGTTCAATGAGTGTTAAGTTGAACAGCGTCGGGCTTAGCACTCCGCCTTGCGGGACTCCTCGGCTGCAGTAATACTCGGGTGTCGGGCCATTCTCTGTCTGCACGTGAAATGATCTATTCTGTAGGTAGCTCTGAACCCACGTATATATCCTGCCACCGAGTCTCACTCCTTCTAGTGCGCTGAGAATGGCTTCGTGGGTGACATTGTCGTAGGCCCCTTTAACGTCAAGAAATAGAGCAGCAGATAACCGCTTGCAGGCCTTCTGGTGTTCTACATATGTCACCAAGTCAACTACATTGTCAATTGACGAACGGCCTTGTCTGAACCCGGACATGGCATCTGGATATATTTCGTAGAACTCTAAGTACCATTCCAGACGCGTTAAAATCATTCTTTCCATAACTTTTCCCACACAGCTCGCGAGGGCAATCGGGCGGTAAGAGGAAATGTCCAAGGGTGACTTGCCGGCTTTGAGAAGTGGGATCAGGCGACTTGACTTCCATTCCTGTGGAACCATGCCAGTTTGCCAGGAGTCGTTGTACAGCTGCAAGAGTGCCAGCCGAGCTTGATCTCCTCGGTGACACAGAGCGCGGTAAGTAATGCCGTCAGGTCCTCGCGCTGAAGAACGTCTACAGAAAGCAAGCGCAGCCTTTAGTTCGACCATTGAAAACGATATCTCCATTCGGGGATCACGTGAGGATACAGAAAACTCGGGTGTCTTTGTCCCAGTTGAATTTGAGCCGCAGGCAATCCTTCGACAGAAGGAATCTGCGACATCAATCTCTTCGCAGCGTAAGTGAAGTGCCAGAGATTTTAATGGGTAGCGCTGAGTAATGGTTGTACGAAGACCCCGGACAGTTCTCCAGATTAGTGACAGAGGCTTTCTGGGATCCAAAGACTCGCAAAAAGATACCCATCGTTGCTTGGCCAACTTGTCCATGTGACGCTGTATTTTCTTTTGTGTGCGTCTGGCCACTCTCAGATCATCAAGTGACCTCGTGCGTCTATAACGTCGTTCTGCACGACGACGACGAATCGCTCGGAGTTTCTCGAGATCAATGTCCATATCAGTGCGAGATAAGCTCACCGGAAGCGAACGCGTCGTTGACTGTAGGGCACTCTTTATTGCGTCCTCTAGGTTGAAAGGTGAGGCGCCAACATAGTCTTCCATGATTAACTTGTATTTTTTCCAATCGGTGCACTGGGCGGCTCTGGAGGACTTGAGACTTGGAAAGCCGTCAATCTTCAGGTATGTTGGGATGTGGTCACTACCCCTTGCTTCCAAATCCGAAAACCAGTGCACTCTGCGTGTGAACGAGCGTGAGACGAAAGTGAGGTCCAGGCAACTGCTATAGGCCGATCCGCGCAGATAAGTAGGGCTGCCATCATTCACGAGGATAAGTTCACATTCAGAAGCGACACTAACTGTCTACCTCTAGTGTTGACCTTGGAGCTTCCCCATAAGTAGTGGTGCGCATTGAAGTCACCAGTTATCACCCATGGCTGGAGAGTTGAATTCAAAATTCCGCGCAAGCGCTCTCGGTCTAGACGACTTGATGGATGTAAGTAGGCTCCGATGATGGTGAATCTGGTCTTCTTATTTTTTACTGTTAGGCAAACGTACTGGTTTTCTTCGTCAGGGGGTACAGGGTGATGAACATAAGTTAAGTCACGCCGTATGAACACAACGACCTTGCTGCGCTCTCCATGGGTAGAAGACATAAAGCACTCATATCCCGACAGTCTCATCTGGGCTGATAGGTTCGGTTCACAAATCAAAATTATGGAGAACTGGTTCATGAATACATATTGCCGGAACTCGGACATACGCGCCCTAAGTCCTCTGGCATTCTACTGAAGGACACATGCGTTCTTGACCTCCTCGCGAAAGGATAACATGTTGCGGGCCATCGTTTTACCTTTGAGCTGCAAGCACCGGACTCAAAGTGTCCAGCACTTGGAGTGCGCTCTGCGCTGATGGGGTGTTCATGTTGCTTAGGAGCATGCGCATTGCGCTCATGAGGGTCTGCAACATGTTGATGACCTGGCAATCCTCAGTTGTCTTTTCATCAGTGGTTCGTGATGGCATCGAGGTTGGCGGGGATCGATGTACCTCTGAAACAGGCTGTGTTCGTGGAAGTGATGGCCACTCTTCACGATGTGGGAGTCTTGACCCTGATTCTGTTTTCGGTGTATTAGTCTTCGCAGAGCTTGACGATGGGGGGCCAGTTCTTCTTGCTTGAGATGATGGGTCTCTATCGGCAGATGCCACGTTGCGTGATGATCTTCTGTGACAACGCCGACGTCGCCTGACAGTAGCAGCGGCTTCCCTGTGCGTTGAATTGTCGCGCACCATGCGTTTCAGCACCGCGCGTTCATTTCTCACTCGTGGGCAATCTTTAGACGACGCTTTATGAGCGCCGTGGCAATTGGAGCATTTGAACGTAGTTGCGTGGCAGGTGTCTTCTGAATGAGGTTCGGCACACCGCGGGCACACGACATTGCTGGTACATACTCCTTTGACATGTCCCATCTTGAAGCATCTGAAGCATTGTAGGGGCTTCGGTATGTATGGACAGACCTGATGGTGGACGTGGCCAACTTTGACGTGTGGGGGAAGACTGTCTCCCTCAAAAACAATCTTCAGGCATCGTGACTGACCAAGCCTCGTGATGTGCTTGATGAGGATGTCGTCTGTAGTTGGCTTTATCAAGATTGGGAAATCGTCAGTGGGAATGGAAATGTCCACGTCATAAATGACGCCAACACTGCCCTTACAGTCAGTGGGGATCACTGATTTAACTGTGACTCTGTCGATTTCCGATATGTTCTGTAGGCTTTGCAGCGCACTACGGTGTAGAACATCAACTGCCAGAATATTCTTCCGTGAGTTGATCCTGACGTCTTTAATTTCATTTGGAGCGAGTCCTTCGAGGTATGCAGAGAGGACTTGCCTGTTAAGCCGCCGAAGGTTGGCTGAAGGGTTCACAGCCATGAAGAGTATAGTGTGTGGCCAACGCTGCGCGGTAGCCTGCACGGTGGATATACTCGTCGTCGACGATGTTCGTAGCAGTCTTCTTTTTGCACTGCGGCTCCTGACGACTGTGTAGTCGTCATCCGATGACTCGAAACCGTCGGAATAGAGCTCCGTTGCCTCGCTGTCTGTGCCACTTGAGGTGGTCCCACGTTTCCTAGCCGCTGCCAGACGTAGCGTTTGTCCACCTCGAAAATCCTGAGAGGCTTCTTCATCCATTCTCGCAAGGAGGGAGCAGCAGCTCCCAGAATTTGCGGTAAAACAAATAGAAAATTTGAGACAAGGGTACAAGCGTTCTATGAAATAGACACTTCGTCGTCGTCGTCCGGCAGGCTTGGGCAACACTGATTACACGAACTGAATAGACGTAACTCTATTGCTTTAGGTGAGTGGAATTTTTCCGCGAGAGTTTTCTTTGGCCGCAAAGGACGGCAAAAAAAGTTTCTGTGGGTTAAGTATCGGTGGATATTGAATATCAGTTGAATAGATAGCTTGACAACAACCTAAAGATGTCATCTCAAGTTGGCATAACGTAGATTGACACATTTTTCTTTAAACACTTCTCTTTTTTTCGAAGAAAGCACACCAAAGTTGCACACATTCAATGACATGCTTTCTATTTCAACACAAAACAGAAAATGAAAAAAGCATAGTGAACCGTCTACTTGAAGGAAGCATGAAACTATTATTTAAAGTTTTGTCAGCGTTTGTTGTAGAGCATCATGAAACCATTCGCACCAAATATTTAGTGACACGCCGTGCACTAAGCCCACTGCGGGCAAATATATCATGCCTCCCCTTTCACCTCTGTCTTGCCTCTTCAACTCTTGAGCCACGCTCGCATCACTGGTGAGGGCAGAGCTCTCATGAGTGAGCTCGGCGATTTAAGCTATTACCAAAATAGGGGCTCAAAATAGCTCACTGATAGGTTGCGCGCAGACTCGAAGGCCATCCCGTAGTGCTGGATGAATGGATGGATTGATATGGCAGTACTCTTTAGACCGGGTGGTGGCTAAAGCCACCAAGCCGTAATACTTGGTGAGTCAAAAACTAGATTTTTTTTCCTTTAAAAAGTGAGGTGAGGACTCGTATTTTGCAGTGAAGGGTTTAATTTGCACTCACCTGGTAGCACGCAAAACCTCTGGCAACAAGGGGGAGGTAGCGGCATGGTTCTTATCTGTTCCGAGGGGTGCCGCAACCCTACCAGCAGATTTTACTTCATCGGATTCTACAACCAATGAAAACCAATCAGATACAATGGCTGCTGATGTGCTCTGACCTGGTCAAGTGGCTAGAGGAGTTTGTTCTGTAACTGGACGATTGCAAACGCATTTGGCCTACTTCCAATGGTGTGAACCAATCTGCAGACATTGGAAGCTTTAAAGCGTAGCAATAAATAACACTGTTTAAGTAAAGAGCTAACATCGGTCTCAAAATAACCCTTGGTACTTTGTCTACTGGCTGAATGTGTATGTACAAATTCATAAAACCTGTCTCAGAGCGCCTTTACCACGTAAAGTTGATATTGTTACGGATAGGTAATTCAATTGTTGGAAGTACTGGGTGAACAAGATCACCAGTATATCAAAAAGCAGCAACCATCGTCGTCTTTCCTTTTCATGCAGCAAAGCATCGGCACCTCTGATCAATCGTAACCCCCCGGTGGTAGATCACCGTCTCGGTGCGTGGTCTACACGTATGTAGTGGAAGGCGAGTGATAACGTTGAATCGAGCTATGTATACGTTGTCATTGGAAGCTGGCGTTGACCACGTTAGACCGGCTGGATTGATCTCAGACGTAACTTAAGTCACATGGTGAAAGTCATGGTGTCTCCCACTGTAGCGTACGAGGAGTTTTTGAAAAAGACGTACACGCCGAGACGGTGACCACAGAAGGACACAGGAACTTGCAAAACTGCATGTTTGAATGATGAGAATCGCAGAGAGGCTTTTGGTGCTCCTTTGAGACCCGTTGACGGTTACGAATGAGTTGGAGTGCGTGGATGGGCTCGCGGAAAGGCTTCGCCGGCATATTCAGTGACCCAGAGCAGCAAGGTGTCGAAGGGCAGGGTGGCTTATCGGCCATAAATATAATGTCGTACACGAGAAAGTATGCCACATCGGTAGCGCAACTTTTCGAAAGGGCTCGTGTGATAGCGTACCGTGGCGCATAGTCAGTGGCGCCAGCATTTCATTTCTTGCCTGATCTGGTGAGCGAGAACGACGCAAGCAGGTCGAGGCCAACTAAAAAAAAAGGTTTATTGACAAAGTCGATCAGGTGAAGGCATCCAGCAGGTAGGGAAGATGGCCCTTTGCGGCACTGGCAGGGCTCAGATATTGTGATGTAGCGTCGAAAAGGACGGAAACAACCAGGCCGAAAGAAACAACGAACACGGTTGCATGTGTGAGAAATGCTGAAGCAACCCGTAAAAGGAGCGTCATGTAGTAGATTGAGGACAATCGCACAGAGGAGTACTGGAATGACGGGGAGTAAGTCAGAGCCATATGGACTGAGGTTCCGACGGTAGATGATACTGTCTTGGACCAGAAACGTTTGTAGGGATGCATCGTGAGGCATTGACTTAACCTTCTCAATGATGGCTCGCAAAGAAGTGTTTAGGTGTTCTTCATTGCCAGGTTGAATAGTTACAACACAGACAGAATGCCTGCAATGCTGTCAGTATGGTTTGTTTCTTCCAAGCGGTAGCGAGATAAACAGTCCGAATCTTGATGCAACCGCACTTTTGTATACGTTCATGGGAAAGTATATTCTTGTATATGTAGGGCCCAACGAGCGGAGCGTCCTATGTAATCCTTGGGTGAGGCCAGCCAGTAGAGGATGTGGTGAGTGGTGACGACTCGGAATGGGCGCCCGTATAAGTATGAACGAAACTTGGCCCTACCCAAAGAAGAGCGAGGCACTCGTGCTCCCCGATTCACTAGTTGCGCTAGGCGGTAGATGACTGTCGCCTTGCGTTGGCTATAACACGGCCATGTTCGCGTTAGTGTTGCAATAATTTTACTTCTGGGTTATGCCCACTACCGTCAGCGAGAACTTCGGTTAAAGCTGAACAACAGAAAACTAAAATTCGCAGTGTTGTAAGCAGGGTCGTTGGCTGGGCAAAAAGATGAGGCTTGATTAGTACCCCAAAAACAACACGGGGCGTCCTTCTTCAGGATGTTTGTGAGTGTGCGTGCAATTTGTTTGAAGTCATTAAGAAAGCGTCGGAAATAGGAGCACAGCCCTAGAAAACTGCAAACATGCAAACACCATTTCTGGATTTGGGAACAAATTTCCGTAACGGCGCGAATATATATATATATATATATATATATATATATATATATATATATATATATATATATATATATATATATATATATATCGTCCAGTAGATCCTCCGTGAGCAGTAACAACGTGGTTTATTTCGACGTTTCGGCCTAGAGTCTGGCCTTCATCAGGATTAAAGGTACAGTTTGTTGGTGCACAGCTTTATACAATCTCAAATCAGAGGGAAAGGAAAGAGGAAAAAAGACAGAAAAAAGAGAGAAGAAAAAGAAAAAAAGTGAAAAGAATATAAGGTGGACTCCCCTCGGGCGCCCCCCTTCCCCTCTTCCTTCCACTTCCCCCTTCATATCTCTCCCCTTTCTCTCCTTCACCTTTCTGATGTCAGTGGTCTGTGTATGCTTCCTTTCACTAACGCAATCTTCCCGACCAGACGGCGCCTCCTGGCACTGGCGGTTCGGTGTGGGGCAAAAAAGAGCTTTTTTGGGAAGTTCTAAGCCGTTAACTACTCGGAGCTCCGTCAACATTTCGTCGTAGAAAGATGAGTGCCGCGTATTGCGGCAGAGGCTGGCAATAGGCTGTCCAAGAATTAAGGTTGCTCGAATATTTCTTGGACAGGCCTTCTAACCACGAAACAATTTACCATCGTAAATCAAATGATTGGACACCGAACAGTACTTGTGGCATGCAACAGCCGACCATTTTTCTCGGGAAAACGCCGCGCACATGTCTCACCCAGCCGCGACAAGACGGGAAGAGCTTAATGGCGGTTGCCGATCGGAAGGCGGCGCTCACCCTTTCAAAAAGTAACTCCACCTTTGAAGGGGGCGCGCGTCGAGAAACCCTAGTGAGAGCTCTACCACAGAACCATCTGAAGGGCTCCCCGAGAACTAGCGTGGCTTTGACATGACCTTCGAGATGGCAGGCCGAGGGGTGTTTCTTTAGGGCCATCCCGATCGCCGCGATTCTCAGCAAAACCAACCAGTACAACCTCGTGCGCCCGGCTAACGCAAGAAAGCGCATTGAATGAGGGTTCATTCCAGCGGCGGCGGAGAGAATGGCTTACAGCAGAGCGCAGGGGATTCTAGCGTGTGCATGTCTTTTAAGTGCGAATGCACTTCATAAGCGACCCCGAATCCACCGTCCGTGGTCTAGCCACCCTATCTGTAGTGCGCCTCCTATTCTCCCCTAGCAACGGTGCGAGGAGCGGAGAGGAGCGTCTGTAGCAACGGTGCAGCGACGTCACACACACCACGTGATGGCGCACGCACCGCCCTCCACTCCGTGGCTGGGGGCGCCCGCGCAGCCATGACTTGCTCGAGATCGGCAAGTCGTCACAGGTATGGATCCATCGTAGGCATCAACCTCGACTGCGATAGCTCCAACAACGAGTACAACGCAATCGAATGCGAGCATTGCACGCGTCGTTGAAGATGTCGCGCCGGTTGAAGACAAGGCAGCGCGGCGAAGGGCCCGCGATGCCGAGCACAAGCGGGCGAAGCGGGCTGTGAACATAAACATCATTATAGCGCGAATTTACTCTCACATACACGCGTAAACTCACCAATATTTCCTGAGCGGGTCTAATGGTTCCTGGGAATCGCAATGTGATCACACGGGAGAGTTTACGTTAATTCACTGGCGAATGCCAACGGATTTTAAGTTTACTCCCTCTCATAGCATCTCCACGCGTGCATTCGCACTTAACCATGTTCTCCCTCGGGGAAATACTTGGTAGTTTTTTTTTATTGTGATAGCAATTACATGGACACTTTCGGCTAGAGTTTGCCACCGGCCTCGGCGTCGATGTCGTGCACCGTATATCTATACGTGTCTATAGATATGAAAACCGAACAACAAAAAAAAGTCCACAAAAAACCACTCCGGTGCGCGGAGTTAACCACTGAGCCACTTTCGAACACACCTGTACCTGTGAGTACGTTTTGTGCGTGAGGAACGCGGGGCATGTTCCATTCTGCTTTCAATTGTGCGCGTGAACTTTCAATTCGTTGCTATCGCGTTCATGGCTTCGCCTTCACGGCAAAGCTTGTTTTTTTTTCACCTCCAAGCAAGAATCGACGCCAGGGTCTTCAAGCTGAACTGAAGAAAATATTTTTTTTTCTGTTACTGCAGTTGTTTAGGTCCAATTTGCGAAGAAAACCATTGCAACTGCTGTGTTTTCCTGATAAAGAATTGTGAGGAGGTATCAGTTTGTGTATGGCACTACTTTTTTTTAATTACAGTCCGTTATGTCTCAGTGCTAAATACCTCGATTTGAAAACTATAGAGGAATTCTAGCATTACTCCTTTCTGGAGACATTTATGGGGGAATATATGGGTAATTATCGATGTTCGATCGTCTTGCTCTCCTATCCGACTCGTAATTTTGCTATATGGCGTACGATGTTTATGAGGTAGTAAAGCGAAGCTGATTTATGCTCTAGATAACTGAGTGACCTGGTCATATCATTGAAATAAGGATAAGGTACGTGCGAAGTAATTTTGCCGGAATATTGTAGTAGACTTCGATTCACCGACCTCCATTCCCTCCCCACGTCTTTCACAGTGAGGGTGTATGAGTTAACAGAGTCTTCTTTTTCGTCATATGAATCAGTGGTAGCACAATGGTAATATCAGTGTCGTGTTCATTTACTGTATACTCTCGAGTGCATCCAAACGAAAGGGTCACACATGTAGCATAACGGCGTCTTTATAATGAAAACTAAGTATTCGCCAAGGTAGACTACTAAAGAAACAAAAGTGTAAGGTGTCACTGCTATGTAACACCGCAGTGTTTTATGACAGGTACATCAAACTGTGAACTAGTTTTGCGTACTTCTTGAACAAGCGAAAAATTTCGATGTTCATTGCCCAACATATCCACTGAACAACGTAAAATTCACAATGCGAATGGGTGACCACAAGTGACCAAAACGTGCCTGTAACCAGCCAGTAGTCGTTGCTGAAGCGGTGACGTTAAGTCTAGACCCAGTCTAGACCGATGGCTACTGACTGCACCCTCCTCCCTGTATCCTGCTTCTGCGGCCATATGGTATGTTTCCTGAAGCAGCGTTGGAATGAAAAACAGCGCTAGTTCCATGAAAGGAAAAGTAAAGCAGCCCTTCAAATCGAGTGCACCGTCAGCGTGGAATGCGTGCCTCTTCTGATTTCGCTTGTTGATCGGGCTGTCTTTTTTTCTTTTTCGCTAGTGCCCTATACTAAACAGCCTGCAAAGTTCGAAGTAGATAATGATATGTGGTTTACGTTCCAAAGCCACCACGTGATTATGAGAGGTGCCGTAGTGGAGCGCTCCAGAAATTTCGACCACTTGGAATTCTTTAACGTGGACCCAAATCGGAGCACATGGGCTGACAGCATTTTCGCCTCCATTGAAAATGTAGCCACCGCCGACAGGATTCGATCTCGCGATCTGTAAGTCAGCTGCCGAGTAGCTTAGCACCTAGAGGACCACGGCGCGACAACTTCGAAGCAGGGTTAGTTTCTAGCACGTGCGGATCTCTCGCAGAGGCATCGCAATAAAAAGTGTTATTATATGGGCGGCGCAAATCTACATAAAAAAAACGCACATCCCACTTACAGTGGGAATCAATGATATGCGAAGCACGTACGAGGGAAATTGATACGTGACTTTCAAGTCAGCACAACATTATGAGGCGGACGTAAATTGTGCCGTCCATGGCTTCCATATCGTAGTTATCATGTTCGGACGTGTCATTTACCTTAGTACTCTATTCACGTCACATGATAGCGTCTCTCATAATCATATGGTGGTTTTTGGACGTTAAACCCCACATATCAATCAATCATGTCACATGATACAAAAATTGCCATATGTGGAACTAGCGAAACGGCCACGAGCATGCTAAGAGCGTAGCATGCAGTCATGTTTACGTGGCACGCATATCATTAATATGATGTTTAGACATGTCATTTACCTTCGTCTTCTATTCACGTCAAAAATAACAAAAGTGGTATATGTGGAGCTAGCGAAACGGCAGTGAGTACACTATGAGCATAGCATGTAATAATGTTTTGCATGACACACATGTCATGATTATCATGTTTAGACGTCGTTAATTCACGTCCCCTCTGGTGACTGTGACAGTTGTTGGCGGCCTTATTATACTAACAGTGAAAGATGTATTGAAATAAATGGTAGAGCTGATTAGAGCTGCGTATTGTTACGCCCTCGCACGTGTCCGCAACCGCTACGCTATCGCGAGAAATAAAAAAAAACTCCTATCAGAAAACGCTCGAAGAATCATTGGGATTTGAACCTGGGACCTCAGCGCAGCCATCGACTATTCACAGAGCCACGCTGGTACTTGAAACTGCTCCGCTGAAACGTGCTATGCCGGCGTTGTGTCGCCCAACGAACGAAGGTAACAAGCATAATATGGCAGTGGTCTGAAACTCACACAAGTTAACGGGCCACAGTGAGGGAATTTAGTCCTGCACGGGCCGATACAGTGAAGCAGGCAAAGGCAAGTGGTGAGTGAGAGGGGAGGGGGGAGGCTTTTAACACCACTTTACATAACACTGCCATAATAAACAACACATTTACCCTACCTGATATGTGAAACATTTCTGAAAGGGAATTCATTTGGCGTCATGATTGCTGCGACGTATGAGTACCGATCTCCATCATGCTCCAAAGCTGGACACAGAGCGTGAAATATTCAATTTTAAGATAACAATAATTGTGACGGTTAACGTACGTCCGAAAATCAAGACACGAGGAACACAGTAGTTGAGGTCTCCAGAAATATTAACCACTTGAGCATAAATTTAGGCACATGGGCCTGAAGCATTTCAGCCTCCATCGAAAGTGCACCCGCCTCGGTGAGTATTCCATGACGTGACCTTAAACATATATTTTATAGATTTTTTTGTTCCGTGGTAATGTTTCAACACATGATGACCATGTGTGGTACCCTACAAGGAATGGTTGAGAACAGTCCCATCTGACTAGCTTACCCGATTGAAGCGTTATCAATTTCAATTGGCAAGAAAATCGAGCAAGTAGCATTTACAGAGCTACGAACGTTTTAGTATTTCTCAAGACATGGGCCGCATGTGACTCACGATAATGACATACCCTTAGTTCACACTGAAGCATCTGCTTTCTACAGCGAGCGAAGTCTATCTGCCGCCGAAAGGCCGGATGCACACGGTTGTTCGAAGCTCGCATACGCCACTCGCTATCCGTTGATCCAGACGTGCATGATTCTTGTACGCAGGAAGAAAGATGAAGGAGGACTGCATACTTTGCTGACAAGTCGCTGTCTTGTAATGCATGGAGAGTCGAAAAAAACCGCCCACGACAGTGGTGTTGATGGGTTCCTCATGCGCTGCAAGACCGCGACAAGCTCGGTCACGCCAACGACAAGCTCGGCCACTTTTTCCACGAAATAGGGACGTGAAGTAGGCACAAAGTGGCTTGAACTCCCGTTGGTTAACACATTAGGTTTCGAGCACTGCGACATAACAAGTGACTCTTGCCGCAATTTTTCAAAATGCCTTCACTAGCGTGAAATAGTCTGCGGTGACCGATTAGGCGGCAGATTCCGCAAAAATATGTCTGAGAGCGATTGGCGCTAAGATGGCCCATTCGGCGGATATCGCCGCTGCCGAATCGGGTTCGGCACACTTTCGGTGGCTGGAATGCCCAGTGTGAACGCGCCTGTAAAGTCGTCCCGCAATGTGAATTGCGCAACTAGAGGGTTGCGCAATTCACATTTACCCAAGATAGCGTACAATAGGCTGTGCATGAAATGGAGGGTGTTCCCACTTTCGCCCAGATTGTGCTGCGAGTTTAGTGCAAATCTGAGTTTTTTTCCTGAAGCAGTTGCAAGAAGTGGCGTGACCCTGCGGTGTAACACCCGCTTGCCACGCAGAAGAAAAGGGCTGGACAGAAGATTTTAGGGGCGAAGCTCCTTAGGGCGTGGGTCTGTCCATCCTCCGTAGTTGTTGTACGGTAGTCACCTAGATGCGAAATGGGAGATGGCGGTACTTGGAGTGTTCACTAGATGAACGCAAGGGCGGACGCATGCATAGAAGGAGAGGCAGAACTGCAGACCGACGGATGGCTGGATTGACGTGCAGAGCGGGTATGTGCCATAGGGGATGCGAGATGGTGGTACTTGGAGTGTTCACTGGATGGACGATCGGATGGATGGACAGATAGACTAGAAGACGGACGTACGGACGGACAGACGGATGGATGCATGGATGGACGCATGGACGGTCGCGCGGACAGAGGGAAGCAAAAACGAATGGACGGACGGAAGCGCGGACGGGCTGACGGACGCTTCGCCCCCCTCATCATCATTCACTCCGTTTGTATGCTGTGATTTTTCATTTATTTTGTATGAAACTTTCTCGATTTTTCGTTCGGTCACAGGCAACGCCATTTTTTTTACCACCAACGAATGACGCCGACATCCCCACCGTTGTCGGAATGTCTCTGAAACAAGCTATATAGCGCGTTAATAGGCCCCTTCAGCGAACAGTTTACAATCCGCTTCGGCAGACATGCAAATGCTAACAAGTTTCACGTGGACGTGTGCAAGTGACTGTAGATTGTGTGTGGAGAACCATCATAGAACAGCGGAACGTAAATCGCGTATATCGCTCTTACGCAGTGGATTCAGCGGAAGGTGAAGATACACCCACTTGGTTTCGCCGTCGTTTTGCAGTCAAGCCGACCGCGCGTCGCGAAACACGCTTGGCAAAAGCTCAATATCATGCAGTTCCCTGTCCTCTTTCGGAACGCTACATCTGCACGTGGGTGAGCGATGGCGACGCTCCGATACAAGCGTCTAATTGCACGGAAATCAGTCATGGTTCATTCAAACAGGCGGCATTGCTGAGTTGTTTGGTAGGCCAGCTGACTTGGACGCTACTGCGTCATTACTAATGGACACTCACTACTGTTAGAGCACAGCCAATCGCACCAGAACACTGACTGCCCTACTTCCTTCGCACTCAACTACCGTGGAAATTCGGCGCAGCGCTCGCCGGTTTGTGACTTGTTGAGTTTATAAGAATGTTCGACGACTTATGCTACGCAGTACTCTACAGTGGGAGAGTACGCAGTCTCAACAACATGGCCTTCTTTAAGTGTGAATGCACTTTATAAGCGACCCTGAATTCGCCGTCCGTGGTGAGCCTCCTCCTCTTCCCTAGCAACGGCGCGAGGAAAAGAGAGGAGCGTCAGTAGCAATGGCGCAGTGACGTCACACACCACGTGATGGCGCGCGCTCCGCCCTCCACTCCGGAACTGCGCGCACCCGCGCAGCCACGACTTGCTCGAGATCGGCAAGTTGTCATAGGTATAGATCCATCGCAGGCATCAACCTCGACTGCGATACCTCCAACGTCGGGTACAACGCAATCGAATGCGGGCATTGCACGCGTTGTGAAAGATGTCGCGCTGGTTGTAGACAAGGCAGCGCGGCGAAGGGCCCGTGATGCCGAACACAAGCGGGCGAAGCGGGCCGCGGACATAAACATCAATGGTTCCTGGGAATCGCAATGTGGTCACATGGAGGAGTTTACGTTAACTCACTGGCGAATTCCACCGGATTATAACTTTACTCTCCCTTATAGCATCACCCCGTGCATTCGCACTAAACCATGTTTACCCTCGGGGAAATGCTTGGGAGTTTTTTTTTTCATACATAAAAAAATGGTTAACAATTTCGAGCACTTGGTACTCTATTATGGGAGAGCTGAAAGCCGTCCCAAAAATATAGCTCTATTACGTCGAGTTCATGACTGTTAAAGGCAGTTACCCCAGGAGTTGCTTCCCTTGGAACCTCTCCGTAGAAACGCCTCAAAAGACCTAGCAAGGTGGTAAGATTGACATCATGATTATACCACAATGTTCAACTAGTAACAAACAACATATCTACAGCTGCCAAGCATTTCACTGTTATTATAGCATTTTAGTTCAATTTAGTACCCCTTCATTTTTTATACATCTATGTCAAAAAAACATTCGGCTGATTCCACATACCTGGGAATCGACGTTATTTGAAGCATGCGGAGGAAAAGTGACCATGTTGCAATTTTTTTATTGAAATACACGTCATGAATTGACACTCAATATATGTAAAAATGTTGCACGCACAGACATATGTTGAAGAGTAGCAGATGTTTATATAACCACTTGTTTGCACTTGCGCAACGATGTGAACTGCAACATGCGTATTAGCAACACCAGAAGCTGATATGAAGCGCTGGTGCTCGCGAAGAGGCTGGCACTTGGCACTGCTACATAAATCAACAACACAATTGACGTTAACCCGAGGTCACGGCTGTCGATAGTTATAGCGCGAGAACAAACCGACGACACAGAGACAAGAAGGACACAAAAGACACGAGCGCTGTATCAAAAGAGTACATATGTAATGTTTATTAAACTGGGTAGGCAGCACTGAAACCACTATTGACGCTTAACGAAGATTAGCATCGATTTAAAAAGTAGTTCCGAGACCTGGGGTAGCTCTGTGCCATGCAGAATGTTTGGGTTCGATTCCTGCTAGGACCCTGAGATTTATTATTTGCATTCGTCGAGGGGTCAACGCTGCCTATTTGATGCGCCTCTTAACACTGCCATTTATTCTATATGCCTGCGTTGGGTCGACGCTGCCGATGTCGGGTGTTGCTTAACGCTCACGCGTTAGAATATAGCACGTGTGTTCACGTCTTGTTCTCGCATTTCCTTGGTGGATACTGTCTATCACCTATGGCGCATACCCGCATACCAGCGCCACATACCTGCTCTTGGGTACGTTCCACTGTTTGGCGGGAAGTGTTTGACGATGAACGCGACGGGATTGTGACATTATTCATGTATTGAACAAAACGTCAGATTAGTCAAACCATCTTACCCTCCCATGCCAATTTTGGTTCACGCAGAGTTAAGGGGTGACAACGAGAGCACCCAAACCTAAGTGCTAGATAGATAGATAGATAGATAGATAGATAGATAGATAGATAGATAGATAGATAGATAGATAGATAGATAGATAGATAGGTGTTAAAAGTGCTTGCAGTACGCAAAAAAATTAATTTTAAAAACCATTGACAGTATAACCACCAGTTTTTTTTGAAAATGTGCTTTGTTGTGGAGAGCAGAAATTATCACAGAAGACCCAAAAACCTTTACCTTTTAGCCTGCATTCAAATAGGATTTGAGTGAAAACAAAGAATGATAACATGCATATGAACAATCTTACACTCGCCGCATATGATACAGAAAACGTTGTTGGAAAGGGAGTCCGATGTTGAAATGGAAAAAAAACTGTGTGAAGATATTTGAAAGAATATTTTCAATTTTTTCAGATAAATATATTTTTGAAATTATGCCTAAACGGCGATTTCGTTCCCGACACCGTTCACCCTAATCCGAAAAGATTGTTCCATGGAGTCACTCTCAGAATGCTTTTCTCACACGACAGCCTTCGGATTCAGCCTTCTGTCTGCCCTCTTGATATTACTTTTAGGGGCGAAGCTCCTTAGGGCGTGGGCTGTGCGTCCCCTGTAGCCTGTATGTAGCCACCTCTAGTTTAGTTCTTGCAGTGTTCACTAGATGGCGGTACCATCTCCTGTATGTAGCCACCTCTCGTTTAGTTCTTGTAGTGTTTACTAGATGGTGGTACTTGTAGCTGATGATGAAAAGATGCAAGATGTTATAAACTAGAAAGCGGTACTTGTAGTTGATGAAAGACGCGAGATCTTATAAAATAGGAATGATGTCACATATGGCGCGTGTCATTGGTGTAAGGCAATCGTTCGATTTAGTGCGGCGACGTACGCTAGGGGGAGCGATGTAATAAAATCGAGTGGGCAAAATGTACAGAGGATTCATGGTTGACCAGGTTTACCTCCGGAGCTTCGCCCACTCATCATCATTCACTTCGTGGATATGGCGGAATTTTTTCATTCAGGCAACCACCTGGATCCGTTAGTGCGGGGTACAAGACACCTTTTCCTTGTTCGACCGATAACTTTTTGACACAGCGGCACAATACACATCCTTTTTTACATTGCCGCTTAGCTTTTAACATCACAGGGTGTTGCAGTGTTTATATGGCGCCATTGAACTTCACAGTAAATCAGATGGTAGCTGTAACACACTGCTTTTAAATGTGGCGAGGCTCCTGCAGGAACAGGACGAGAGTAATTTGACGTGTTCGTGCACCCTCTCGACAAGCAGCGCCGCTTGTGGCAACTGAGGGCACTCATCACATGCGGGGCCACCCTCCCTAGGAAGGAATGCGCGTGCTCTACACACTAGCCAGTATATTTCTAGACACTGTAGAAATGCTTCGCATTTGAAAAGTTGCCGCGCATCTCCGTGCTCTGCTGCGAACGTTGTTGAAATGCGAGTTTTCTGTCTGCAGGCGCTGTGTGAGAAATAAACGCTCACCTAGCTAGCCGGAATGTCTGCAAACGAATGTTTGAGTAGAACGCAGAGCAATTTGTAGCTCTCACTTTTTTCTTCTTTATGGACAATGTTTAAACTAGATTACGACGACTCGGCGTTGATTGAGAGATTAAACTTTCACCGGGTCTCTTTTGTCGTGCTACCCGTGATGAATACCTGGACAGTTTGTCCTTGGATCTAGGCATTTTCTACCTCTCTGAGCGAATGGGTGTCTTATTGTTGAATTCGGGGATTTTTTTTGCACTGCAAAAACTACGTTACGCGCCCTTATTAAAGGCACTTATTAGTAATCGTGCTCTTTCGGCTAAAAAAAGCGGTAAAAAAGCGATAACTTTCGCGTTTTATGTTGTGGTGGAGTCCATCTACGCGACAAAGAGGAAGACGGCGAAGTGTTTATAGAGACACGAACGCACGCACCCGGCATTTGAATTGGCCTCGAATGTTGAATGCTGTGCTGCACGTGCTGGGTGGACGAAAAAAAGGAAGAAAAGAACAGGCCACGCTGGACATAGAGGCGGAGCCAGAAGCTCGAAAGAAGAAGACGCGTTGGCCTGGCCGGACGTCGACGTTCGGTACGGCAACATTGCTGGAGGTACCTCGTCGGACCTCAACGCCCGAAGGACTCCGTACGCAGCCCGCCTTCTGCTCCTGCGCCCAGCGAACGCAGAGCCTGTTAACACCCGCCTGGCCCTTCTCGTACGACAGCATCGACGCTGCCGCGGGGTCTTCGTCGAGCCCCAAACGCGTGAGCGCGTCGTCTTTGTGAACCACTTCTAAAGACGCTTCTGGTGTTCCTTGTACTTCCGTGCTTTGCATTTGTGTTGTTTGTGCCTTCTTGCGTTCGAATATATGTTTCTGTGCCATGCAAGTTGCGTCCACTTACTTGCTGCCCTAGCAGGCGTCTCTCGCACGACTCTTAAAGCCTCCTTCCGAAACCTTCACATCATAACACTGGCGTCCACGACGGAGACTCTCATTAGTTTATTGAACTCTTGAAGGTCGGAGCTGCATAGTCGGAGAGCATCGCTAAGGGCTGCACAAAAAAGAAATGACAGCATATCCATGGAGTGAATGATGGAGAGTGGGGCGAAGCATTCGTCCGTCCATTCATTCTTGCTTCCGTCCGTCCATGCGTCCGTCTGTGTGACCGTCCGTGAGTCCATCCGCCCGTCTGTGCGTGTGTCTGTTCGTGGGTCCGTCCCTGCGTGCATCCATGCATCCGCCCCTGCGTCCGTTCATGCGTCCATCCATGCATCTGTCTGTGTGTCCGTTCGTCCATCCATTCAACACTCCAAGTACCACCATTTCGAATCTTATCATCATATTTTCCCAATATAGAAGCACCGCCCTCCAGCGGACCTTCCAAGGACTGAGCGAGAGAAGGCACACGCACACTTTCTTACGGTTTGCGCTTCGGGTCTACTTCCCACCTTTAACCACCTCGAGTTCATGATATATACTAGTTCACAGTATTCATGGCACTGCGGCCCAACGCTCGCTAAACCTTTTTAAAACCAAGGAGATTATGCCCAGCGAGTATAAATTAGCAACCTATTCCTGTCAGATAGTGCTCAATGTACATGCCAATGGCTGCTAATAGGAAATGAGAGGCAGCTAGGAGAATTCGGCTTTAATTACGGCTTGCGCTTCGTATCTACTTCCCACTTTTAACCACCTCGAGTTCATGGTATATACTAGTTCATTGTATTCATGGCACTGCGGCTCAACGCTCGCTAAACCTTTCTAAAACTAAGGAGGTTACACCCAGCGAGTATAACGTAGCAACCCCTTTGTCAGATAAGGCTCAATGTACATGCCAATGGCTGCTAATGTGGATCGCAGCGTGCGCGTCAACTAAAAGCCGAATGCTCCTGTTTCTCATTCCCCATTAGCAGCTATTGGCATGTACATTGAGCCTTATTTTTTTATTGTTCGACAACGCACAGATGCAACCTCTCACCGGCACCACCTTGTAGGTAAAAGTGTTATACTTGTTACACACTACAACGGCTACGAGGGATGAACGGGTGCCGCTATAAGGAGCTTCGCCCCTAAAAACAAGAGCCTACGATATCATAAAGGTCGTAGGAGAGCACGAGCTCGCGAAATACAGTGGAAATTCGGGAACAATCCGGACACGGTGTACACAGATGTCGCCCTATGCGGCGCGAACAAGTACGCACACGCAGTCGTAGGAGCGGCCCCGGGTCAAGGCCTTCTGACTTGCGCCACGGCTCGACCCGCATCCGCGAATAACGCTGAGGCTTTAGCTATCGCACTTGCTATGAAAGCTAAGGATATTCTAGGACGATCGTTTTTTTTTATTCCCACCGATTTTATGGTCGCATAGAGTCTTTCTCCCGGGAAGACTACCGCACAATACCATTAGCCTATTAGGACCAGACCTAACGCAGGACCATGCTATCATTTTGTGCACGGGTCACGAAGGAGTTGATGGCAATCAGAGAGCGGATGGCGCAGCTCGTGCTTTAACCAACCAAGCGGCCTACCACTACGATGACAACCCTTTTTCACCGCGAGATATCCTTAAAAACAAACGGCTTGAGCGAGGAAAGTACAGTGTAATACACACAGCTCTAACCAGGCGGGAATCTTATGACTGGCACCGTATACAAACAAACACATATCCAAATATTTTGTTGAAGCATGCCATTCACCCTGCGATGAACAGCGGTAGTTGTCCGTGGTGCGAAGGCAGACCCACTCTCGCCCACATAACGTACGACTGTCAGAATAGGCCAACCGAAATTAACTCGCTGCAAATAGCCAGCTAAATTTCTGGAAGGGGGCAGTGGGAGACATTGCTCGCCAGCGAGGGTCTGGAGGTGCAACTAGCGCCCCTCGACCAAGCGCAGCGGGCCACTAAAGCGAGTGGAGTCTTGGAATAGGGGCCCCACCCACATGCTCCCCGTACCTTTTTTTCTTATTTCTTTTTCAAATAAACGTTTTGATATGTTCGTAACAAAAAAAAAGAAACAGCACACGCGCCACTCGTCTCCATTGCAAGGAGGATTTTTAAAAAGTCGCTGGAGTGAAAATCATTCCCTAGGCGTGAAGCCGTGCCTCTGCCAAGATGGCGGCTGCGGTGACCATCTTACTAAGGGCATGATATAGTATCACCATGAAGCCATTAAGAACGGAGCGTACCCTCGCACATCCAACGAGTGTAATTTGGAAACTTTTTTGTGCCACACAGTGCTCCAAGTTCGTCTTTGTATTACTAGTTTCCCTTTGTGAGCCTCTTAATGGAGGCAAAGTTCTTGGGAAGTTCAGTCACCCATACTCATTTCTGTGTGTTAATTAGTCGGAAACAACTATCTTTTAATATAAAACTAACGCAGCATTTACACTAAGATATCAAAGCCACGTCATCTTTAATAGGGCACTATCAGAAAAGAGCATGTTTCCGCCGTCTTGGCAGTGGAAAAAGCTGGCCACACTTTTGCTGGCAAGGCATTGCGGGAGCTTCCACTCCAGCATTTTTTTTAAATCCTCCTTGCTCCACAGGGAGGACAGGCTCAAGTTTGCGCAGCGCAATTCACCACCCTAACGGAAAGAGGGTAAAGCTCCGGTCTCTCGGACGGGCCGTGCTTGCTGGTTTTTCCTATTTCGCGCACGGCAAACGTGTTCCTTGAATTGCTTACCTCGCATTTCGCATGCTATGGGCAGCGCTCCTCCATCAGTATAGAAAGCAGGCACGAACTACTGCTGCATTGTGAGCTGCTATAAAAGTGTACACATGACGAAGGCTTGGAAACTACCCGTCAAGTTCTACCGTTTCCAATGCAGGCAGCGCGAGAAGCAAAGGCGTCAAGAGTGGATTATGGCAGTTCACCGATACTCTGCGGTCTCATTACTTTGAAAATTTTTGTCGTGTACAGTACTACAGATTATTATTTACCTGAAGAAAACGCGGTGGCCGGACTGATAATAAGAGAAACCGTGTTTGTAAAGTGAAACTACAGCAAGTAGACAACCACTGTATATTTTGTATATTTTGCTGTTGGGTATATTGCTGTTGTATCTTAAGTGAATTAAGCTAGCAAGATCCACCGCTAAAGCGGTGGAGCTTGGTAGCTTAATTCACTTAAAATACTTTACTGCGAGCCCTGCAAGCGTTTCATTCAGTTGATGGCTCTAGACTTCTCAATGCCGCTCAGTGTAAACAGATTTGTGCTGCGGGTTCGCTCTGACGTTTATACGTACAGGTCTTACAAGCAACAGCCACCTATAATTTAGCATGATGAGGTGTTGTGATGATAGGATTGATTTGTGGGGTTTAACATCCCAAAACCACGGTACGATTATGAGAGACGCCGTAGTAGAGGGCTCCGGAAATTTCGACCACCAGGGGTTCTTTAACATGCACCCAAATCTGAGCACACGGGCTGACAACATTTCCGCTTCCGTCGAAAATGCACCGACCGCAGCGTGGGTCAGCAGCCGAGTACCTTAGCCACTAGACCACCGCGGCGGTGGTGATGCTAGGACCGAAGTCGTGAGTTCAGTTCCCGCATACGCCAGCTGCATTTCCATGGGAGTGATACGCATTAACAGGGTGCTCAGATTTTGGTGCAAGAGTGATAGACAGGGTGTGCTGGTGCTAAATATTTCAAATGTACGGTGGTATGACGCTCAGTGTATACAGAAGTGACGCTCGGTGTGTGTGCACCCTCTGTCTGTTGTCGTCGCGCCGTATGCCTGTCAAATAGATTTAGATGCACGTAAAAAAAATGACCCTCAGGTTGGCGGAATCAATCTCTCAAACCACGGCGTTCTTCTTAATGATATGATAGTTTTGGCACGTAAAATATCGTGTCCTTGCATGCGCCCAAGCGGCGGGCTATATATATACAGCTGCCGCTATGAAAACGAGTTGAAAAAATAACCACGGCAGCAATAAAATTTTTGATGGTTTCCCGAAATTGTATTCGGTTATGAGGGGAAAATCTCGGCGTAACTAAAAAGATGCTTGATTCTATGAGCGTATTGCATAATATGACGAATACCAAGCGAGATGTCAGTGTTCGACATTCGATTCAGGGAACACGCTGCGTGATCAGGCGTCGATATTAATACGAAGTGAAACATGCGCAGCAGAAAACATGCGTGGTAGAAGTGGACATAAAATACTCTTTGTTTTTGCGCATCTTTACACTTTCAAATCAGCTGCAAAAAAAAATTCAATGTGTCATTGAACTTACGACCCAACCTTGTTAACATCCGATGGAAACCTCGGCAAAAGTGAAACTCTAATGAAACTGAACGCTGCGCAATGGAATAGTACCGGGGACTTAACAGGGCAGACGTAAGTTTTGTCTCTTCACACTGACCTCCTAATAAATTTAAAGCCACGTGATAAACTTGGCATTCAAGCAATAGAAACCCGAACGCTATATACAAATGTACGTGAAAGCGTGGTGGTAGTTTACCGACAGCTCCGAGAAGACACGGATGTCGCAGCAAATGCGTGTTTTACCGATTACATACATATAGAATTCACGCAGTCACCTCACTTTTATTGTCATAACGATTGATTGGTTGATATGTGGGGTTTAACGTCCCAAAACCATCATTAGCATATAAAAGACGCCGAAGTGGAGGGCTCCGAAAATTTGACCTCCTGGGGTTCTTTATCGTGCACCGAAATCTGAGCACGTTTTAATGTCATAAAAGGCAACTGTTCACCATCGACATTCACATAGCACTCGCTCAAAAACATCGTGTTTGAATTGCTTGGTCCCGCAAATTATGTCAATAAGTCACTCTCGCTTGTGATAAGATTCATACCGTGAGAGCGTTTCTGCCCCGTTCGGGGAGAACTATTTACAGCCCGTAGCAGTGTTTGCGTCCAAAGGACCGAATAAGGAGACTCTTTTGGCGCAGCTCTTGATTCAGTGCATCGTGAAACTTGAGCAGGCCGGAGTGTTCGTTGACGGCGTTGTGTGCGATGGAGCACCCATCAACCGCTCCATGTGGAAGCAGCTTGGGATCAGCGGCGCACTGTGCAGCGTGGTGAATGCATTCGAGCACCCACTGGACTCTTCAAGGAAGGTGTATGTCCTATCTGACACCCCTCACCTTTTCAAGTGCATTAGGAATCGACTATACGACAAGAAGGTATTGATGAAATATGGCAAGCTCATTAGATGGTCATGCTATGATGCCCTGTTCGTTGCAGACGGCAAGCACTGTGGTGAACTTCGAGTGTGCCCAAAAATAACGTATAAAACGTCAACCCATCTAAGATGCTGAAAATGAGAGTTAAGCTTGCAACACAGATTTTTAGTAACTCCGTGGCTAAAGGAATAATGTTCTACGCCCAGAAAGGCGCACCACGTCTAACTAATGCCGAGCCGACAGTCCAGTTTACCCTTTTTTTAAATGATCTCTTTGATGCACTGAACCGGCGTTTCCCTGCAGAAGGCTTAAAACTGGGATGTAAAGATTTTTCTGTCCTAGAAGCTGCATCTGTGTGGCTAGACTCTTGGGAGACCGAGGTCGTGAAAAGAGAGATTTCCAAAGACGTTTTTTTGACGCAGTCAACCGCTGAATGCTCACGTGTAACAATTAAGTCGGTGCGGGAGCTTTCAGTTTACCTGCTGAAAGAGTGCGGTTCCCCAGTATGTTCTAACAGCAAAAATGAATCAAGACCCGTTGGAATGTTTTTTTTTGTTTCGTCAGGCAAGCTGGAGGGCAGAACGAACACCCTAAATTTCCCACGTTCCTTCAGCTATACCGCATGCTGAGCCTGTATTCCTTGCTAAAGCCATCGCAGTTCGGCAACTGCACAACTACTGGAAACAAGCAAGCTTCTGTTGTCACCTTGGCGGATTTAAGAAATAGTTACAGTCATTCATCCTCGCAACACCCTGCGAAATTAGATCAACTGAAAGAAAAACTTGACGCCCTCATTGAAGAAGGAAGCTGGGAGTGCGATGACCTCTTCGACTTCGACGACTCAGACGCAACAGTAGTTGACTGCATTGTCTACTACGTCACAGGATTCGTATCCCGGAAGGTTGGCAGCTGCACATGCTGCACCAGTTGCAAAGAGGCTCTTGCGGAAAAAAAAGGCACTGTAAATGTCCCTGAAGCCGACCTAGTGTACTGCAAGACAAAGGGCTGGCTGACACACCCAAACATGCATCTCTTCGATCTTTTCAAATGCACTGAAGAGCATTTTGCAAAACATGCTAGTGACCGAGATGTATATGACAAAACCATTGATGCTGTGCTGGATATTCACAACTTTATGTTTCCATGCAGTGCTCACAAAGAAGAAATGCTGGCAAAGCTGTTGCATTATTACGTGTTCCTGCGCACGCGGCAGTACTGCAGGCAATTGAAAAAAAAGAACGAAAAAAACGGCCATGATTTGCGAAAAATGTCAAAGCTTCTTTGAAACAATCGATTGTCTGAGCGTGGAGACTTGCGAAAAATGTCAGAGCATGTTTGACACCCAATGTCTGGACGAGTGCAGTACCGCTTTTATAATCTTCATTCGCGTATAAGTTTAGGTGTACTCAGTTTGTATGTTTCGATGTTATTGTTTTGAGAACGCTGCTATTATTTGAATAAATGGTGAAGAAACAAGCAAACATGTGTTGAATCATTGTACAATGGCTAGTTTAGAGGATAGAAAAATGTTGGTGTTGTTTTTTGATTGTGGTTTCAGGTAGGGTTTACCGTAAAAGCCGACAGAAGTGTGATGTTTAACAACCTTATGACTGCTAAAAGATCGGGGATCGAACTTCAAAAAATCGATTATTATCTAATATCTTGTTCGTGCCGTGCTGTCCATTCAATGTTGTTGCAATTTCTCTAAATAAAATTAAAAAAACAAGTAGCAGCAGTTGTCTCTAGAATACGATGAAACTTGTGCAACCACGCCGCACGCTGGGGCCAATGTGACGTCTACTCAGTCGCAGTTCGTCATAGCTGTACGGGTAGGTGCAGCGGATATTAAGGAGTGCAAGCAAACATTCACTTGATTCACAGATGAACTCCCAATGGTCGCTCACTCGAACGATATATTTTTAATTCGTCGCGCCGCGGCTGCGTTCGCACCAGCGTGTACGCGCAGCGTAGCCGGTTGAGCGGGCCGCAAACACTTTCGCCATCTATCGGCTGGCCCCCGAAGGAGAACCCTAGGTCGACGCGCTGGGCGGCGGTGCTCTCTCACCTAATATACCTCTTACACCGTGGTATTAGGCAAGTTTGGGATAAAAGGCGCGTGTGTTCAACGGTTTTGAGCATGCCACTACAAATTCAAGCCTTCACTGCAAATTTTAATTGCTTCATTATTCTTTGAAAAATACTTTTTCAAGACCTACATAGGCGGTTAAAATAAGGTAGGATGGCTGTGCTTAGTCAGTTTGCTTATCGTTTATCTTATAACACTCAAAAGATTCGGCTTACTGCACGACCCTCGGGACGGCTTAAAGCTCTCCCATAGTAGAGTACCCTGTGCTCTAAATCGTTACCCCCTTTTTCTAACCCCCCCCCCCCCACCATACAGAAATAAAAAAAAAAGGTTAAGAGTGGACACTCCCGTAGACCCCAGCGGCCCAATCGACCCTAGCACACCTGGTGGTTGGTGAGAGCAAGTGGCGTGCGCTTCCTGTTCCGGTTTCACTGGCGCAAATTTTGAATTACTTCGCGTAACCGACGTTTGGCTGTGACGAAAGTTCATGATTTCAGACCACTATTCATCGCCCAAATGGATAGTTTTTGTAGGTCGTTTTGATTTAGCGATTCCCTGTTTCGTTTTGTTCAGTGGTTAGTGCGAATCGGTCGTGACGTAATTTTTATTTCGATTAGGTTATAATAAAAAGAGATGCAGGTAATGATAATTCACTACGGTTTTATTCATCACGCTTGTGTTTTTCTTTTGGAACAAGTGATCAATGTATATATCAGTCAAAGAGACAGAGTATCCGCAATGTTTTATTCAAACGCAAGGTAGAGTCTGAGAATATAAAAAAGCACAATATGACAAAGGTGGACAACAAATACATCTCGCCTTACAAATAAATTGTAACAAATACAGAGAGAACACAGACAACGCACACATCGCTAGAGTTGGCAGAAGCCGAGAAGCTGGTGAAGTATGACACACCTGGCCAGTGGGTAAGTAAGGATCTATGGCAAAAACACAGCACACAATGCTGATGAAGAAGGAAGAAGTGACATATACACAGCAATGAAGTCGCAAATCACGCCTGGGGTTAACCGAAATAATGCATAGAAAAAAAAAGAGCGCACAGAAACCACACGACACAATATAGCAGAAAGGCAAAGGTGCAGTGTGCTGGCTGTGCTTAAGAACAGCTAGCCCAAAATAAAAAAAAGCACACCTGATGGCTGCTTCTCCTCAGAAAGGTAGGGCTATGCAGCTTGCTCACTACGTGAAAGACAAACTTTATGCTACAACACTGGCAGGTCTTGTGGCTCTTCTTATGCGTCGCCTTCATCACAAACTTAAGATCCCAAGTGATTTGCGTCTGGGTGTTGCTGTGATGCTTGCGAGCTAAAATAGATTGTAGTCATCACTTATCCGGAATTGTGGACATTAATTGGTGCTACGAGAGCGGTATTACAGGGCTAATAAATAGCAGAAGGAAACCACTTTGGCTCATTATTTTTCACAAAGGCTCTACGTCGTACGTTATCACTCACAAGTTATATAAAAATAAGATGGCAGCGTCCGCAGCCCCATCAAACGCTACAAGATTGGGTACTCGTTTGAAAATTTTGATGGGCGAGATGAGGAGGTTGATGAGAAGCTAAAATACGAAAAACGTGATAACGTGAACCGTACCCACTTCATACTGTGTTCCTTACCCGCTCGAAGACATTTCAACAAGCGGTTTTGTTATCGATATATTACTTGAGCTGGAGAGATAAAACACACAGTGACCAAGCGACCCACAGTAAAGTGTACAGTTCGCCCGCATTTGCTACAAAAATACAGACAGGATACCCAACATTCTTTTTAAGGTTATGCAAATCACTTCGAGCGAATACACTTTGTCCCTACTCCTCATAGCGGGTAACCAAAACAATGTATGCAACGAAGGAGTGGTTAGTCAAGTTGAACTGAATATAAGCATATAAGACTATAATGAAGTCTGCTGTAACGAACTAATAACATAACAAAGCTATTGCAGGATTCGGCTCAACTCGAATACTTTAGTGTAAACCCACCGCTAATTGCTAACCTTTGAACTTGTCAAGCTGTATGCCTGAGATTGAAGACTGGAACCTAACCCTATCTAAGTGTCGGTTCACAAAACGCGCATGCCAACATAAACGAACCCGGCAAAACATTTTCAGAAACTTCGCGCGACACCCAGCAGAGCAGGAATGAAAATCGCGGACAACAGATAGTGATACAAAACTTCGCACACTTTCAGGTGATGTGCAGTGGCCTCAATCATGGCAAGAAAGTGAGATTCAAGTTGTTGTACGTATGCAAAAGCTGCTTCTGATGGCACAGTGAGATTCCCAAAAAGTTTGCTGGGGACGTGGTATGCTTTGAGCATTGTGAAATACTGGTGGGTTCCCTTAAGCGTCTCACTGTCGTCTTTCAGTAGCTGTGGGCAACTGCAACCCTCACATGCATTCCGAAGGACGTGTTTGATGAGAAAACCAGCTACATAATATGCAGCGGAGTCATCGATAATATGGAAGTGAATGTTGGTCGCAAGTTCAGAGAGATCGTCTAGAGCGGGGAAGTCGTCAGGCTGTGGCTGTGCACAAACTTCAGTATCCACAAGAGACGCACTGGTGAGGGAGAATGGCGAGAGCTGCTCCTCGAGGAGGTCACATTCATCATTCTCTACATTTCCGTATTCTGACAGCTAGAAGTGTTTTCTTATGCAGATGTGCTCCAGGCCACAAATAAATTGTGCTACATTGGGATTGGTGTTGCAACCCTGTTTTTGCCTAATGTGGCCAAATATGTTCTCCAGAGGATCCTGTTGAAGCCTGCGTGTTAACAGGTATTCAAAATTGTAATTTTTGGAGAGGATGTCCCATAGTTGACAAATAGCCTGAATTGTAATTTGCCAACCTACGATAGTTTGTGGTCTACGTCTGCCAACAAACTGCCATGATGTAATCCAGGGAAGCTGGCCTCGGAGGAAGTCAATGAGCTCTGAATCATTTTTCATGATTGCATGCCGCAGCTTTTGCGAAGTTCTTTTTTTACTGGAGCTGTTCAAGGCATCAAAAATCCTGTCCATACGATCACAAAATTGAGCTGTAGTGATGGCCGAGGCAGGCAGCACTTTCGCATACACCCAATCGCAACCGCAACTCATGTGAAGATTGGTAAAGACTTACAATGTGCGACCAGTTAACGATGTCATCCCTAATGTATAACTTGTGTGCTTTTCGCCCCGCCGCAGTGGTCTAGTGGCTAAGGTACTCGGCTGCTGACCCGCAGGTTGCGGGTTCGTATCCCGGCTGCGGCGGCTGCATTTCCGATGGAGGCGGAAATGTTGTAGGCCCTTGTGCGCACGTTAAAGAACCCCAGGTGGTCGAAATTTCCGGAGCCCTCCACTACGGCGTCTCTCATAATCATATGGTGGTTTTGGGACGTTAAACCCCACATATCAATCAATCAATCAATCAACTTGTGTGCTTGGACATTATTGCGCGTTGTTTTAATTAAATGCGGAACATCAAAAATGTAATACACCCACTCACCATTAACTTCAAAAAAAAAGGCTTTGCTACAGTCACTCTTAGTTGGTTAGCGAGACTTACATTTGAACTGCCCTGGTCACAAATGACTGCTTTCACAGCAATATTAATGCTCCTAAGCTCCAAAATGAGTGACAACAGCAAGATATGCATAACAGATGATGGTGTTGATGTGTGCCCTATAGTAAAAGCAACCGGTTGAAGCCACTTTCTCGAAACACCAACAATTAGAAAAACCAATGCACGATCAGCAATGGTTGATGTGCGATGAGTGCCATCATCTGTAAAACCCTGGACAACGTCTCTTGTAGCATCATAGTACAAATTCTTTTTGAGGGCTGTTTCGTCAAAAACTAAAGCGCACACTCTGTCCCGTTCATTCCAAGCTTGGGTATTTGTTGCAATGGAAGAAAGGATTCCTGGAATTATGCCTGGAGTCATCTTTACATTAGCTAGTCACCTCCTTAATGAACGCCGGGAGGGCAAAGAAAAATATGGAGCCAAAAATCGGTATGCTCACGGACCTCGGAAGTTTAAGTGAAGAGCGAATTTCTTGAACCACACGGGAAACCGCTTGCCCTTGCGTTCGGGCCTCAAGCGAACATGTGCAGAAAGAAGTTTAAAACCCTCCTCGGTGACGTGCAGCCGGGTAACTCCAAGGGCCTTTGAAGTCGATGACGGTGCTTAGTGAGGCTGTCTCCGCAGTCTTTTGATAGTTTTCCGCTGTGCTGCTACTTTGGCTTGCAGATGTTTAATGGTTTGCTTGTACTTCATTGATGGAGACATTGTAGCGGGCACACAGGAACGCACAGCAATAAACAAAAAAATGGATGTAAAAGCGAAGAACAACTAATCCCATACGAGCACTTTCCTCGCTCTTTCAGACCCAAGGTGCACAGCTTACTGTGGTGCAAAGTTTTCGATTCCACTACCTAAAAACAAACCATTCACAATGTTGACAATGCACAAAAAAATGAAAATCACTAAGAGCCCAACCTTGCATTTTGTAAGTGCACACTTAGTGTCCTTTTGAGGATAGTTTCCTCAGAATGTCCTAAACGTAAAATAGCACATTAAAAACAGCTGCAAAAAAACATAGTCACCATTTTCTCTAGGACACTCAGGCGTGGAGCTGTTGGCGGAGACGTCTTCTGGAGGGTCTTGCGAAGCTTGTTCAGTGCCTCGGACAGTGCTGTCGGAACAATCTTGCGAGCGGCCTGCGGAAGTCTCTATATCAATACACTCTGGTGTTGAAGTGAACATACAACTTACCGGTCACACAAGTTCCTTTTGTGACAGCTGAACGACTGGTTAACGTTTTCTCCGGCAAGACGAAGTCAGCAGAACTTCTTTCACTAGCTACAAGGGAGCTGCCACCTGCAGAGGTTTGGTCAACAGTCAATTTGGGTAAAAAAAAAGAAATCGTGACACTAAACGCACCCTGCTCATCGGGGCACCTCAATGTGTGGGAGCCGCTTTTTGAAGCCTCTACGGCAGCTCCTGAAGAAATGAAATTACGACAATGTGTCAGTAAGAGACTTAAAATAACACAAACTGAAGCTCATCCGCACCTTGCAGTGCAGATTCTGCAGTCATGTCACAGCCACTATTTGAAGCGACGCTCAGAGAAGCTGCATATATGTGCAGTTGGTACAAGTTACAAAGCTTGTAGCATGGGGAAACTTAAACAGCTCTTTCAAATGCATAAATTGGTCGAACGTGAAAGAAAAGAGAAGGCACCAACTAGGAAACAAGTAATTTGTGATTTTTGGAATTATCAACAGTGCCAGCTTTCACTGATGAAAGGTATATGTACATGTGCACTCAGGCTTGAAGATAACGTGAAATAGCCCTTTAAAGTCTTTCAAAACAACTTGCGCAGGCCAAGAGCATAAAAAACAACAGCAATGTAAAGCTGCTGTTAGGAAAGTAATAGCCCACAATTCACAAAATTTTGAATTTCCAAGTGTTACTTCTATAGTGAGGTTTCTCCATCGGCTACAAAGATCTTCGCGGTTAACTGTCACCACTGATTCAATACAAGTGGCTGCTATTGCACATATTTGAGTTTCAGTTAATCACTTACATGGTGCAGCTGGTTGCACACTGGGAACAGCCATTCTTGTAAGCCTTGTGTGCCCAGGGTCCATGAAACTTTGAGCAGTAAAATGGTCGCTACAAACCCTGTACGTTGCGTACAATAGGCTGGCCGGCTTACTCAGGAGATCATCGCGTCCAGCATACTGCATCCATGCTTTCATCCTGCATTGGCAATGAACTATCAGGTGAAAGGGGAAGTGCTTGAATAGTGATTTTTTATTGTTACCCTCACTGAGCAAGTACGAACAGTAAGCCTAAAGACATGAAACCATACAAAAGCTATAACACACCTGCCGTCCCGTGGTATGCGGGAGAAACTCGTCCCAGGTTTCTTGTGGGTTCTGCCATTGTTGAAGCACCACGATACACAGCAGTAGCTGCCGTAGCTTGGACCGCCGGACGACATGGCATCAGCGCGGTCTGAAAATGTTAGTAAGTGGATGCTTCGCTGTCAAATTACGAAAAAGATATGTGCATGTCATAAGTGTACCAGCAAACCCTTTTGAATGATTAGCTAATCGATGCACAATACAAAACCAGTGATACATCTCTGACCCATAAAACTCTGACTTACAAAGATAGACGTCAAGACCACGTACAAAGATCTTCAGAAGTTTCCAGGCCACTATCCCTTGTAATGCAATGGTATCGCGGCCTGCGAACTTTAGAACACCTTCATGCGTACGCAGTATCAGCAGTACATTGGGAAGAAAAATCGTAGTTGAAATTTGTGCGGTAAAATTATATTGGAAATGTCAAAAAAATTTGTGGGCAGCTTGCACTAGTGGCACACCGCTAGCGAAGAAACGAAGATGATGGCCACTTGGCTAGTCCAGATTTGCCTCCTGCACATCAAGAATTATTCGTGTTTCGAGCCTTCTGGGAACGCGTCGTTAAGCATGCGAGGCCCAGCGAACGCTTCTGAATATTTAGCACCGAGCCACCAAGCCTATGACCTAGCTGCCCAGCTATGCTCAGTGCACAGACGCTCGCGTCCGTGGCAGACGCAGCACGCGTCGCCTCGGCTTGACGCCGTGCCGCCTTTGCTATACTGCATACGTTGCACAATGTTCCCATCTAGCCGCCGCATAGAGCCGCAAACTTTCTTTTTAGCGAACCTCCCCGTCCTTACAAGCTTCAGAAAAAGGTTACAACTGCATGAATGAGACGCCACGTAAGAAACAAACTCGCACACACAAAGCGCAACGTGAGTGTGTGCATCTTTCTATGTTTGTTGAGGGTGTCTTATTCGCGCAGGTGTAACCGTTTTCTGAAAAAAAGACCCAACAAGCCCAACAACATGTCATTCAACAATCTTCGCTTGAAAAAGTGCCTCACCTGTTATCTCACGCACGAAAACGCCGACGCAGCCGACGTTGACGAAAGCGACGAAAGCTTCCCGCTGTCAGTCATGCATGGGCTTGTCGCTGGGTGGATGGTGTTTATCACAGTACGGCTGAAGAAAAATAATCGCGTAAGGTGTGTTGAATAAATTGTTTTTATGTACAAAGAACATATCACATTTGGGCGTATAATTATTATGTTGTAAAAACAATTCTGTTGCATTGATTACAACTGTTTTTTTTTGCGCTTGCGTCTTTTGACGTTTGGTGAGAGCACTAGTTCGTTACGTAGCCGTGACGCACTTCCTGAGGCCAGGTTTCGCGGCGTGTCCTCTCTTATCTTTTTCTCTATGCCCCCACCCGGCAACCGTACAGCGTGTTCCATTGTTGACCCTCGGGACGTCTTAAAGCTCTCCTATAGTAGAGTACTCTGTGCTCTAAATCGTTACCCTCTTTCTAACCCCCCCCCCCCCCCCGTCGCAGGTGTTCCTTCTCTATTCCTCTTAAGGACGGCTTTTAGCTCTTTCATAGTAGAATACCAAGAACTCTTAGTCGTTAACCACTTTAAAAAAAAACACAGCTTGATTGCCTAAGACCACGGGACAGCCTAGTGCTCTCCCAGAGTAGCGTACCAAGTACTCTAAATCGTTAAAGGGCCACTCACCAGGTTTGACAATTTTGAGCTGACAAGAGCAATGCGTAGACGAGGCGTTCATGATCACGGATGAAAGCTGCTCGCCCTCCCCTCTACCGGCGCACGCGTAGAGAATGAGGGCATGACGTGGGTGTAGCAATGGCACTACGTACACGGCGATGCAGTGACTTTGGTTCTCTACGTAGAAGAGTCTACCGTGGTCTGCACTGACGTTGTCAACAGCATACCACGTGACATGGCAAATTTATTTACCGAAACATGTGTAGTTTACGTACTTGTTGCTTTAAGGGATGAATAAAACTTTAAATAAATAATGAGACGCAATAAAAAAAAGTGCCCGCAGCTTCGCTCGGGGGAACACTGAGGAGGATGCGGAGCATATAATTGGTTAACGTGGTGTTAAAGTGCGACTTACTTGGGTCGATGGCTAAATTGGTTAACGTGGTTGTGAAATGGGGTGTTAAATTGCGACTTACTTGGGTCGATGGCTAAATTGGTTAACGTGGTTGTAGGAGGGGGTGTTAAATGAGTGAACACGTACACACGTATGCGAAAGGGCGGCGCTGGTCGAAGGGACGTCGATCATTGTGTTTGTGGATTCGTTGGCATTCATTTCACGGCGACTTCGGACGTCGACGCGCCGTACAAACCAACGGACGAGCGGCAACTGAGCGAGCGAGCGCCGACCTTGAGTATATATACAGCGCGACGGCGCATGCGCTGTCAGCTGTCGAATGTTCTCGAAGGAAAAGCGCGCGCACGGCACAGATGGCGACGGCGTGACGGCGCATGCGCTGTCAGCTGTCGAAAGTTCTCGAAGGAGAAGCGCGCGCAGCACAGATGGTGGGCGACGGCGCGACGGCGCAGGCGCGCGCGGCAGCTGTCGAATGTTCGAGAAGTGGTGCGGACGGCGCGGACGGCGCACTACAAGGCGCGAGTATAAGATGCTTCCGCATCTAAAATTGTGCACGTTTTTCTTACATTTTTTCCCCGTGAAATGCTACAAGCTGCGGGGCTAATGTGCCAGCGTTTTACATGCGTTCGGGTTCCCGCGGTCAACGCATTTAGCAGACGACCGCCGTGGAACGCTCCTACGCGTTCGCGCACTCATTGTGCTCATCTACTCCACTGCGTCTAAGCCAACGTTTTCAAACAATCCCGCAGAAACAGGCAGAAGACCACAAAATAACGCTGGTCAACAAAGCAACGCCGCTCGCGTGCACGGGGGCAGGGCTTGTTCGGGCACGTCATGCGAACGGCACTTCTTGGTCACAGAACACCTACCGGTGTCTTGGTCGGATGCCGGAGAGGGTGGGGAAGAGGTTAGGCTTGCGAAGGATACGCGGAGGAGCGGCAAGGGTTCGAACTCGTCTCCTCTCACCCTCGTTTCGCGCCGCTTCAAAAAACCTGTTTTCTCCGCTCGTAATGAACCGATTCGAAAAATTTTTGTGGCAAAACGTTCGTCATCGAACACACAACTTCCACTGTCTAACTAAAATTCAGTATGGGGCCTGGTGAGTGGCCCTTTAACCACTTTTTCTAAACAAACAGCTTGATTGCCTAGGCCCACAGGACGGCCTAGTGCTCTCCCATAGTAGAGGACCAAGTACTCTAAATCGTTAACCAGTATTTTATAAACACAGGTCCACGGGACGGATTTCAGCTTTCCCAGAGTATCACCAAGTACTCTAAATCGTTAACCACTTTTTCTAAATACACACGTTGTGTGCAAGTTTGTGTATGTGCAATCAATATTGTGTCTTTGAAGGTAATTTAAACTCCCATACTGTTGTGAAAAAGTTCCCTTATGGATGTAAATAAAACCTCCCTGAATACATACAACAACCCAGTCCTTTCGGGGAGTAAATATTTTGCTTCCTCGGGGCATGCGCTAGAGGACAAGTGTTTTACTCCCATTTTGGCTTATTTGCAGGGCATGTTCGCTGAACGATCGCAGTGCCAGAGTCCCGTCTAGTTAATTTTTAGGAAACTTTATGCCATGAGCAGCTGATCAGCTATTATCTTCTGAACGTATGGGCTTCTACGGAGCATAGGCGTATCAGCCGCGGAGGGGGCAAGGAAGGCGCAAGCCTTCCCACAGAGAAAAGTTGGGGAGACTGAACCCCCCTCCCCCATTTTCGACAGTGATCACTGTCGGCTGCACGCTTGGAAAACCAACAACTAAGATTATGGTTTCCTTCGTATAATATATGGTGTGGTTTAGGGATTTTAATCATTCATTATTATTGTTATTATTATTATTATAATTAATAATAATAATATATTATTATTATTATTATTATTATTATTATTATTATTATTATTATTATTATTATTATTATTATTATTATTATTATTATTATTATTATTATTATTATTATTATTATTATTATTATTATTATTATTACACTGCAAGCAAAAAATGGGCTAAGGGCGGCATCCCTCGACCTGTTAAAGTGTGATTGAACTTTATTAGACTAAGAAAGCGCGTTGTGTTGCCCCTGCGTGTTGCGCGGCGGTGTTGTTTCTCGAGGCTCGCGTAAGCGACGGCGGCGCTATTACATCCACGAGACGTGGGCACTTGTCGAATGCAGGTCATTTTTGGTTTCGATTCAATCGATGAGCGAGACGAACGCTTTAAAGTCCATGGACTTTACGGCGTTTACAACGTTTGACTGACGACAGTGGCTTTGGCGGCTTCCTCTTGCTCTGCAAGACCGCGACAAGCTCGGTAGCGTCTGCGACAAGCTCAGCCACCTCTTCCACGAAATCGGGACGGGAAGTAGGCACAAAGCGGGTAAACTCCCGTTGGTTACAACATTAAGTTTCGAGCACTTGGACATGACAAGTGACTACCGCTTACCACCATTTTTCAAGATGCTTTCTCTAGCGCTCAAATGGACCGCGGTGACGTATTCGGCGGCAGACGCCGCCAAAATCGGTCCGAGAGCAATTGGCGCGGAGAGGGCCCTTTTGGCCGATCGCCGCCGCCGAATCGGGTTCGGCGCACTTTCGGTGGCCGGAATGCCCAGTGTAAACGCCGTCGTACAGTCGTCACGCAATGTAAATCGCGCAAAGAGAGGGTTGTGCAATTCGCATTTACCCACGATAGTCTACAACTCGCTGTGCATGGAACGGAAGGTGCTCCCGCTTTCGCCCAGACTGTGCTGCGAATTGAGTGCAGGTCTGAGTTTTTTCCGAAGCAGTTCTAAAAAATGGCGTGACCCTTAAGTAGAACACCCGCTTGCCACGCAAAAAGAAGGAGTTAGATTTTCAGTAGAAGGGAAGATTTTAGGGGCGAAGCTCTTTAGGGTGTGGGTCTGTCCATCCTCCGTTGTTGTCGTATGGTAGCCACCGGGATGCGAGATGGGAGATGGTGGTACTTGAAGTGTTCACTAGATGGACACATGGACGGATGCATGGACGGATGGACAGACAGACAAGCAGATGAACGGACGGATGCATGGACGCGCGGAGCGGGTATGTGGCACAGGGTATGCGAGATGCGAGATGGCGGTACTTGGAGTGTTCACTTGATGGACGCACGGACGCATGGACAGAGAGAATAGAAGATGGACGGACAGATGAATGGACGCGCGGACGTACGTATGGATGGACGCGCAAACGTACTAATGGATGGACGCACGGACAGACGAACGGACACACGGATGAACGCATGGACAGTCGTGCGGACGGACGGAAGCAAAAAACGAACGGACGGACGGAAACACGGACGGGCTGAAGGACGCTTCACCCCACTCATCATCATTCACTCCGTGGACATGCTGTGATTTTTTATTTCTTTTGTATGAAACTTTCTCGTAACAGAACACTGATTGCCCTTCTTCTTCCGCACTCAACTTCCATGGCAACTCGACACAGCGCTCGCCGGTATCTGCCTTGTTGAGTTTAGAGGAATGTTCGACGACTTATAGGATATACGCAGTAGTCTACAATGAAAGAGCATATAGCTGACCGAACAACATGAGATTTTTAATAAAAAATTGTTAACAATTTCGAGCACTTCGTACTCTATTATGGGAGATCTGAAAGCCGTCCCAAGAACATGGCTCTATTACTTCGAGCCCATGTAACACTCAGTCCAGGTGAACTGCCGAAGACAGATGCCCCGTAAAGTTTTTCCCGTTTGAACCTTCCCGTAGAAACGCCTCAAATGCCCTAGCAAGATGGGAAGCTTGAGTCCATGATAATACCACAATTTTTAACTAGTAGGAAATGACATATCTACAGCTGCCATGCATTTTACTGTTAGCATGGTATCTTTAGTTCAATTTAGTACCCCGTCATTTTTCAATAGATTTATGTCAAAAAAATATTCGGCAGAGGCCACATACCTGTGAATCAACGTTATGTGAAACGATATGAGATAGTTATAGCGCGAGAACAAAACGACGAAACAGAGACAAGCAGGACACGAAAGAATAAAGCATGCGGAAGAAAAGGGACCATGTTGCATTTTTTTGTTTAGCTACACGCATTGAAATGACGCTAAATATATATACAAACATTGCACTCACAGCCATTTGTTGAAGAGTAGCAGATGTTTATATAACCAGTTGTTTGCATTTGCGCAACGATGTGAACTGGAACATGCGTATTAGCAGCACCATAAGCTGATATGAAGCGTTGATGCTCGCGAAGATACTGGCCCTTGACATTGCTACATAAATCAACACCACAATAGACGTTAACCCGACGTGACGTCTGTATCAAAGAAGTACATATGTAATGTTTATAAACTGGGTAGGCAGCATTAAAACCACTATTGACGTTTAACGAAGATTAGCGTCCATTTGAAAAATTGTTCGGAGACCTGGCGCAGCTCTGTGGTAGAATGCTTAACTGCCACGCAGAAAGCTTAGGTTCAATAACTGCTGGGACCTTAAATTTAATATTTGCATTCTTCGAGGGGTCAAGGCTACCTATGTGAGGTTTCTCTTAACACTAACATATATACGTGCCTTCATTGGGTCGACGCTGACGATGTCGAGTATTGCTTAAGGCTCACGCGTTAAAATATAACGTGTGTGTTCTCGTCGTTCCTTGGTAGATATTGTCATCACCTATGGCACATACCCGCATACCAGCGGCAGATACCCGCGCGTGGGTATGTGCCACTGTCTGGCGGGAAGTGTTTGACGACGTACGCGACGGGATTGTGACATTATTGATGTATTGACCAGCACGTCATATTTGTCAAACCATCTTACCCTCCCATGCTGGTTTTGGTTCACGCCAAGTTGAGGGGGTGACCACGAGAGCACTCAAACCTAAGCGGATAGATAGATAGATAGATAGATAGATAGATAGATAGATAGATAGATAGATAGATAGATAGATAGATAGATAGATAGATAGATAGATAGATAGATAGATAGATAGATAGATATGCTCAAAGTCGTTCGCTAAGAAATGCTTCGCACCTAAAAAGTGGCCGCGTATCTCCGTGCTTTTCTGTGAATGTTGCCGAAATGCGAGAGTTTTCTGTCTGCAAGCGCTGTGTGAGAAATAAACGCTCAGCTAGCCGGAATGTCTGCAAACGAATGTTTGAGTAGAACGCAGAGAAATTTGTAGCTCCCGCTTTTTTGCTTTTGCTTCTTGTTGGACAACGTTATGAACTAGATCAAGATCACTCGGCGTTGACCAAGGAAATAAACTTTCGCCGGGTATCTTTCGCCGTGCTACCAGGGATGACTACCTTAACAATTTGTCTGGATCTGGGCATATTCTACCTCTCTAGGGCAAATGGCCGTCTTATTGTTGAATTCAGGGATTTTTTCGCAGTTGAAAAGCTACATTACGTGGCCCAACTAAAGGCACTTATTAATGATCGCACTCTTCTGACTAAAAAAAAAGCGGTGAAAAGCGATAACTTATTCATTTCATGTTATGGTGGAGTACATCTACGCGACAAAGATGAGGACGGTGAAGAGTTTATAGAGACACAAAAGCACGCACCCGGCATCTGAATTGGCCTCGAATGTTGGACGCTATGCTGCACGTGCTGGGTGGACGAAAAAAAGAAGAAAGGAACAGGCCACGTTGGACAAAGAGGTGGAGCCAGAAGCTCGAAAGAAGAAGACGCGTTGGCCTGGCCGCACGTCAACGTTCGGTACGGCAACACTGCTGGAGGTACCTCGTCGGACCTCAACGCACGAAGGACTCCGTACGCGGCCCGTCTTCTGCTCCTGCGCCCAGCGAACGCAGAGCCTGTGAACACCCGCCTAGCTCTTCTCGTACGACAGCATCGACGCCACCTTGTGGTCTTCGTCGAGCCCCAAACGCGTGAGCGCGTCGTCTTTGTGAACTGCTTCTAAAGACCCATTTGGTGTTTATGTATTTTCATGCTTTGTATTTGTGTTGTTTGTACTTTCCTGCGTTAGAATATATGTTTCTGTGCCATGCAAATTGCGTCCACTTCCTTGCTAGACTAGCCAGCGTCTCTTGCACGACTCTTAAGGCCTGCTCCCGGAAACTTTATACTTCATAACAATGGCATCCGCCACGGAGACTCTCTCATTAGTTTATTGAACTCTCGAAAGTTGGAGCAGCATAGTAGGAGAACATCACAGAGCGCTGCACAAAAGATGGAAATGGATAAATGCACTCTGGCGGCTGCGAAGCCTGGCTTAGAAGGCTCTGTACTGAAAGCCTGGGCATACGAACAGGCCAAAAAATCACGCAACGAAAGAGCTGAAGCACGAGATGCTCAATGCCAGAAGCTTGAAGCTGAAAGCCGTAAGCTTCAGTTAGAGCGGGAGGTTTTAGATAAGAAGTTGCTACTTGAGCAGCTTCGTGCACAGAGACCTGTGAATAATGCAGCTAATGTTGCAGAAGAAACGGCGGCAACAGCGGCAAGCACCGAGCAAAAAACTGCTAGGTCCTCATAAACTTATCCCCTTATTCAACGAAGGTAGAGATGGTCTAGATGCGTATATTCAAAGGCTTTAACGTGTAGCGGTTGTCCAAGAATGGCTGAAAGAAAACTGGGCTTCTGCTTTAATTCTTTGCTTCTCAGGGAAAGCTGTAACAGTAACAGGCAGAATTTTACCGGAGGATTCTTTAGATTACGAGACCCTAAAGTTAACACTCCTGCAAGAATTTTGTTATAATATAGTGATGGCTACCGTGAACGATTCAGAGGTGTTATGTCTGAAAATGCAGGGACACGTCGCCAGTTCTTTTAGGCTTGCTGAATATTTTGATGGGTGGATCGTAACCGCTTAGGTAGAGAAGTCATTTGAGGCTCAACGAGAGAAAATTATTGTGGAACAGTACATGTACTGCTGCCACAAGGGTCTCGTCGTTTTGCTCGAGGGAAAGAAAATTGCATCACTCAATGAAGTTGTGACCGCCACAGATCAGATGATTACTAAGAGGCACATGAGCAAAGAACTGTAGGCCCAAGGCAAGCTTGCGGAACTTACAAAAAGACATTTAGTGAAAGAGAATCAAAGCCCTCTTCGAGAAAGACTGACTATTGAGCTACAAAGAAATGCGACTTGTGTGACATATTTAGACACAATGTGGCTGATTTTAGAAAATACACAAAGCCTTATGGTTCTTCAGCCTGTGAAATGTGCGGACGATATGGACATCACACTGACTCGTTTGGGCGGAGTTGGAGAGGTCCTTCTCAAGCTTCTTGCGTCATCGATCCCCGGGAAAAGTAGGGAACATTTGTCACATTAGAAACGGATGAAAAAAATCCCAGTTGTGAACGCCGCATTTGGTAAACGTGCACCATTTATCGGTCTTACCTGTGGTGAAGGGACGAATTGGGCCAAGAACAGTTGCTGTGCTGCAAGATACAGGATGCAACACAGTTATAGTACCAAAAGACCTTGTGCCATTCGAGTCTTTCACTGAAAAAAACAATTGAGTGCTCTTACTGGACAGCACTATGAAGTACCTCTCCGAAGCTGAAAATAATGTCGATACAGCGTTCTTTTCAAGAAGGGTCTTTGCCACATGCATGGAATATCCTTTGTACAATCTTAGCCTTGGAAATATCGAAGGTCCTTTTCCAACAGATAATTTGATGGGGGTACAACTTTTACTTGAGGAACTTCATAAAGCTTAAAAATCACCAGCCATCGAAGAAAATAAAATCAAATGCTATTTACAGTTTGAAGACAATTTCGACAAGTTGCAAGTCAGCCATGCCTGATTAACGTCATCACGTAGCCACTGCAAATCACACAATACAAAGTATCATAAACGCCCGGCCTCCGCAGACAAAGACGCATGTTTAGCCCTTTTTAGGGCTTCCAGAGAATTATCGATATTTTATACCTTAGCGTGCGCAGCTCACATGCCCTCTGACCGAGCTGGTAAAGAAGCGTGCTCCAAATCGAGTTGCCTGAACAAGTGAGCATCAAGTCCCTTTTGATCCAGTGAAAAACGCGCTTGCCGAGGAACCAGTATTAAAGGCCCCTTATTCTACACTTGAGTTCGTCCTGAAAACGGACGCATCACCCCAATGTTTAGGAGCAGTGCTTTTTCAAAAACATGTCGCAATATTGCATCCAGTTATGTATGCCAGTCAAAAGCTGTTGCCACGAGAGGTAGCATACTCTGCTGTAGAGCGTGAGTGTCTAGCGGTAATATGGGTGATCAAGAAGTTCCATGTATTCTTGTATGGTCGTCGCTTCATATTGTAAACAGACAACCAACCTCTACAACACACAAACTCATACAAAGTTTTCAATACGCGTATTCCCCGTTGGAGCTTGCTGCTGACAGAATATGCCTATTCTGTACGTTACATCCTCGGAGCAACTAACGTGTGTGCCAACTACATAAGTCGCAGTTCATGTGATACTGCATGCGATCATACTTAAGCACCAAATATTTAGTCTCTTCTGGTGAGATAATTACTGTTGCAAAATGTCAGAGTTATTCAATGATATCAGTTGCGAGACTGCGTTCCGAAACCAGGACCCGCCATTCATTGGCCGACTTAGCGGGAGTGAGGAGATCGCCGCGCCATCTGGGAGCGACAATGCAAAAGAGTGCATTGCCACTTGTGTGTGCGCTTTTTTTAGGCTGCTCAACGCCGCACGCAACACTGGCGTTGTCCTTGACTCGCACGGCGCCCGCCCCCGCTGTCTGCTGTTTTCGCTCTGCAAAGGCGTAATGAAAGTCAGGTCAAAGTTTTTTTTTTTTTTCGTTGAAGGATGTGCTTACAATTTCGTGCTACGATGGTTTTATCGATGTACCCTGATTTTTTCTATAACTAATCATTTGCTCGTTTGAAAATGTGCGCTTGAGACCGATTGCTCTCGGGAAGTTTGACGAATTCTTTAACTGTTCCGCTCAGTGGTTCACGATGTGTCTCACTAACACGACGTGAGTGATGGTCGCACAAAGAAGATACAGATACGGTAGAGAGTAAACCAAAGCACAGCAAGACCGATCAGTACTTACCGCGAAATGGCCGCTTTGCCTTGCACGCAGCGGTCGAATTCAACTAATCGCGAAATCGATGACATACTGGCTGGGATACCATATAATCGTGAAAGCCCGATGACAAGAAAGTGGGAACATTGAACGTTGCTATTTACTTGCAACTAGGACTGCGAGCGCTCTTTTCTTTTCAGGTGTGATGTTCGTGGAGTCTTTCCGATGGCACTGGCGTTTGATCGTCGGGCAACGTCGTCTGCTGCCGTTGACATACTTACAGGTTGGATCAACGCTGCATCCCGCTTACATCCCGCCTTCCGCTCACTATTTTGCCGAAATGTAAATATTGTGGGCTCTTCAAATGAATCTGGCAAACTACCGACTTCGCTGCACCGTCCATTACGCTGTGCTAGCTGTGTGGTCAATGAAACTCAGTGGCGACGCATGCAGTGCAACCGAAATAAAACAAAAAAAAGGTTCACCGCACGGACACGCTTTCAGGCGCAATACGGAAAACATGAGAAAGGACAGAGCATCAAGAGAACGAGCAGCTCTTCTGTCCTTTATCACGTCTCCACCACTGCGACGAAGTAACATGTTCAGCTCCCTTAGGCACCAACTCACTTAAGAACAAGTTCTGGGCGCTGCCATGCTGTTTCGCAGATTGCGACGGCACTCACAAACTTGCTAAACGCAAAAAGAGAAAATATTGCGTTTTCTAGTTAGTTTCACTGTCACGATATGGTGCCACAATCAGCTCACGTCCGCCATTTTGGCCAATCTTGCGTTATTATTTTGATACATGGAGCCTATGAAGAGTTTCGCTACTCATTTGATTGAATACCACTGGCAAATGGTGTATATGTGTTAGACAACTTTGTATCCAAATTGAGTGGCAATCATGGCAGTTGTGTATCTCCGCATGGTGCAGTGTTTGTGTGTGACAGTGTTTCCCCGGAACAATGCCATAGTGCGCAATTTTATGACAAAATGTTCCTCCTGAACACTTCTCGTAATGGAGGCTAAGTGTGGTGGAGTTCATCTACGCGACAATTACGAGGACGACGAAGTGGTCATAGAGACGTGAAAGCACGCGTCCGGCACCTGAATTGGTCTCGAATGTTAGATGCTGTGCTGCACGTGCCGAGTGGATGAAAAAAGAAGAAGGGAACAGGCCACGTTGGACAGAGAGACGAAGCAAGAGAGCAGTAGGAGCAAGGATCGAGAGCAGTAAAGACCCGTTGGCCTGGCCGAACGTGATCGTCCGGGTGGTCAACATCTGTCGGATGAACCTCGTCGGGCGCCAACGTCAGAGGGATTTCTAAAACAACACCTCTCTTATTTCTGGCGCCTAGCCGTTTCGACTGGCAGAATAACTGGACTGGAACCTCTCTTCCGCGTCGCGTCGAACGAGTCTGCGATGGACAACGCCACGACCGCTTCACCCTTGCGAGCTTTCCACGGTTGAAGTCATTTGCAGAGACGTTTCGGGCTTCCATCTTATAGAGTGCATTATGTATCGCGTTAGCATTCATGTTTGTGTGTTGAAATATACGTTTGTGTGTAGTGCAATTATGTCATCTTCCTTGCTGCCCTAACCGGCTACTCACGCACGAATCTTTAAGCCTGCACCCCGAGCCTCATTACTCAGCATATGTGCTTTCTATTTAAGACAGTCTTGAAGTTCTGCTGCGCCGAGTGAAATGAATAGCAGTTCTTTAACGTCAGATAATTATGTGCTGAACACTGGGGCAAACAAAACTATGTCGTCGTAAGAGTTCAACATGCATGCGCACATGATGAGCGTCTTGAGCGATTGCCATTCTGTGGAACAAACATATATGTTGTCTAGTCGTACACACAAACACTCGAAAATTACGCTCACTGCGTGCCTTTGCGAAGCAATGTCCTCATGTGAACAGGAGGCTTGAAGATGAGCAGAGCGAAACTAGGGCTGAATATTGGGTTAAGGTGGAACGCGTTCAATATTGCGGAATTGGCGTGATGAAAAGAAGCAAGAAGACTTATTTGGGTGTTTTCAGTCTTTCCGTAATGCAGTGTCTTTCGCATAAGAGCGAAAAAGTGACAAGAATATTTGACCGAATGGGGAGCTGAGTGAAAGTACAAGGGAAATGTGTAACTATCACCCAGTAAAATTGGGCGAACATACATCCACTGAAAATAATTCAACAGTGAGTGCAAATGTGAAAAATTAAGAATGGGTCAGCACCTCAAAGTCACAAGTACAACAAAGGCGCTAAGTACTCGCAGTTGCTCCGAATTATCATGTCTATGTCATCAACGTGTGTGCAAAGTGAACTTGACAGTACTGTAAACTTGAGTTTCAGTGGCAAGTGGTGCCATTTCAGAACACTTCATATGCAACTCCACAGAACATAGATGTGAAAAAGAGGCCTTAAACAGTCGTTACAATATATTTTTGTTTTACGTTCAACAATATTTAGAAGAACTTGACCGGAAAGCGCACTAATTTAATACTTATTTAGTAGTCAATTCTCCGGAATAATGACACTGCAAAGATAATCTAGCGATCGTTTTCTTGTAATGTAGAAAATTTCGGATGGCTAATTGAGGTATAAAACGCAGGCTTATATATATCTTGACATCAGTACGTTCAAACAGGAGACAAACAGAAAGACAGACGAAAATTTTGTGTTGATTTACCCGAAGAAAGATTACCGTCTTAATAATGCATCAGCGTAAAAGGCTTCCAATGAGAAGGTCTAACGGCGGTTATTTCAGTTCGTCCCACTTCGCCCATCTTTTTTTTTTTTCAATCCAGTGCGCTCTAAGCCAAAAGGGGTCCAAATGGGAGCGACGAGTGCTTTTAGTCTTTGAGACAAACTTGTACTCGCCAAAAAGAACAAGTGGAACAATATTCCTGACATTTTCAAACACTGGGGAGCACTTGTATTAGTCTTAAGTTCGTAATCCAGGAGGAATGGAAGGCAGAACGAAAGTAATTGGTCTCGCCTCCCAACGGTTACTCCGCTGAAGGACGCTTAAAACAAATATACATATGCGCCCACATTGATATTCAGCTGCCAGTTGGTTTTGTACTCTTAACTGCACCAAATTAAAAAAAATTAATCGTTCTAGTATCCGCAGATAATAAAACCAGCGCTGGCTTGCCACAGAAGGCCTGCGAATACAGCTGCTGCAAAGCGTGTAACACGCGTAGGAGCAGCATACATTAGTAAAAAATGTCAAAGTCGATCAAACTCAAACGCCGAAACATATGCATAGTGAGGATTTCGTAACAAAAGAAAAGGGATGCTAGGTGGCGCCGACAAAAAGTCTCGTGTCAGCATGTGCTTCGCGAATTTTTTGGCTCAATTGTGGAAATTTGTGTGTGCGGCTAATTTCGACTATTGCCAAGGCTTTCTGAAGTTGTTCCGTATCTACTGACACTAACCACAGCTATAAGTGAGCGGAAATTTTTTATTTTAGAAGCGCAAACGCACCTGTCAATCGTGCGAGCTCGACAAAGTCATTACCGCCATGTAGGCGGCGGTAGGAACGCTACCGTTCGCATTGCGCGCGAGCTCGATGGCTCTCACGAATGAACCCTCAGACGCTATTGCGCGTCCCGGTCCCTCGCGGATCATGGACACACGACGCGAAGACCTTGATAAAATAGATTTTCAAGACTCTACAGCTAACAGTCTCTCAACGCTAAGTGGACCCAGCGATCAGAACGCCGGGACGGAACGCAAAACCAAGCGGATGGAGCCTGGTAAACGGTGCTCACTCTGCGGCAGAAAAAAGCTCTTAAAAGAGAAGAAGGCCAAATACGTGGTATTTTTCAACAACCTCTAACCACCAACCCATATCCACTGCTCAAGTAACCAGAAAATCTGAATACAAGCAGCCTACAGTCGGCTACCCCCCTTGACAAAAGACGACTTCATTATAGTGGTGCGACCACACCAAAGGCCACCGGCCAAGAACCTGGCTAGCTCACTACTGGAAGACGCCATGATAGCAGCTTGCAGCGGACAAATATCTAGTGAACAATTTTTCCTCAAAATTAAGCGAGGTTCCAACATCATTGTTTCGACGCCGCACCAGACAGTGGCGGACCACGTGAGGCGTATTACCATCCTAAAAATCAATGGCCGGCCACACTCAGTCAATGCCTACGTAGCAACAAGCGAAGGGACAACTGAGGGCGTCATTCACGGCTTAGAGCTCCACACGACGCCTGAAAAGCTAAAAGCTAATCTTCGCACACGCACACAAGGGATAAAAATTCTGCAAGTACGTAGGTTTGAAAGCACTACTATGGCCGTTATAAATATTTTTGGAGGGATTACACCCCGGTATGTCTATTTAACGCCGGAGAATTGGCTTGATGGCACTACAAGGTTGCCACCCAGGTGTGCAAAGTGTGCAATCAGGTTGGTCACCATTCGGACGACTGCCCCCAGCCGGAGATTCGACTATGTTACGTTTGTGGACAACGGGACTCTGCAGCCAGACAATAGTGCTCTCCGAAGTGTGCAGCATGTGGCGAGAATCTTTTGACAGGTGACCGAAGTTGCAGGAAACGACTCAAACTTCCACAGAAAAGAACGTCAAGGGCTAGCGTGCACCAGCCAACTCTGAACGGCACCTCACCGATGCCACCTCAACACCACCGCTGGTTCAGTTCTGATGATGAACAATCTGCACTGCACCACTGGCCAGAGTTGCCAGAGACTCGCCCAAGGTTTAGCTCTCGATACAGACATAGATCCAGTTCCCGAACCCGGATACTCACAAGACCCCACGCCATTCCCACTCACACAAGTCAATTAAGTCCGGGGCTCTATCCTCTGCGATCGAGCAAGCACCTAAACATCTAAACTTGGCGAGGTGAGCTGTGCACGATTTGCTTCTCCTGCTGCTCCCATAATGGCAAATCCGGAATATGAAAAAAAAATCATTAGTGAGAACAAACTCCTCCGTGAGAGCTTGACAGAAATAAAACGAGAGTTTGCCTCCCTCAAAGCTAAGCGCGGTACGGAATCGAGCCACAAAACCTTTTCTAAAGCAACCGGCACATGTGGCCAGGTTACGATCGAATTAAATTCTATGGAAGGTACATTACAAGAAGTAATGCAGCAGCTGCAAAGCATGCAAAGCTTTCTGCAGCAAATGTATGCCGAATTCCAGAACATAAAATATTGGCCCCATATCTGCATGTTAATCTGCAAATGTCGTTGAAAGACGATAGTCTTGCGTCTGGAGAGAGTGAACAAACCATTTATTTGATGTTCTGCACAAGAAAATTGGTGAACGGTATTTTGGAGGCGCTGCGTTAGAGTGCCTCGAGCATGCAGCGGAGGCGAACGAGCGCATCAAGGCCCGTCGCTCATGCGACATGAGCGCTACCTGGCAGTTATCTTGGAAAACAAAAGGCACGGCTCTGAGACGAGTGTGCGCGCCCGTTTCGGAGGTGATAAGGTGTATAACGCAAGGCGACGGATAGGTGCTACCACCGTCTTGTCTTAGCAAAGCGTTGGCAACACTCGTTTTTTCGTGCAAGTGTTGCATGGCCAGCGCCGCGTGAAAATAGCTACAGTCCTTAGAATTGCAAATGTATGTCTTTTCTTTTAAAAAACGCACATACAGAATATATACGTGTTATTATGGTGCCTCAGATATGCGCAATTATGGTTTTTAATTGACAATCGCACAAGTATAAACGCTGAACCTTGAGCAACATTGGTGGGCGCTGTGGATGGTGTCGGTCGTTTATAGTATCGTTTGGCAACCTTGGTGCCCTTTAGGGTACCGTTAAGATGGGCAAACAAAAAAAGTTGATGCGTGGGAGGTCCCCAAGAAAGACTATCGTCTTTAAAAGTTATGTCGATGAATCTATAGTCAGCGTAAGTGCCGCTGTTCTCAAACGACCTGAAAGCAGCACGGCTGCTCCGTCTATTCGTCGTCCGAAACAACTCCCAAGCTCGCACAGCTATAGCACTACCCATGGCGAGTAAAACACGAGCGCACACCAAAAATCTAGAAATTAGGCAATAAAATTGCCGCACCTTCCACAAACGGGCGGCCGCTCTACAACAATTTTTTTAATTCTGCGCCAGTCAAACATGATGTCATTTGTCTACAAGAGGTTGGTAATAAGCCCGTCAAATTGAGTAGTTACTACGGGACATCAAATCCAGACTACCTTAAAGTCGCCACGTTGGTTCTTAGGAAAATAGCAACTGGTACAGAATATCTGGTAACTAGCAGCATTAACCACCGACTCATAAGTATACTACTGCACAAGCGTAGCAAAGCCAAAACCATAATCACGAACGTGTATAGCCCCCCTAAAGAAATGAGGACTGATTTTGACGCACTAATTCGGTATGCCAAGAGTAATTACAGCATCCAGGATCGTCTACTGCTTCACGAGGACTTCAATGACCCTCACACTACTTGGGGGTACCGAACAGATACCCCGAAAGGCCGGGAACTCAAGCGAGTTGTTGATGCACATGGGCTCCAACTTCTCGTACTCCCGCAACACCCGACGCGATTGGGTAACAGCTTCAGCGCAGACACATTTTCTGATCTTGCATTCATAAATGATGTTGACGAGGTGTTCTGGATCAACCTAGAAGAGAATCTTGGCAGTCACTATTAAATCGTGAGCGTCTCGATAGCCATCCCCAATTCGGCAATTTCATGGTCATGTTGTAATAAAATATTAGGTAACTTATTGTAAAGTACCGCTGCCCGAAATTTTATTGGATAGTGCTGAAAATTAGGCAACGCGCATACGAGAAGCTCACAAAGCTACTTCTAAGCAGGTTGCCCTCACAGTGGAAATCCGGTAGTCGATAGCCATCTGCTACATACGTGAGAAGCCAAGAGAGGGTAAACCAAGCGATGGAAACAACAGCGACTTCATAGAAAATTGCGCCATAGAATCGCTGAGATATCTGAGCGGGTAAACGCTTACGCGTAGCAGTTGGAGACGGCGAGCTGGGCGAATTTTCGCGACTCACTCCGAGAAACCTTACACACCTGCAAGACATGGGCAATTCTGCGCAGCATAACGTAACCTGGTAAAACCAAAACGGCAGTAAACCAAACTCAAGAAGCTCGCTGGCTGTTTTCCAGGAACAGATGACGCGCTCCTCACTAAGCTCCAAGGCAAGTACATCGGCGTAGTCACCACTCCCACGTGCACTTTAGCATACCAAGGCAAAGAAAACGCAGTCCTCGAGGCACCGATCGCCAAAGCAGAACAACTATTCGCGGCCGCGCAAGCAGCTAAATTCAATACTGCCCATGGACCTGACCAGCTAAGAAACAGGATGATTCGGAATTAGAGCGACGAACACCTGGAACAGCTTACTCAGTATTTTAATGCACAGGTATGAGAGAAGGGTGTGGTTCCACAGCATTGGAAGGAAGCCAAATATATTCTTATTCTGAAGCCAAGAAAAACACCCGACTTACAAAATCTAAGACCAATATCATTTTCATCATGTCTTGGCAAATTATTCGCAAAGAGGATTCACACACGTCTAACGACTTACATTGAAGGTCGGCACCTTTTTCCAACTAGCATGTTTGGGTTTCACCGACATTTGTCAACGCAGGACGTTTTCTTTCTACTTCGGGATTAGGTACTCTGCAATACCATGGTTGGTGCAGAACATCTCGTCATAGCTCTTGATTTGAAAAACACATTTGACATTATTCCCCATGAGGTCATCTTATCGGAGATAAATGACATCGGTTGTGGACAAAAGATATATGACTACGCTCGCTCTTTAATAACCTCTCGCACTGCTAGAATAGTCCTACGTAGGCAATACACGCTCATATCTATTTCCTATGCCCAATAAAGGCACACTACAAGGGCCGATACTATCCCCTCTTCAGCATCGGCACGAGACGCTTAGCAAAAGTCTAAACGGCAATTCAAGGTTAGGGCACGCATTCTATGCGGATGATATAACCTTATGGGCCAACAGTGCATCTTTGGGACAAAAAGAGCAAATCTTACAAGACGCAGTGAGCGCTGTGGACGACTTCGCTTATCACAGCGGAATGAGCTGTGCTCCCGATAAATGTGAATTTATTATGATCCGAGGCGGAGGCCACCGCATTCACTAGCCAGTCAACCTTTTTCTCGGAGACCACAAGATAAGGGAGGTACCGAAAATGCGAGTCCCTGGAATGTGGCTACAACGCAACAAGTGAGTGGACCACACAATCAAAACGCTCAGACCAACGGTAAAGCAAATCTGCCGTATGATTTATAGAGTCACCTATCACCGAAAAGGTTTCAAGAAAACAGAGACACTCCGGCTGGTTCAGGCTTTTCTTCTCACTCGGCTAACATACAGTCCTTTCTAGGAGATCAATAAAACTGATTTAAAGGACCTACATGCGTTGATCCGAACATCGTACAAGGCGGCTCTCGGCCTACCACTTTGAACGTCCACAGAACGTCTCGAAGCCCTCGTTATACACAATCATTATGAGGAGCTACGTGCAGCGCTGCTCATTTCTCAACGGGAAAGGCTTACCTTAATCACTACGGGGAGAAAATCGCTATGCCGTATAGGTTACCCTGCTCGTCCTCAGTATGCGGAAGAGGAACTGGAGTCCATGGCTAAACAGCTACGGGAAAAGATTCTGGTATCCCCTATCCCGAAAAACAAGAGCCCACAATATCATAAAGGTCGTAGGAGTGCACGAGCTCGCAAGTTACAGCGGTGATTCGGGAACATTCCGGACACGGTGTACACCGATGTCGCCCTATGCGGCGCGAACAAGTACACTCTCGCAGTCGTAGGAGCAGCCCCGGGTCAAGGCCTTCTGACTTGCGCCACGGCTCGAGCCGCGTCTTCGAATAACACTGAGGCTTTAGCTGTTGCACTTGCTATTAAACCTAAAAATATTCTGGGACGATCGTCCCTTATTCTCACCGATGCCATGGTCGCATAGAGTCTTTCTCACGGGAAGACTACCACACAACACCATTAGCCTATTATGACCAGACCTAACGCAGGACCATGGTATCATTTGGTGCCCGGGTCACGCAGGAGTTGATGGCAATCAGAGAGCGGATGGCGCAGCTCGTGCTTTAACCAACCAAGCGGCCTACCACTCCGACGACAGCCCCTTTTTATCGCGAGATATCGTTGAAAACCAACGGCTTGAGCGACGAAAGTACGGTGTACCACACACAGTTCTAACCGCAGGCGGGAATCTTATGACTGGCGCCGTATACAAACAAAAACATATCCAAATATTTCATCGAAGCACGCCATTCACCACGCGATGAACAGCGATAGGTGTCCGCAGTGCGGAGGCAGGCCTACTCTCTCCAAAATAACGTGGAATTGTCAGAACAGGCCAACCGAAATTAACTCGCCGCAAATAGCCGGCAAAATTTACGGAAGGGGGCAGTGAGACACTTTGGTCGCCAGCGAGGATCTGGGGTTGCAACTAGCGCTCCTCGACCAAGCCCAGCGGGCCACAAAAGCCAGTGGAGCCCTGGAATAGGGGCCCCACCCATATGCTCCCCGTACCTTTTTTTCCCTTGTAATTTTTCAAATAAACCTTTTGATATGTTTCGTTACAAAAAAAAAAGAAAGAGCAGACGCGCCGCTCATTTCCATCACGAGGATAATTAAAAAAAACATTGCTGGAGCTGAAATGATTGCCTAGGCGTGAAGCCGTGCCTCTGGCAAGATGGTGGCTGCGGTGACCATCTTACTAGGGGCATGATATAGTGCCACAGTTAAGCGATTAAGAACAGAGCGTACCCTCGCATGCTGAACGATTGTAAGGTGAAAACTTTTTGGGTCACACAGTGCTCCAAGTGCATCTTAGTGTTACTAGTTTTCCTTAGTACGCCTCGTAATGGAGGCAAAGTTCTTGAGAATTTCAGTCACCCATACTCATTTCTGTGTGTTATTTCCTCGGAAACAACAATCTTTTAATATACAACTAAAGTAGCATTTACACTAACGTATCAAAACCACTTCATCTTTAAGTGAGCACTATCAGAAAAGAGCATGTTTCCGCCATCTTGGCAGTGGCAAAAGCTGGCTGCACTTCTGCTGGCAAGGCATTGCGGGAGCTTCCAATTCAGAAAATTTTTTTAATCCTCCTTGCTCCAATGGAAAACAGGCTTAAGTTTGCGCAGCGCAATTCACCACCCTAGCGGAAAGAGGGTAAAGCTCCGGTCTGTCGGACGGACCACGCTTGCTGGTTTTTCCTATTTCGCGCACGGCAAACGTGTTCCTTGGAGTGCTTATCTCGCATTTCTCATGCTATGGGCAACGCTCCTTTATCAGTCTAGAAAGCAGGCACGTACTACTGCTGCATTGTGAGCTGCTATAAAAGTTTAAACATGACGAAGACCTAAAACTGCCTGTCAAGTTCTACCGTTTCAAATGCAGGCAGCGCGAGAAGCAAAGGCGTCCACAGTGGATTGTGGCAGTTCACCGATACTCTGCGGTCTCGTTACTTTGAAAATTTTTGTCGTGCACAGTCCTACAAATTATTATTCACGTGAAGAAAACGCGGTGGCCTGACTCATAATAAAAGAAAGCGTGTTTGTAAACTGAAACTACGGCAAGTAGGCAACCGCTGTACATTTTGCGATTGAGATCTGGCTTCCCGAGACAACCATTAGTAGTGCGAAAGCGGTGGAGCTTGCTAGCTTAATACACTTAAATTAGCTTACTGTGAGCCCTGCAAGTGTTTTATTAAGCTGATGGCTCTGGAGTTCTCAACGCCGCTCAGTGTAAACAAATGTCTGCCGCAGGTGCGCTCTGACGTTTATACGTACGGGTCTTGCAAGCACCACCCACCGGTAAGTTAGCGTGATGAGCTGTTGTGATGCTAGGATGCAAGTCGTGAGTTCAATTCCCGCATACACCATCTGCATTTCCACGGCAGAGATAAGCAGTAACAGTGCGCCCACATTTTGGTGCAAGAATTATAGACAGAGCGTGTTGGCCGTGCATATTTCAAGTGTACGGCGGTATGACACTCAGTGTATACAGAAGTGACGCTCTGTGCGTGTGCACCCTCTGTCTGTTGTCGTCGTGCCGTATACACTTCAAATAGATTTAGGTGCACGTAAAAAAAGAAAACCACTCAGGTGACAGGAATCAGTCTCTCAAACGACGGCGGGCCTCTTAATGATATTGACATGAAGGCAATGTTTTGCGGAAAGCTTTTTCTTTTTCAGCAAGAGCTGGAGTTCGCTCGTGGAGGAAGACCCGAATGTCACAGCAAATGCGCGTTTTACCGGTAAAATACACATAGAATTCACACAGTCACTTCACTTTTAATGTCACAATGATTGATTGAGTGATATGTGGGGTTTAACGTCCCAAAACCACCATTAGCATATAAAGGACGCCGAAGTGGAGGGCTCCGAAAATTTCGACCACCTGGCGTCCTTTAACGTGCACTGAAATCTTAGCACCTTTTAATGTCATAGAAAGGCTCACCATCGACATTCACATAACACTCGCTCAAAGACATCGTGTTTAAATTGCTTGGTCCCGCAAATTATGTCAATGAGTCACTCTCGATTGTGATAAGATTCATACCGTGAGAACGTTTCTGTAATCTTTTTAAACCTTCAGAGCAAGTGACAGGTGATGCTGCACGTGGAGGACGACCAGATAACAGTTCGTGCAGAGCGTGTGATCCTGAATGATATAGCGCAGGCACAAGGCGGGAGCTGGGTACCGAGCGACCGGCTTTTGCTTGAAAGGTGGCGAAACGCGTGTGGTGCAGCGCTCCTGTCCGAGGTTCGGAGGCCCACAGAGAACGGCGTCAAAGTCAATCAACGCCCCCCCCCCCCCCATCCCTCCCCGTGTGCCAAAACACGTGCGGAAAGCTTTAAAAAAACGGAGAAAAAGAAGAAGCAAGCCCAGATGCGTGCTTCGTCTGCCGCAGAAATTAGTAGTACCATAGCTGCTGGATGAAAAAGTGAGTAGTACACTTTAGCATGAAGTATATATCCTATTACTAAACCTGTATTCATATATATACCTATAAACCTATATCTCCTGTTATTAAACCAATTATGAACCAAAACGTCAATAGAAGATAACGGTATTTAGAGAACTCTGGGATGAATTTAGAGCTGGCACGCAGTTAGACGAGAACCTACAGAGTGCGTGTTTAGAATCACCTCGCATTATGCGCTCACTGAAACTTTACAGGTCAAATGTTGAAGGATGACGTGAACTGGGCAGGTTTTGCGGTGATCGCACTTCAGGACTAAGTTAGGTTCAAGGAGAGAATAACGAATATGAAAGAAAGTAGAAGCGAAGAAAAATGGTTCGCGCATTTTTATAGAACGACCATTGGCTCACAGAGGAGCAAAACAGCAAAAAGTTTCAGCAAGTAGCGCAAGGTAATGACGACACAAGCCAGGAACAAGTTGACGAGACGAGTATGTTTGACATGAATTCCCACAAACTAGCCCAGCTATTTGATCTCGTAAGGAGTTTCACCTGCAAGTATGCAACGAGCCGTGTAAAGAATTAAGCAATAGAGCAGAATCAGAAAGCTCATTACATATTCTGGATAGCAGGAACAAAAAAAAAAGACAGCTCTGCGTAATTACCGAAGGTCTAAGCATGTAGTCAGGAAGCAAGCATTTTACATTTATTCAAAGGTATAGGCACTTCAGAGTTTACAAAATGTTGGAGGTCACTTGAGCTTCACGTTTAACCCCCAAATGCAGAGATGTTACTTGACTCGTACTTGACTCGTTCTTGACTCAAGACAGTCTTGCCGGTCACCTTGAATCGTTCTCGAACTTGCGTATGACTAGAAGGCAACTTGGCTTGGTCGAAGTCAGGACAAGTTTCAAGTCAGCTGCGGGGCTAGCTTGAAAGCGACTTCATGCGTTATTCCATCATGGCCACCTCTCGAATGGATGTCGCGCGGAGGGTGGCCGCTTTTGAGTTTGCTTGCCTCGCCATAAGCGTAGCATTTTCCGAGGCGCACTGCCTGCCGAAGATTCTTGGACCCATTTCACGTGACCGAGGGAATCCGATGGAGTTGTATGACGAGGAACAATTCCACGCTCGATAAACATTCACAAAGAACGCCGTGCAGCAGCTGCTGGGTATGTTGCCGCTCCGTGAAAGCGGGGACAACAGAGGACAGTCTGTGCCCCCAGTGTTACAGCTAGTGATGGCTTTCGGGTTTTACGGCGCTGACACATTCCAAACAGTCACCGGGAATCTCGTCCGCATTCCGTAGTCGACAGTTTGCCATGCAGTAGGAAAAGTTACGCTACTCATCGCAAAGCACCTGTACGCAATGCTGGTGCGCTTTCCGCAGCCGGCAGCACTTTCTATAGTTTTGCGGGACTTTTATGAAGTGGCTGAGTAGTTCCCTGGTGGTACAGGCTGTGTCGACTACACACACGTGCGTATTAATAGCTTTGGTGGGGACGACGCCGAAGTGTTCCGTAAGCGCAATGGCCATTTCTGTTTTTCTTAAACACGACAACAATTTCCGCCTCTTTTGGTACAAAATTGACTCGGTGCTGTGTTTGCGTGCCTAGTATATCCTTTCGTCCCGACTAGGGCGCTGTTCCTCGCCCAGAAAGGCATCGCTTGTAGCACAACGCTACATACAATTCCACACACATAAAAAAGAGGGGCCCCTATTTTTTTTATCCGCTTCACCATCATGCAGCGAGACACTGCTGCACCCCGCGAGACAGAATTCTGCTGAGGGCAATGTGCTGACCCCCGCTTTTTCTCTTGTTTACCAAGCTCAACAAAAGGATACGAATCACATTTGTTCCCAGAACTTGTTTTTTTTTCATACATAACTGCGACCTAGCCCACTACAGGCATGCACACAGGCGAACAGAAAGGCAAATAGCGTGAAAATCGCGTCACCTCGTGAACCAGGGTCAGCACAAATACATGCAGTTGCGTTCGATTGAAAAAAAAAACGACGAAAGAACCCAACGCGATGCTTGCTTCGCCTCCAAACAAGCAACCGTGGAGAAACGCACCGCATTTGAGTGGCTACTAAAACCAGCGGGCAACGAACGCTTTAAGGAAGCAACACTGCGCATCGCTGTGGCGGCAGGCACCACGTGCCGCTCGTTAGCCGTAAATAGGCAGGAATGTGCTTGTGGCCCTTTGTTTTTATAGGTATTTTAGAACGTATGGTCTTTTTTGATGTAATGCATGCCTTACGCGAACAACTTCATTATTAGCCTCGTTAGCAGGCGAGCAGCGTGTGTCTGCTTTGAAGCTCGTTCTTCACTTGACCAAGCAAGACAGCCTGAGCATCTGTGAAACGCGAAGGCTGACTTGGGTGTTTTAAAGTCCGCTGCTTGCTTCACGTCCACTTGCTCAAGTTAAGTTGAAGTCGCGAGCCAAGTAACATCTCTGCATTCGGGGGTAAGAGAAGAATTCGATAGCGGTATCCTGCCCCTATAAGGAGTATTCTTCAACCACTTAGTGCATACCTTTTATTGAATTAATTTACACGAGAAGGTTAAATTGCAGATCACTCACTAAATTGTAACTGAAAAAGTTCAAAGTGGTTTGTGTGAGTAAAGCTTTCGCACATGGCTGCATTCTGTGTAATAGGTAGCATGCTTTTAAACGGCAAGCAATTGTGCACGCGAATTCTTTTCGAGCTAGATGCGTGCCCAACTTGCGTGTTCTTCAAGAGAATACGTGCAGTAACTTGTGTGCCTTTTGTAATGAGTGGCTGGCCTTAAACCACGAAGTCGTTATGATATGCACACATTCTGACGCCCGAAGACAATGTACGTTTGTACTACGCGATATTGCAGTGTTATTACATGTTGCATTGTGAAGCCTGTATACAATACGAGTGTGTTTGTAAAGCACGAACGCTGTTTTCACTGCATATCCAAGCAGAGGAACTTCTTTACAACGTATTTCAAAGAAGGCACGTGGCTGGATGGTATAACACCTGCTTTCCACGGAAATCCTCCGGCTTTGAGCCTTACTCGATCCTGGAAACATTTCTTATTTATTTCATTTGATAGCGATGTTTAAGTCACACACAAGATGATACTCACTTCAACGACGCTTACGCCGAGGCCTCGGACGTCGGAATTTCTGTGAAACTAACTCTTTGACGCTTCCGTTTTAAAATCAGCTCATTTTCATGAATCGAATGAATACGAAAGTGTGAAACTGTAGGCCCGTCCATAATGTCTACTTTGAAGTCGCTGACTAGTATACAGAGTTTGTGTTTGTAGGTTTCTTATATTGTTCTGTCACAATTATGATTCATTTTAGTGCATTATTACCCATTTTTGTGTGTCTGACATCACCGGATCTCTCCATGACGAACGCGCACGACGACAATGCAAGTTCCCTAAAGAGGATCACCCTTAAAGGAGGTATTTCGTACTTCTATCTATAGCATACAGAAGCATGTATACTTGCTGAGATAAAGCTAGACAGTCGATGGAGTATTTTTCAATCTAATGTATTAGCAGTACAAAGGATTTATCACCTTGATCCCCCTCCAACCCCCCCCCCCCCCCACACACACACACAGCGGGCATCTGTTGGAGGGCAGGTAGGGGTCTGTGTGGTGTAGTAAAGTAGCGGTGCATATGTGCGGGCTTGTAGTGTGCGCTGGCTCCACATATGGGCTGAATTCAAAGGCGGTTACGGTAATCTATACGATTGTCTTTCCTCTGTGTCTCCAGCATATAGTTTTTGTTGGTGTAGGATTCTAGGAGATTATGCTTTCCGACAAGAATTCTATCATATCGAATGAGACCGTCTGCCTTCCAATTACATTCGGGTACTACGAGAAAGGTGAACATGTCTGCGATAAGGTTTGTTCACATACTGCGGTTGCAGTGAAAAAGAAAAAAACAACAAAAATTACACCACCTTCCGCCCAAGGAAAGCATACATAGATGCGAAGAGGCGGACGCTAGCGCTTGCACTGGCGGTGGCTTTGACGCTGCCGCTCATCGCCGCGTTGCGCAGGACAGAAACCTGGGGAGGTGCAAAGCGCGCAGTGATGGACCGGTATTTCCTACTGGAACAAGCCAATCGCTGCTAATGGGTAATGAGAGACAGAAGTTTCCGATTGTGCGCAGAGACCCAAAGTCCGTTTTTCGTTAATGCAGACGATGCGAATTTCTTGTGTTGAATAACGCACGTGGGGAGCCTCCCACCGGCACTATCTTGGAGGTCAAAGTCCAGTGCCTATATATACGGCACGGTAAGGTAATGGCTGTAACACGCGAACAGTCGGTTATTTCAATCAAGGTATTCGCTAGCAGACGCTCCCTGCGTCGGATTTGTGAGGCGACAGAGGGTGAGCATTGGGAAGGAGGGGGAAGAGGTACACATGCGCAATGGGGGTGTAAACGCCGCGTGAAGGAATGCCTAAACCAGAGAGGAAAGCGGGCGTAGGTCAGCAGGCGCTCCCTGCGTCGGTGTGGCAAGGCAAGCCTGAGAGGATGAAACGTAAGAGAGGAAAGGGGAGGGTACGTGCATGCTAAACGCCGCTGGGAGGAATGCCTAGACGAGAGAGACGTGGGAGTGAACGTAAAGAAGGAGAAGACTTGCGCATGTGAGTGCGGACGCCGACGTCGACGTCGCAGTGAGAGCACGTGCCGGAGTGGAGTGGATGGATGGATGGATGCTATGAGCGTCCCCTTTATAACGGGGTGGTGACAAGTATGCCACCAGGCTCGAAAAAAAAAACCTTTTTTCTTTTTTGATGTTGGCCTAATGCCTCTACTTCGATAAATTCTATCTTAATGGAAAAAAGGTAAATTTTCAGCTTAAGTTCTCTGCCATTTACGGCACACTGTCCATATTTTATTTTTCCAATATTTATTTTTGTCCTTTCTCTCTAATTTTCTGCCACCAATACTCTAACCGTCTCTTACTTATTTCAATCGCGGGTGTGTTCAGCTTTCCATTGTTGTCCCTAAAACCCAAGGCTTCCTGTAGGCTCGTGCCCAAACGTACACCTGGGTGGATATCTCCACATTGCTGGGTGGACCACCACGGCGGGGCAAGAGAGAGCGCATTGAGTGAGGGTTTATTCCGGCGGCGGCGGAGAAATGGCTTACAGCAGAGCGCACGGGATTCTAGAGTGTGCATAGCTTTTTTTGAGTGAGCGCTCCACCGCAGACCCATCTAGTGGGCTCTCCAAGTACTAGCGTCGCTTTGACATGGCCTCCGAGACGGCTGGCGCGTGGAGTGTTTCTCTCCGGCCTTCCCAAGCGCCAGGCTCCCTAGCAAAACCAACCAGTACTGCGTCGCGTACCCGGCTACCGCATGAGAGCTCATTGATTGATTTTTGGGGTTTAACGTCCCAAAACCACCATTTTATTATGAGATACGCCGTAGCGGAGGGCTTCGGAAATTTTGACCACCTGGGGTTCTTTATTGTGCACCGAAATCTGAGTACACAGGCCTACAACATTTCCGCCTCCATCGAAAATGCAGCCGCAGCAGCCAGGAATCGAGCCCGCGATCTGCGGGTCAGCAGCCGAGTACCTTAGCCACTAGACCACCACGGCGGGGCAAGAGAGAGCGCATTGAGTGAGGGTTTATTCCGGCGGCGGCGGAGAAATGGCTTACAGCAGAGCGCACGGGATTCTAGAGTGTGCATAGCTTTTTTTTTTTCGCCTACGAGCAGGAATCACCACCAGGATCTTCTGGCTGAACTGAAGGAAACCATTTTTTTCTGTTACTGCATTTGTTTTGGTCGAAAATGTGAAGCATGACAACTGCTGAATTTCCTTGATAGGTAATTACAAGGAGGTGTCAATTTGTCTATGGCTAGCATTACGTTTTCTTTCGTTACAGTCCGTTTTGTCTCGGTGCTTCATACCTCGATTTGAGAAATATAGTGGCATCCTCTCATACCTCCTTCTAGAAACTTGTGCGGGGGAAAATAGGCTTAAATTTTACCGCTGGATCTATAGTTCTCACATCCTATGTCGTATTTTACTATTATATTGCGTACGGATATTTATGAGGGGGTCAAATAAAGCGTAGTTGCGCTCTAGATAACTGAGTACCCTGGTCATGTAATTGAAATAAGGTACATGAGAAGTAAATTTGCCGGAACAAGGCTTGCCACGCGGCGGTGGTCTAGTGGCTATAGGTACTAGGCTGCTGACCCGCAGGTCGCGGGATTGAATCCCAGATGCGGTGGCTGAATTTTCGATGGAGGCGAAAATGCCTTTGTCCCGTTTCGCCAGCTAGTGCAGTTTCCAGCTAGTGCAGCATTTTTCTTATATATATGTAGCACGTCAGAATATTTGTTTTGATCCGCCAAGCATGGTCATTAACAAATATCACTTAATGAACTTTTTTTAAACACTGACTCTAGAGAAAAAAATTCAATACAAGACTTGTCGCTCTTAACCAGAAATAACATAATCTTTAAGTTATGGTAAGATAAAAATGGTGGGTAATTTTTTTCCAGGGTTCGTTCGAAATGTGTACGAAATTAAAAAAATACCACGTAATTGCCGCTTAAAGCGCGGCGCACTTTGAGTGCCTTCAAATGTACCTTGAACAAATTAGCGAAGGATTCTCTAGCACGAAGGTCGCTGGAACAGGTTATCGGTGACGACGATGGACATTGAGTGATGGTTGGATGGTACCATTAAAAAAAAGGGGGGGGGAGGCGAAAGAAAGAAACGAAGACCATAAACTTCGACGAAAATGCGGCTGCCACGTGCATTGCGATACGAGACCGGAGGCAGCACTCGGTGCTGTGCAGACGTTTTGTTTGGTTTTGTCTCTTTTTTAGGCAAAGATAAACATGATGGTGGAGAAAGGGTGACATTTTAATAAAGGAAGGATATAAAAAGCGCGATGCGAATATGGGGTGCGCAGTTTTTTTGGACACACCTCGGAGGGAAAGTCTCAGTCTGGAACGATGCGTTTCACTAATGAAGAACGTGCGAATATGGTTCTCGCCCTCGGCCGAGCGAACGGAAACAAGAGGAAGGCGGATAGAATATTTCGCAGCTGGTATTCAGGAATTCGCTTAATTACTTCAAGTTGGTGCGAAATTAAAAAACGCTCAAGGAGACAAGCACGTTCAAAAAGGTGGGACTGAGTCTCTTTAAGCAGACATTCTTGTTTACATGGCAGCCCATCCCCCCGCAAGCGTGCGCGACGTGAGTGCTGAGACCGGCGTTTTCAGCAGTAGTGTTTGGCGCGTACTTTATAGCGGAGGACTTCACCCCTACCACGTTCACCTGCATCAACAGGTGGAAGATTGAGATTTGCAAAGCCGTCTTGACTTCTGCAACTGGATACTCATACAGGAACAAGGTCATCCCGGCTTCCTGAAAAACACAATCTGGTCCGATGAAGCTCGCTTCTAGCGCAATGCCCAAGTCAATGCTTAGAATGGTCATTACTGGAGCGCTACAAATCCTTACTGTTGCAGTTACAACACCAGTTGCGGTTGTCGTTCAGTGTTTGGTGCGGCATTTACGGCAGCAAAATTATTGGCCCCGTCTTTTTTTTTATGTAACACTCACCGCAGAACGTCAACTCAGCGACATATAAATGGCCCACTGGGTGACTTCACGTGCAACCTCCCTCTAGCCCAGCTTGGGAATGTCTGGTTACAAGAAGACGAAGCTCCTCCACGCAGCTGCACGCGGACTCAAACGTCGCTTAATCCAGAATTTCCCGAGAAATGGAGCAGCCGCCTTGGACGTGTTGAGTGGCCCGCAAGATCCCCAGATTTGACACAGCTAAATTTCTTTCTTCGGGGATACTTTAAAGACCTCGTTTACACCAAAACGATGGCAATACCCGCAAGACTGAAGTCTGAAATAGCAGATGCGTGCCGCTCTATTACTCTACGAATGCTACGAAACGCGACAGGAAATCTGCTGACTCGATGTAGTTAGTGTAAAGGGGCTGATGGAGGACTGTTTCAGCACACTATGTAACTGCCCATGACGTCTGAATAAAAGCCCTTTGGACTTTGAAATGACGCTGATCTCTTTCCAACACCTAGCGTTCCTACTATTTAAGAGGTAGCTATGGAAGCACAAAACACTTTTTTATTCAATCTGCTTACTTATACACAGTGCTCTCTAAAAGCTGAGCACTAAACATAGATTTCTAAATGAAGACGAAGTACGAGAAATAAACTTCTGATCCCAAAGCCGATCGTGCCATGTTCCTTGCAAGTATCCAGTAGAGTAATCACACGTAATCGATGCAGATATCACACACACAAAAAAAAACTTCTGGAATAATTACCGTTGAATACTTTACTTCCCTTATCGAAATGTCACCCTCACCCGTACCATCATGTTTATCATAGGCCCGAAAAAAAAGTAAACGTCTGCGCTGCGCCAAATCCTGCCTCCGGTCTGTAAACTCCGTACTATCTGTACTATCGGCCGTGCCTCTGGTGACTGCGACAATTGTTGAAGGCCTTATTATACTAACAGTGAAAGATGTATTGAAATCTTAAGAGCCGATTTAGGCTGCGTATATGACGCCCTGGCACGTCTCCGTAACCGCTACCCTATTGTGAGAAACAATAAAAATAATGCTATCAGAAAACGTTTGGAGAATTGATGGAATTTGAACCTGGGACATCAGCGCCGCCATCAACTATTCACAGAGCCACGCTGGTACTTGGAAATCCTACGCTGAAACGTGCTATGCAGGTGTCGTGTCGGCCAAAGAACATAGTTAACAAACATAATGGCAGGGGATCTCAAAGTCACTCCAGCTAACGGGTCACAGTGAAAAAATTTAGTCCTGCAAGAGCCGATACAGTGAATCAGGCAAAGACAGGTGAGGAGCGACTGGGGAGGGGGGAAATTAACACTGCTTTACATAACACTGCCATAACGAAGAACGCATTTCCCCTACCCGATATGGGAATAATTGCTGAAAAGGATTTTATTTGGCGTCATGATTGCTGCAACATTTGGGTACAGATCTCCAAAGTGCATGAAAGCTGGATGCAGTGTGTGAAATATATATTTTTGAGATCATAAATATTGTCGTTGTGAAAGTCCGAAAAGGAAGACATGAGAAACACAATGGTTGGGGGCTTCAGAGATATTAACCACGTGAGCATATATTTAAGTACATGGGCCTGAAGCATTTCAGCCTCCATCGAAAGTGCACCCGGCCGCCTCGGTGGGTATTCAATCACGTGACTTTAAACATAAACTTTGTAGACTTTTTGTTTTGTGGCAGTGTTTAAACACATGATGACCCTGTGTGGTACGCTACAAAAGAATGATTGAGAACATTCACATCTGAGTAGCTTACCCGAACGAAGCGTTATTAAATTCAATATGCGAAAAAGTCGAGCGAGTATCATTTAGCAAAGCTACGAACATATTATTCTTTCTCAAGCTTCGGGCCGCATGTGGCCAACGAGAATGACAGACAGTCGTCGCGCAATCCGAATCACGCAACGAGAGGGTCATTCAATGCTTCACACCCATTATCGATACTGATCTATATTTCTTCCCTGTCATTAGTCACAGCACAAATTGTGCATAAGGCCTATGTGAAGACCAATACTTATACGTGTAGCGGGCACATCGCTTATCCGCAGAATAATAAAGTGGTATATTGGGTGCTTCCCTAATTCCTGAAATTTACGGCGTAAACCACAGTAGTTTACGGCATAGTTGGTACCTTGCATGTGATATATATCGATATGTGGGGTTTAACGTCCCAAAACCACCATATGATTATGAGAGACGCCGTAGTGGAGGGCTCCAGAAATTTCGACCACCTGGGGTTCTTTAACGCGCACCCAAATCTGAGCACACGGGCCTACAACATTTCCGCCTCCATCGGAAATGCAGCCGCCGCAGCCGGGATTCGAACCCGCGACCTGTGGGTCAGCAGCCGAGTACCTTAGCCACTAGACCACCACGGCGGGGCTACCTTGCATGTGTACTTGTATAGTTCTCCAATCTACAACGGACTGTGGAACCGAGGTACGGTGTTCCCGTTTTCGCTGGAGCTCTGCTGCGTGTATATGCGTGGTCTTGAGAGTTAATTTTTGGGGCATGGGGCAAGCTCTTTAGGGCAAGCTTTTTATGGCACGGTTCGTGCGTCCCCCTTTTTCGTTGTGCGTAACCTGTGGCTCATACCCGCATACCGGTACCACATACCAGTCCTCTGTCCACAAGTTACGGAAAGGAGATCACGGCGTCGTTATCACGCTCTTGGTTTTCACAAAACGCTTGCAGAAGAAATGTGGTGCATACTATCGTTTATTCCTTGGATTCTCCGCTGATGGCGGTACTTGTATATGATGAATATATAACAAACAGAAGCAAGATGGGGGTACTTGAAGTGTTCACTTGATGGACGCACGGACGCATGGACGGACGCATGGACGTATTGATGGGCGCTTTGCCGCACTTCATCACACATTCCACGGATATGCTGTCTGTTTTTTTCAAGCAGTTCCAAGAAGTGGCGTGACCCTGCGGTAGAACACCCGCTTGCCATGCAGAAGGAAAGGGTTGAACGTTAAGTCGAACCGAAGATTTTTATTTATTTTGTATCAAACGCTCTCAATTATTAGGCCAGAGGCAACGCTGATTTTTCGCCACCAACGAACGACGCGGACGCCCACGCCGTTGCCGGAATTGTTGTTAAACAAGAATACTATGTAGCGTGGTAATATAAGCCCCTTCAGTGAACCGTTTACGATACGCTTCGTCAGACATGCGAATGCTATAGTTATTATAATAACTTGATAAGTTTCATGCGGACGTATGCAAGTAACTGTAGGTCGTGTTTGGAGAACCATCTCAGGAGCAACGGAACCGTGAGCGGAACGTATGTACATCACATATACCACTCTTCTTACGCATTCCATTGAGCGGAGGGTGAAGATAGATCCTTTGGTTCACCGTCGTTTTGCAGCCAAGCTTACCGCACGTCGGAAAACGCGCTCAGCAGAGACGCAATATTACGCAGTTTCCTGTCCTTCTTCATGACGCTACATCTGTGCGTGCACGCTTAGCTATAGCGACGCTCCGATACAAGTGCCTAATGGCATGAATACCAGTCATATTTAATTCAAGTAAGCTAGTTGACTTGGACGCTACTGCGTCATTACTAGAGAACGCTCACTACTGTTGAGGCACAGCCACTCATAACAGAACACTGATGTCCGTGTACTACCTACCGTGGTCATTCGACATCGCGCTCGCCGGCTTCATTAAAACAAGCTGTCACCACGGGTGCCTTGTTGAGTTTAAAAGAATGTTCGACGACTTAGAGTACGCAGTATACCCTACAATGGGCGTGAAATAAGCTGTCCCCGCTTTTTTTTGTTTAGTACTAATGGTTCACGATTTCAAGCACTAGGTGCTTTATTATGGGAGAGCTGAAAGCCGTCCCAGAAACGTGACTCTATTACTTCGATCCCATGAGAACTTGGTACAAGAAAACTGCTGAAGGCAGTTGCACCGAAAAGTTGCTCCCCTTTAAGCCTCTCCGTAGAAACGCCTCAAATACCCTAGCAAGCTGGGCAGATTGACACAATGATTATACCCTCAATTTTCAACAAGTAGATAAGAACATATCTACGCCTGCTATGAATTTCACTGTTAGCATGGAATCTTTAGTTCAATTAAATACCACTGCGTGCTTGAATAAACCCATGCCAAAAATTTTGGCAGATCCCACGTACGTGGGAATCAACGTTGTGCGAAGCGTGCAGATGAAAGGTGACCTTGTTGCAATTTTTTTTATTGAGCGAACGTCATGAAATGACGCTAAAATATGCCCAAATATTGCACGCACAGGCATATGTTGAAGAGTTGCAGATGTATATGTAACCAGTTGTTTGGCCTTGCGCAACGATGTCAACTGGAACATGTGTATTAGCGACAACAGAAGCTGACATGAAGCGCTGATGCTCGCGAAGATTCTGGCCCTGGACACTGCTACATAAATCAACTTCAGCCCATGGCACGTAACCACAATTGACGTTCACCCCACGTGACGGCTGTATCAAAAAAGTACGTACGTAATGTTTTTAAAGTTGGGTAGGCAGCACTGCAACCAGTATTGACGTTTCATGAAAATGAGCGACTTTTTGAACAGAAGTTCCGAGATGTGGCGTAGATCTATGGTAGAATGCTTGGCTGCCACGCAGAATGCTTGGGTTTGATTCCTGCTGAGACCATGAAATGTGTTATTTACATTCGTCGGGGGGTCACCGTTGCCTATATTAGGCGTTTCTTAGCACTGACATTTATTCTTTGCATCCGTCAGGTTGATGCTACCGATGTCAAGTATTGCCTAACGTTCACGCGTTAAAACTGCCGATATGTGTTCTCTTCATTCCTGGGTAGATACTAAGTGTCAATCACCTGTGGAACATACCCGCATACCAGCGGCACATACCCGCCGTGGGTATGTTTCATTGTCTGGCGGGAAGTGTTTGATGACGTAGGCGACGAGATATTGACATTATCAATGTCTTGACCAGCGCGTCATATTCGTGAAACTACTTTTCCCTCTAATGCTAATTTTGGTTCACGCCAAGTTAATGGGGTTACCACGAGAGCACCCTAACGTAAACGGCAAGATAGATAGATACGCTCAAAGTCGCCGAAGTTGGCTAAGAAATGCTTGGCATTTAAAAGTGGCAGCGTTTTTTCTTGCTTCTCTGCGAATGTTGTCGAACAATACAGTTGTCTGTCTGCAGGCTCTGCTTGAGAAATGGGCGCTCACCTGGCAGGGATGTCTGGAAACGAAAGCTTGAGTAGACACACGCAGAGCGACTTTAGTGTCGCTTTCTTGCTTCTTGATTGACAATGTTCTAAAATAGATAAGTTTGTCTGGGCGTTGAGCAAAGGATTTTAACTTTCACCGGGTATCTACCGCCGTGCTACACATGATCACTATTTCGAGAATTTGTCCTTGGACCTAGTAGTTTTCTATGTCTATCAGGGGATTGGCGTCTTAATGTTGAACTCTGATATTTTTGTTGGCGCTGAAAAAGCTACACTACGTGGCTTAATTAAATGGGCTCATTAGTGATCGTGCTCCTCCAGCTCAAAAAAGCGGTAAAAAGCGATAATTTTCGCTTTTCATGTCCGTTATATTTAGGACAGTCTTGGTGTTTTGATGGGCCGAGTCAAATGAAAAAAAAAACGCGAGATAACTATATTCTTAACACGGTAGCAAACAAAACTATGTCATCGTGCAAGAGTTACGCATACACGTGCATGCGATGATGATCTTGAGTGATTTCTATACTGTGAAAGAAAGGTAAATGTTGCCCTGTAGTGCACACAAACACGTCAAGTTTACGCTCACTGCGCGTCTTCGCCTAGCAATATCGTCGTGTGCATCAACGTAACCAGGATGCTTACAGAGGAGCAGAGCGGAAGTATAGGACTGAAGCTTGGGTTAAGTTTGTACACGTTCAATATTGCGGGAACGGCGGGATGAACAGAGGACTTATTCGGGTGGTTTCAGTCTTTCTGTTCTGCCTTTCACATGAGAGCAAAAAAGTGACAAAAATATTTGGCCAAACGAAGAGGTGATCGAAAGTACAAAAGAAAGGCGTAGCTATCCCCCATGTAAAAGGGCGCCGACATACATATGCTGAAAATATTGGAACTGTGAGCGCAAATGTGAAAAATAAGAATGGACCATCACCTCGGAAGTTGCAAGTACAAGAAGGGCGCTGCAGACTTGGAGTTCACCCGAATGATCAAGTCTACGTCTTCAGCACGTGTGCAAAGTGAACTTGATATTCTCTGTCAACTTGAGTCTCAGGGCCAACTGGTGCCATCTGGAAGCACTTATATGCAACTTGATAAAACATGTGGAAAAAAAGACCTCGAAAGGGGGGGGGGGGGTATATGGTTCTTTTTACTTTTAACGAGATTCAAAAGACTTCGACACAGAGGGCATCATCTTAATACTTATTTAGGAGTCAATTATTCTGACAAATGACATTAAAAAGATAATTTGAGATTTTTCTTGTAGTCTAAGGTACTTGAGATGGTAAATCAAGGGGTAAATTGTTGACTAAGGTTGACACCACTGCATGCGAACAACAGACAAAGAGAAAGAAAGACCAAATTTCTGCGCTCAAATATCCCAAGAAAGTTTAATTATCATCTTTAATAATACATCAGCGTAAAGGACGTCTCTTTGAGAAGGTGTGAGGGTGGCTATTTCAGTTCGCCAAACCTCGTCTTTTTTTTTTGATCTATCGGGGCACATACAGGGCATCGGTCTTTCAGATACTCGGAAACTTGAAACGTATCCGCCTGGTGTGTTGATGCTGTGTCGATCGATGACGAACGAAACCAGGAAATTACCCTAAGCCTGATAGGAAACTCGCATTATCAAGTCCCTACGTCACTCTGCCCGAAAATTCTGAAAATACCCTACAAGTAAGGTAATTACCCCATGGTTGGAAACCCTCACCTCCGGTCAATCAAAAATGAAGGAGCTGTCTATAATTGTAACGTTTGGCGATCGCTAAACAAAAAGTTTGTGTGCTGAGACAGACAGACAGACAGACAGACAGACAGACAGACAGACAGACAGACAGACAGACAGACAGACAGACAGACAGACAGACAGACAGACAGACAGACAGAGAGCCGGATGGATGGACGGACGGACGGACGGACAGACAGACAGACGGACGGACGGATGGACGGACAGACAGACAGACAGACAGACAGACAGACAGACAGACAGACAGACAGACAGACAGACAGACAGACATGTTCAAAACAAAGGGCAGAAAGATGAAAGAAGTGCGAGCCCTCTGTGCTCTCTTCAGAATACTCGCACTATTACTTTGGGAAAGTTTGTGAAATAAACAAAGGCCTGCCATTTTTTTGTCTAAGATCCAGAGAGGTGAGAGACAGTGATGATTTTATAGTAGTAACACTTGTGCGGAAATTGTATTCGGAGGTTATAAAACGAGCCGCGCGATTTTGAATGACTTCAAGGGTGTCTATTAAATAAGATTGTTGTGGATTCGAAATTGGAGAAGCATACTCGAGTTTACTACGGGCGTACGTTTCGTAGGCGAGTTTACGAACTGAGGCCGGTGAGCAGGACAGGGATCTTCTGATGAAACCTAATGCTTTGGATGCATCGGCAGTAAGCTGTGCGATATGGTTACCCCATGTTACTTTGGTGTTGATGAGAACACCCAGGTATCGGTACGATTCTGCTAGAGCGAGATGGTTAGACTGCAGGGAATAAGTAAAATTTAGGTTTGAACGCTTACGGGAAAGTTGCATAGATTTACCCTTAAAAATATTAAGTTGCACCATCCACAAAGAACACCAATATTCAATTACATTTAAATAACTTTGGAGGGCAAGTTGATCGGAGCCACCACATATACGGCGCTAAACAACACATTCCTAGGCAAAGAGACGTATCGAAGATGCAACACTTGAGGGAAGGTCATTATTGAAAAAATTAGAAAGAGGAGAGGGCCAAGGACGGAACCTTGAGGTACGCCAGATATTAACATTTGTGGTCGAGGAACAGTGACCTCCGATGACTGTGTATAAGGATCGATTAGTGAGGAAGGCTTATATTCATTACAGTAAAGCGGGTCTAGATTAAGGGAGGAAAGTTTAAGCATAAGTCTTTGATGAGGAACGTGATTGAACACCTTAGAAAATTTGAGGAAGATGACATTGGTTTAAAATGAAGAGTCGAGCTTTAGGTGGAGGTCCATCGCAAATTCAAAAATTTGTGATTCACAGGGAAAACCGGAGCGAAAGCCGTGCTGATCTTTAAAAAAAGGAGTTGTTTTGAAGATGCGTTACCACGCTACAGTATAATATGTTCGAGAGTAAGTCATGTGATGTGTCAGACATTTCTGAATTTCATACCTTGAAATCTGTATGCCATCTCGGACACTTTTCGTATGACATCACTCAACACATATAGAGCATATAATTTTTTTATTGTAATGAACCCAAACTCCTCATTAATGAGAACAATATACAGTACAAACCAATGATGTGATATTGTTATCTACCACCTTATCGTAACTGCTCACATTGAAAGACTATCTACTTTGTACTACATATGTGCTTCAATTGAGTGCCTCCCCCCCATAAATATAAATTGAATGATTAGTTTAACAATAATTATTTATTCCAGTTAATAAATTTCTGATCCTTCATCGAATTAATGTACATTACATCTGCAGACTTTCCCTGCGGTATTACTATGATCAACGTCCACTTTCTCATCGATTTACCGACGGGTGATTCTTTTAACCCTGTAGTTCTGCTTTTCTGCACTATCAATTTGAGAAAGCTCTTCAGAAAAAAATCTACCAAGTATAACCTTTCAAAATTGCTAACAGAAAGACAGGTTGTACCTAATACATGACACTCGACTGCAATTAACGAATAACTTATCGTTGCACTAGTATTAGCTTTTCGAAAATCACGCCACACATTTTCTATCGATACACAAACGTGTCTCGGGAAAAAAAATCCAGCCAGTCAAATGAAACTAATCGCGTTGTACAGCATAACGAAGTTGTTAGCTTTAGGTTCCTGAAGTGCACTTAGCGAAAAATTAGGAACTGCTCAGTATTCATTTTTTTTTTATGAACGCTTCCAATAGCGTTACCCCGACGCCTTGTTACGAAAGACGGCGACGCCAACACGGTCCCGAAGGCGCCACTGCTCCGATCTCCACTGACACAGTCACCAGCCGTTTGGTAGCGTAGGTTTCTCACCTCGCGACTGCTTCTGCGCAGAGCTGATAGACGAGCTGACGAGACGACGGTGAGTTAAACAAGGTTTACGTACAGCAGAGATACAGAGGCGTTACAAATTTGGCACTGGGGCCGACAGCTTAGCGACTCGAAGAGCCGAAACGTCTTCTCTGACACATAGGTCTACTGCTCGCGACGCACCGCAGGGCTTTTTTATAGGCACCAGGTGGATTCTTAGAGTAAACAAATGTCCAACCAGAAGCGCCGCTGGCCGTGAAGTCAGAATCCTTCAATGGGGCTCACCGCTTGGCCGCGTCATTCTCATCAAATTCGGAGCCGCTGCGCGTGGTTGCAGCCAAGGACGAGTGACGTCGCCACGCATTGCGTAAGACTCGCCAGACAGGAAGGTGCCGATTGCTTCGACGGGCTCATGGGCTGAAAGGCTCGCTGCGCGTTGTGCGACAGAACGGCGGGCTCGCGTGCTGGCCTTGACAGATTGCCTTTTTCAGAGGCATGGACGTTCGGTGTGGACTAGCAGGCATAACAGCACCCCCGCCGCCAGATAATGTGTCAAAAAGACGAGCTGCTTCCACGTGGCTCGGACGTGAGGCGCGCTCGTTCGCCAGGTCCCTCCAGGTTTGCCTCCAGGGCCATGGGGAGAATGTAGCTCCAGACGCCGTTCCGGGAACACATCCCATTAGTGAGGACGGATCCCAGCTCCATTGGCGCATCGCCACAACTTGTCGGCTAGCTTCACTCGTCTATTCTCACAATTTTTGGTCTTAGCAATTGTCGATTGTTCTACAACTTGTCAAGAATAGTTCGACAACAGACAACACACGACACAAGCAAGTGCCCTCGGTCACCCGACAGAACACCACACAAAGTATAGTACAACATATACCTAGCTACGTGTATATCGGAATTTCGTTCCCTTTGCATCAAGAGGCACATGTGGGACACAATACTCTCAAAGTGAGAACTCAATTTTTTTACACGTACAACAACGTAATGAAATAGAAGGCAACATAGAGTGGGCCATTTGAGCTCACTCTGGACGAAAGCGCTCAGCTAAGGCCGTGATGAGGACAAAATTTTGCCTTTAATCGCCAGCGAGAACTCGAGACGTGAAGAAGGTACCAACTAAGACGCACGGCTCAATGCGTCTGCATTAGCGTTTAGCTTTTCTTTTTTGTAGCGAACGTCAAAGTTGTGCTGTCGGAGTATCATGCTCCACCTCAGTAACCAGCCACATTTAGAGGACATGTTATTTAACCAGGTTAGAGCACAATCGTCTGTTTCGACCACAAACCGTGAACCGGAGACATAACAAGCTAGCTTTTGAACGGCCCACACGAGGCAAGCACATTTGTTTTCAGAGGTACTGTATGCCTCTTCCCTGCCGATGAGTTTTCGACTTAAACACAAAACTGGCCTTTCGTTACCAGCACTGTCTTTCTGGCACAAAATAGTTCTGATGGCGCGATCACTCGCGTCGCATTGAATCACAAATCTCTTAGAGAAATCGGGTGCCATGAGAACGGGCTTTTCGCCTAGGGTCTGTTTTAGCTGGACCTCACTTAACCTAGGCTTTAGGTTCAACTTATCCTGGATTACTTCCGATTCCCTTTCGATTACATTACTAGAACTCATAATTTCTACTCACTCTTCCTCTGAAGCATTCAACAGCAGATTTACGACCGCTTGACGTTGAACGTATAGTTTCATCAAGTTACTGTGGTAAATCTTGTTCGGCCACCGTCCTATTTCACTGCAGAATTGGTATCAGAAAGCTTCGATATTACTTTCGTGGGACCTTTCCAATGAACCTCACGCTTGTTCTTTTTGGACGGCCGCAGCAGCATTACCTGACTATACCTACTTCAAAAGCACGCTTCTTTGCCGATTTGTCGTAGTACTCCTTCGACAACATGGTGCAGCCTTCATGTGGCTTTCCACTAGATCTTTCGTTTTTCTAAACCTCTGAAAGAGGTCTAGAACATACGCAACTATATTAGGGTCCTCATCGAATCCCTCCCAGGACTCGTGTAGCATTCGCAATGGTGTTCTCAAACTCCAGCAATACACAAGCTCTGCAGGGCTAGAAGCAGTGCTCTCATGAGGAGCTGATCTCAAAGCGAACATAGCGGGAGAAATACACGCTTCCCAGTCGCATTCGTGCTCGTAGCAAAGAGCTCTCAGTATACACTTCAGAACGGAATGCATACGCTCTACCGAATTAGATTGCGTGTGATGTATCGAGCTGTGCACTACTTTTATTTCACATTTATCCATAAAGGTAGAGGCAAGGCAGCTGGTGAAGACACTGCCATTGTCGCATTAGATTTCAGAAGGAAATCCTACGCGTGCAAATATAGATAGCAGCGCATCCACGACATGAGGGGAATTGAGCTCCTTAAGTAGTATCGCTTCCGGAAATTTTGTGGCTACACAGAGAGCCATCCGGATGTACCGACAACCTTGCCTTGACTCTGGCAATGGTCCGACGATTTCAATTACTAGGCGCCGAAAAGGTTCTGTGATAATTGGCGCAAGCTTCATGGGTGCCTTCCACTTGTCTGTGGATTTCCCCACTCTCTGACAAGTGTCGCATGAGCGTACAAAGTCTTCGATATCCTTCCAGCATTTCGGCCAATAAAACTCAAGGTAAACTCTAGCCTTGGTTCTTTTTATGCCGATATACCCGGCCTACGCGTTTTCATGCGCCAGTTCCAACAGTTGGCGACGATACTTTTGTGGCACCAAGAGCTGCTCATACTTGCGACCTTGCGCATTCGTGTAGCTCTGATACAGGAGCCCTGCTTTCTCAAAGAAGGAAACATTCTTTTTCTTTTTTCCCAAGTTTACGCTTTCCCTTAGCGCTTTAATCGAGAGGTCCTCACGCTGCTCTCGAATGAGCGTTTCTCGATCAACCCTCGACAGATCACTCCAACTTTCCGCTACAGGCGAGAGCGTTGCACCCCTTTCGCTCTGACTCAATGGCGCCATGTCGTCTCCTCCTGCTACAGAAACCGCGCCATTCGCTTCGGCGACGGGCCGCTCGAGTGACTGCTCACTTGACTCACACGGAGAATTTCCTCCACGAGGTTCCATCGACTCGCCGCCAAGATCACTTGATGCTTCACCACATTGAACAAGATCACGCTCCTGCGAAAACTTCCGCGCTTGTGATCGCGTGAGGGCCATGTACGCTAAGTTGGCAAAGAATGATTTACCCTGGTCTTTGTGAAGCTGCTCTGAGTTGTTAGAGGAAAGATAAGGAAAACGATTGGAAAGCGCAGCAGACACAGCCGCTTCGGTGCCAAGCTTACCGAACGGGCCTTCAATAACAACAGTAGCGATTGTTGAGCAAGCACTCTGCTCCTCGGCGACTTGCCTGATCCACGCGAATTCTCCTGTAAATTCATCCGGAGACACCAATGAAGGATGGACAACGTCCATGGTTGCGGCTGAGTCTCAAAGTGCTCGACACGTTTTCCCATTTGCACTAATTTCTTGGAGATACGGCTCTAACAACCGCATGTTCTTTTCCGATTCTCGGATTGTTGCAAAAGCAAACTTTTGCTTACAGTTTATCGCGATGTGCCCTTCCTTTTTGCAGGTATAGAAGAATAGCGGCTTCCATGATTCAAACGCCCGTGTGCTATCAGTTCATTGTTTAGGAACCGCACTCGATTTCTCCGCTTCCGTTTGCCCTTCCCCTACAGCGTCCTTCGTAAGAGACGGGTCCTTCTTGAAATTACGGTGTGGAGCGGGTTTACGTTGATCAGGTTTCTTTGAAGAACCCTCTTTCCTTTCATCCTTTTCAACGCGCACTGCCCTGCTATGCAACTTTTGGCGAGTATAATACTACTCAGCTAACTCTGCTTGTTTAGCTGTACTTCTCCAAGTTTGTCCTGCAGTCAAAGCTTGGCATCCTCCTCAATACACATGAAGTTACCCCATTCTTTTAAGTGAATTCATGGTGAAGTGTACAAGTACAGTCTCGTTGCCAAATCTTGTTCACTCCTTGGGGAGCTCCTCCGACGGAATCGATAGACGACAGGCATTGCAGGCGCCAGCACACGCAGCCTTCTGCCTGTTGTGTTCCCAAGGCTGCATGTACAATAATATAGTAAAAAATAGTTAGGCACACGTCACAGAAGATGAGTATGCACGCATATGACAAGTACGTGCACGTTAATATAAAAACAAGCGTTAAAATATGACACACAAATAACTCTACCTTCACATCTCGCAGCCCCGCCGCGGTGGTCTAGTGGCTAAGGTACTCGGCTGCTGACCCGCAGGTCGCGGGATCGAATCCCGGGGTCGGCGGCTGCAGTTTCGATGGAGGCGGAAATGTTGTAGGCCCATGTGCTCAGATTTGGGTGCACTTTAAAGAACCCCAGGTGGTCGAAATTTCCGGAGCCCTCCACTACGGCGTCTTTCATAATCATATGGTGGTTTTGGGACGATAAACCCCACATATCAATCAATTCACATCTCGCACCATGAAAGGCTGGTGGGAAGACTGCCTTGGACTCGTTATCCGGGAGTTCTCGCTCTTCCATCTTGCCCATGCTTCGGTCTTTAACCCATATTGGAAAATCGGCATGTTGAACCTCAGGTTGGTCGAAGGCATCGGAAGCATCTTCGAAAACGGGTACTTCGCAGACACATACGCCGGTGTTCGTCCATGGACTTGCGTCAAGCGACAACTGTATGATGTAGATGCTAGGCTGTAGCGTGCAAAAGTGGAAGCCGCACGATAAGCCATGGTATGAGTACCACTGTCTGCGGCAGCAGCAGGGTAGGTCTGATGTCCCGAAGGGAAGCACGGGGGTAGAAAGTTCGTCTTTCCACATGTCCTCGCTGCGATGCTGTCCAAACACAGCACCGACCAACAAGGTGTGAAAGGTTTGCCTACCGTGACACGGAGAACCAGGCAGAAAGAAACGTCAGCTCTTGCAAACGCAGTTGGCACTCCCACCGGCTCGATGTCTCGCGAATATGTGACAGAGAAAGAAGGCAGAAGTGCGTGATACACTGACACTTCTTTTTCATTTTTAAACAAATTCGCAGCCTTTAATTTGTAAAATGAAAAAAATCTGTCTTACAGGGCTTCTTACTAGTGTCATTGGATCAGTATGTGCGCTGCATGGAATTAAAAATCCTAAAAGCCGATTATTATACCACTTTTATTAAGTCACCGCTATATACAAATGGCCACGTGTTGAGCGCGATCTCCTCCACGCCCTTCTTCTAAAGCGCTTCAATTCAACCATCGGTCTCGCTATCACCACTCCGCAGCGAAAAATGGCAGTGGCTTAGCTCAGCTATGCCAGGATATACGTAGCGTTAGGAAAGGTTCAGCTGATTATTCTTAGCTTTCCAGATATCATGCTTGCAGCTGTTCCAATGACACACACACGGTATACGTAATATGTGGCACATATATATTTATTTTGCCGGGCAACTGCTTCGGGATCCGTTGAGTTAAGCTTCTCCGCTCTATTGCACCGTTGAGCACCATTTGCACTCTCCTTCTTCTTGGCTGTACCACAGTGGCAAACGCCCGTCAGAGGCGCTATCAAGCGGCTCCAGCGCAGTGTCAGACTGAAACTGCACAGGGAAGGCGCGTGCCTCGGCGTCCATATGTCTACCAAGGCTATGACGGCACTCCTCTGGAAAGCGCTCACCGGCGGCGGCGAGTGGCGCGCGGCCACGGCCGAGTGCCAGGGAGGTGCCGGCTCCGGTGCGTGACACCACTGATCGCAGCGCATCGAATTGCGCGCACACTGGCGGCGAGCCGCGCGCGGCGGCGGTGGAGTATCATTGCGCATGCGCAGACCAGTGCCACGCGAAATTGGCTCACCGAGGCCAGTGTAGCTAACGCTACAAAACTCCTCGAGATAGTCGTACACAACACGCTAGAAGAGGTCGCTTGGACTGAGCAACCAGTGATCGACCAGACTCAGAACCACAACGTCGGGCCGCCGTGTTCTGCGTGAGCTCGGCTCCTTCTCCTTGACTGCAGGACAAAAATATTTTCCTTTCCATTCGATTCCATTTTCATTCCAGAGATTGTTCTGTTTGTATAGGGGAGCTGATCAAAAGCTAGAGTTTTGATGAGTGCACGTGTAAAAACCATTTCGGAGCCGAGAAACACTACAGATAGGGGCTGTTCCCAATGAGTGGACGAGTGTTACAGCATTCTTTTTGAATCGGGGTAATCGCTAGTGTCAAAAAGCCTTGTATTGGTCCTTTGTGTCCTGTGTGGATTGCACCAAGCGATCGATTCTGACTATCCTCTGTCTCCCTGATTTAGCAATTCTTTGCATACGGCAAACATTTTCAATCTATCTATCTATCTATCTCAGTGGCGTAGGCGCGCCGAGTTTTGTTTGGACAGCAGAGGACAACAGTTAAGGTCAGTCAAACGGACTGCCCACGCATCAGAGATGACCAAAGATGACTATTGATGGCCTGGACGCAACGTGAATGGTTGGTCCGGTCAGTCCTTCTTAAGGTCAGTCCTTCTTAAGCTGCTTTGAAGAAAAGATGGATGACGGGCATCGCATGATACATGATCTTTCTGTTCCAACGTGGCAGCGGTCCTCAACGTGCTAAAGTGCGTTCAGAAAGAACCAATAATATACTTACATTCATTCATACATCCATATATTTGTCCATCCGTCCGCCCATCCATCCATCCATCCATCCATCCGTCCGTCCGTCCGTCCGTCCATGTATCCGTCCATCCATCCATCCATCCATCCATCCATCCATCCATCCATCCATCCATCCATCCATCCATCCATACATACATACATACATACATACATACATACATACATACATACATACATACATACATACATACATATATACATACATGCATACATACATACATCTATCAGCGCGGCCATATTAAGTGTTTTGACAGCTCCGCCATTCGTATTATCACTGATCGTCTGAGCGCGTCCAACATAGTAAGTAAATGGCACGCTTTTAAAAACAGGGGTGCCTGAAAACTGACGTGTAGCGTTACGCGTGCTTGATATTACAAAAGATCGCTTAAAAAGAGTTTTGTTTCATAAGTCATGATCCATAACGCTTAAATGATGGTCTGTTATTGATCTGAAGTTAATAAACCATCTCAAACCACTTGCATAAAATTATCAATACAGCATCAGGGTGTAGAAAAAACAGGCGAAAGCGAAGCATGCAGGCAACAGTGTTTTAGCTCCACTAACGTGAAACCAATGTAGGCGCAAAGAATCCAGTGTTTCGAGAGAGATTTAATTGATCAGGGTCTTGCTGGTGTCAAGCCTGAAACCGGGCATGTAGGGAAGGGCGTTTCCGGTTTAACTATAACGCCGTCTATAGACTGCATCGGGCGTCAGCTTAGCATACGGTTCGTCTTCTTCGTCCATACATGCCCGGTTTCAATTCTCTCCAGCATTGTGAAGAGGGGTGCTTCAGATGCACTAAAATGATCAGTTATTTGGTGGGGTAACTTTTGTTTGCTTTATTTATGGTGGATCAGTCGTGGAGTGGGATTTTTCAGATGATATAAAATGATCAGCTATTTCTTGGGATACCTGTTGCTTTCGTCATTTTTGGTGGATCTGTCGCAAGTAGTGGGGTTCATCGGTATTCTGCGGGACAAACTGGTTCTTGACGAACTCTGAGTATATAGCACGTCGTGAAGACCCGTGACGCCGAGAAGCCGAGACACTCATGAGTTTACTGCGCAGAATATATATAGCAGACATATTCAATGACCACGGTATAAAATGCAACTTCAGGAGTTCATTGTATAAGACAAGTGCTCGCAGTATTAGGTGTCAACAAACTTCATGATGTGTTCTTCTGTTTATTTCAACACGCACCACAAAGCTACTGTTTTTAACAGCTTTTGACGTACAGGTTACCTGAGCGAGAACTTGTTGACTTCTTATATCTCTTGTACTACAACCTAAAGTGGCAGATGATTTTCGATAATCATACCTGTACGTGTCGGATATGTTTCATTGCGAAGTATGGCAAAAGCATGGTAACACACACAAAAAAAATTTTCGAGCATAATTTGTTTATTACAGTCTAAAGAAACATAAAATTACGAGGGTATGACACTGATATCATTCATCACTACATAAATAATGCTCAACTAATTGCAATAGTGACGTCCCGGTATGACTGACACCATGCCTGTAGTCTGGAAAAGGTCCTCCAACGTCCACGAAAACATGGTGAGAGTTTGGACGTCATTGGGCTTCGACACTGGCGCTGGCTTTGACAGTGGTGTCGGACCAAAGATGACTATTGATGGCCTGGACGCAACGTGAATGGTTGGTCCGGTCAGTCCTTCTTAAGGTCAGTCCTTCTTAAGCTGCTTTGAAGAAAAGATGGATGACGGGCATCGCAGATGCCAGCGCACAGTCTACAGCACGGTGTGTGCCCACGGCTGCACAATAAGTATGTAAAATTGTGAGTCACACGTGACAGAGGATGAATACAAATGCATATGAGAAATACGTGCAAGGTGAAATGAAAACATATGTTAGATATAACATGCTAATAATTTCACCGTGATTTCATACATCGTCAAAGACTTATTTCGATCCCCATAGAGCAACAGTTTAGGAGCGGCGGCCGCAGTCACAACTCCGCGAACCACCGTGCCGCTAACAAGTCGGCGAGTCGTAAGCGAGCTACGTCGTTCAGCTCGAGCAAGCGAACGCGAGACCAAACACGGCACTGCATGCGGAGTGCCTGCTGCCAGCGAACTTCGAACAGGAGAGCGATCGTACGCTTGGCCGCCACCACGAACAGCGCCGAGCTGGTTTGGAGCTAACGCCTAAGAAATCGACGGTAATGCGGCCCTTTTCCACAAACTCGAGCGAGTGCAGCGCGCAAACGCGAGTCCGCCGCCGCGGCCAATGGATTGCGCCGAGCTGCTTGTGACCGACTGACAGGAAAGCCAACTGTAATGGTGACCAATTTTTAGTGAGTTTCAGTGACGCTAGCGAAAGCTCCGCTAGCCCGTGCTGGTGCACTTACAGCGCGCGACATACTACAACCAAGCTCTTTACGAGAACCCACAACGTGTTTTCGACGACTCCCAAGACAGCCACGAGGTCTCAGCCCAATATTGTCACCACGGAGCTCATCGCGGCGGCGAAGACAGGCGTGCACTCGATGAGCGAGTGTACGGGAGGCCGACGGCAATGGTGGCCAATTTCCAGGCAGTAGCGAAGCTCTGGCGAACTGAAGACGCCGAAGCTGACCTTCGCGATGCATTTAGTGCGTGCGATATACAACACGACCGAGCCTGTTGCCGGCCAGCGCGATCGGTATCGCACACGCGACAAGTAGAGTAGAATAAAGAATGATAACCTACTTGCAAAAGAATCCAGCGCTGTTTTCTGCCTTGAGTCGGACTGAAGTATATATCCGATAGGCCTGTTCTTCTCGCCCGCCATATTGGCCTTCACAACTGTTGCTGTCGTGTGTTGGTCGTGACTATCTTGAAGCCAGAGATATACAGCGCGGCGTGGTGACCTGTCGAGGCTTGCTCCAGACTTAATGGGTGCAGCGAAACGCAAAATCAGCATCCCACGCTCATCCAAGCGTACACACAAGCACCACGTCGTAATTCTTAGATCGTCGAATCCAGGCGGCCGTGGTCGAGCACCCCGAGTGCGACGCTACGCAACCACCACCAGCAAATTACGGAGAAAGACTGAGCCAGCAGAGGAGGAGAAGGACATGTGTTCTGTAGAGAAGAAGGGCTGGTCATCTTGGCAACGCTTTTCGCGCTGCCTGCAATGCCCGGGCGGTTCATCTCTAGTAAAGAGTAAGTGGTTTCGCACCACACGCTTCCCCCTGTAGTTGCTCCTCAATGGTCAATCCGTTCATCGCACGCGTTTATTGGGCTCCGTTACTCCTTTTTCAGGTAATTTTGCTTTAGAGTGTACAGAGGCTAATAAAAAATCTGCTTCTCATAAAAATGCCAGTCCTTCACGAAAAAGCGCACTATAACCACATCGAAAGCTGGAAGCGCAGCGTTTCTAGGAGCTTGCTAATTCCCTCGGGGCTACTAATACAGTACGCTTGTAAGGTACCCACTACGCCACGAATTATTTTTGTCAAGTAGGGAAGCACCCACTACGCCATCATTCTTCATTATGCGGAGGAGCAAGGTACCTAGTGCGCATTTGTAAAGCGTTTTGTGCACGCTTTTTATATGGTGGCTGATCAGGGTGCACATGATAGAGTTCGGCTGAGTCCTTTGTATTTGGTTGGCAGTGTGGAATAGCCCAGCTGTTGCGCATTATATATTCTGTGATGCCTGTTCATAGATTTCACATCATGGTCATGCCTTGTTGTTTATTTCTTTTCTTATACCACGCTATACTGAATATGTTAAAGTGGTTCCTTCTTGGCATAACACCTTCATAGGATCTTTTTACACTGTAGATTCGAACACCGGCGTGGCTCTGTGTTTTTTTATCGCCTTGCATATCAAGACTGTGCACATGCTCGAATAGTAGCACACCCACAAAGTGCAATGAAGAACAATGAAGAATAGTAGCACACAAAGTGCAATGCAGGATAGTAGCACACCCACAAAGTGCAATGAAGAACCATCAGCTCTGAGCTGACTGTTGATCAATACTTTGGCCTTCGGAAGAATAGTTTGACTCACACAGTCCGCTCTGGTACATCCTCTTTCTCCTACAGTACTTCAACAAAATGAGACACAGATTCGCGAAAATATTCTCGCACAGACTGCACTGCTACATGCCCATTTCCAAAGTCATTTAAGATTTGTCAACTAGTGCGCAATCCCAAGATCATTATTAGATCATAAGGTACACTGGCCTCGTTTTTAACATAAAGAAACGGGTGCTATGTAGACGTAACGGTAATTCCATTTAGATTCGAAGCAGCCCTTTGTCTGGCCTGTATAACGCTGTCCATCCGTGTGTCTGTGCCAACGGGCCACAGCGCGCTTCCCTCGCCGCAGGTTTTGGGCTGGTGCTAAGTAGGTCACGCCTTCCCTCGCCGTGTGTGGTGATATCACTCTCTCCCTCGTCTGCCACGCGCTCGATGCGTAACACCTCTCTCTCACTTCACCCTCTCCACCACTCCCAACGTTCGAGCACACATCGAGTGAACACTCTTTCGGCTCATTATCCACAATGGAGAGGAAGGCGGAAAGCGCATCTCTTTCGTCCAGTGAAACAACTACCCAAGTGATTCGGAGTAACCCTGTAGCCAACGGCGTTGCGAGGGTTAGCAGAGCTGATCGCGTTCGCGAATGGAAAAGTCGTGCCAACCACTAGATTCGAGTCAAAAACGCTAAGGCGTCCGTGCGCTACGCTGCTTCTTCGCATCCCATCAGGATTCCTTTTGGGAAGATGTTAATTTTTCTAGGTTCTCTGCATGTACTACAATACTGGACTGCCAAGAAGAAAGCCCAGGTTTGAACCCTGTTTCATCCTCAATACCTTTATTTCTAATATTTTGCTTATTGTGAGTGATAGCATGGGGACACTGCACGTGGCGAAACACTTTAGACGAGCATTCACTTAACGACCATAATCGCGCAAGCACTGGACAGGCATTCAAAAGCTTACATAAATCATACACTGTGCAAGTGCAGAAAAACGGGAAAACTTCTTTAAAACCTGTCGCACCAGGAAGCTGATAAGGATCTCATCAAGAAGGGGTTTAAGTCTGGTATGATGTTAAGTTCTTCATCAATTTCCTCAGATGGAGAGCTGTATGCATAACCTAATACTTGAAGCACATGGTTGGTCTGCGTTACGGTCTTGGATGCACGTACTCCACAGACTGTGCCATACCTTAAGGGGAAAAAAAGCATACGTAAGGGCGCTTCATTGTGGGAGGCTGGGAGAAGGTAAACTATAGTATGTGAATCCTTTTTGTTGGCTTATTAGAAGATATCACTAAACATATTCTTGCAGCTAATAAAACTGTGTTCCAGGCTGTCCGGTACATGGCAGAGACGACAAGAAACTAAAGAATCAATAACACCTTTTCTTTGAAAGCATAATTTCGATGGCAGTGTATCAGTATCAAGTTTATAAATGTATCGTGCTATCCAACACTGATTGTGTGCAGTCTTGATGTTGGTTAAGGAATCACCCTAAGATGCGTAATATAGCGTTTCATAATAGAGAAGTGACAAGATGGCACATAATATCAATTGCGTGACCTGAGGTAATTTCATTCTTTCCGCTCATTGCAAAAAACTCACACATATTTCTTCACTGTAGTCAACTACAGCATCAACATAGTCTATCTAACGCCTTAGAGGCGTGTAGCGGGTACCACGCTTCTACGAGAAACGACGAATACTGTTCGAATGGTTGGTATGAGCCATACATTTAGGTCATCATGATCATCTTCAATAGTGCACGTCATCATCACCATCTTCAATAGTGCACGTTTCTCTACTACGCTAAAATAATGATAGTTTATAGTCTAGCTGTTTTCATGCCAGTGTAGTATTTTCCCAAGGTTGTTCAAAGAATATTCCAAAAGGCCGCCCTTAGATTTTTTACTGCGACTATGCTGCGCATTCCGTGAAAGCCTTGGAAGCTTACGAACAATGTTACCATATATTGTTCTAGTGTGAGCACCGGACATGTCGAAATTATGTTACAAGGCATTGAAGAAACCAAGGAATATATGTCGCTCGCTGGGGTCTAGTGTTTTCCCTAAATGTCGAAGTGGCTACTCTACAGGCCTACCATAAGCGGAGCCACGTCGAAGGGGTAAAAGCCGTTTGCTAAGAACGATAATAGTTTACGCACGAGCAGAGAAGACACTATCCTCAGAGTATACTCGATAAGAATTTTCGGCACATTGGCATCGGCAGGGTATTTTTGTGAGAGGGGCAAAGCAGTGTTTTGTTGCGGTGGCGGGGAGGTGGGCAAGCGATGGTGTAGTTTAGGGGTGTCGGGGGATTATTTCTGCATGTAATGCCGCGTAATTCACGGACAGCCGGCCTCGGAAAAAAAATGCCAGGCCTGCGCGAAAGGTGCAGCATTGTCACAGGTAAAACTTGAAGAATGACCGTTCAGAACCATTTCTAATCACTCCTTAGGTAATGCTGCAAGCAACTTTGCTGGGTACCCACTACGACTATAATAATCATAATTTCTTGGTAGTAAGACGGCATTTACTATGCTTTCATTCTTTATTCTTCTGAGAAGCATGGTATACGCTGCACACTTGTTGAAAATTTTGTGCATTTTTTTAGGCAGTGGTTGACGACGATGAAGAAATATGCCGGAAGTGGGTATGCCCCACAGTGAATAGGTGACCAAGAACAAGTTTTCTACTGGGTTGGAGCATTCGACAACCCACCCGTTACGCAATTCACATTGTGTGACACCTGGCCGTTCCTTTGATATTCTGAAACGCTTTATTACTCATATTAACGTGATTCCTTTCCCGATATCAAGCCTGCCTAAGGCCAGTTTAAAAACGAGTTCTAAGCACTGACCTGGCTCAGTGGTAAAGTACTCGGCAGTCACGCAGTGAACCCGGATTTCATTGGTGTTTTTCTATTTACCGAGTTTTTTTTTTTCGTTCGGTTATGGTTACGTGACCCTGGTGGTGGTGGCAGTCGGCGGCGGACAGCTACGGAGCCACGCATGATGAGTGTTCTGATCTCATAACAGCTTTTGCTGTAAGTGGTTGAAACGGCAATGAACTTCGGCTGGCTGGAAGCCGCGGCTAACGCTCTCCTTCGGTGTCGCGCCCCTATCCTCGGCCCTCCGCCTTTCACTGCAACCAAAAAGCTTTGACGACCCAGGCACGTCAGATGCCGTCATTTTGAAACACCTGTTTTGAACATGTAGTCCTGCCGGAGGCCTGTTGTCCGTGTACCTTAATCTAAGACCCCAGCGACCGCCAAAATATGGAGCCTCTGCGTCCCTCTTGCTACACTTTAAGCCGAAAAGGACTAAAGTTGGGTATGCCCTTCATCCTTTATGGGACTAAATGCGCTGCCACATAATTTGAACCAATGAACTAACTTCAGGAGGAACTGCAGGGGTTCAACTGTTATCCCCTAGCACTTAATCCACTTGCTTCAAATGTTGGTCCTCGTAGGAATGCTCCAGTGGGCTAAAATTTGAACCGTCTGGACGAATGAAAAAAAATGATGACCAGGCACATTTGTAGTATAGTTTATGTTTGTCCCAATTTATTCAGTGCTGAAGAACGCAGTATATTTGTAATCAAACACCTACACATAGACATACACACGCAATATTATTTCAATGAAAAACACCCGGCAAACACTAACCACACGTGCTATACATTACACGGAACGAACTACCGGTTATATATAGCACAGCATTTTGACCTCCCGTGTAGTGCCGGTAGGTGACGTTTGCTCGGCCTAAAAAAACAATAAAAATTGACACCATAACGTGAAAGCTTACGTGTGCCAATTCGTAGCACTGAAGCGTACCAAGCTTTTAACATCGATTCATCTCACTTTCAACATCCCTCCAGTCAGAGAATACGAACAATCACCTGGCGTTCGATCTCGATCATGTCAGCCGAACCAGCGTTCGCAGCGCTGGTACACAAGTCCACAAACACAAACATAGCAGCGGCATGCAGGAAAGCTGGCGAAAAAGTCAGGCGTCCCACCGATGCCACCGTGTTGGCTTGCCGACGGCGTCGCTATGCTTACGAGGAGTACGGCTAAACGACCACCGGTGTTGTTGTTGTTGTTGTTGTTTTCCTTGTGCAAATGGCTCGTACCCAAAGAAGGGGATTGGCCGATTATAAGGTGAATTTGCCCTAAACTTTCAGCATTGCGTCATTCCTACAATTTTTTTTGTAACTTAATTTTGATTTGAAACACCGGTATCAAGTTTGCAGAAAAAAAGAAGAAAAATAGTGAGACAGCAATTTAGCAAGAGAATCGTTTAGTCGCAGTGATGTATTCTTGAATGGCGAATAAAACATCCCTGTGGCTGAAACCCAGTGTAGAGGCCCCAAATGAAAGAAGATCAGGTTGTGATAGTTGCAAGCCCAGTCTTTGAAGAGGTGGTGTTAGTATGCTTTGCCTGAATAAATCGAAACGGCGACAATGTAATAAAAAATGACTGATCGTTTCCTCTTGATTACAGTAAATGCACATAGGGGAATTCAATATGCCTGATCTATGCAAGTAAAAATTGAGGGAGGTAACGCGGCAACGAAATTTCGTGATGACTACTTCCATCATCCTTGAATTAGTTAGTTCACTGCGCCAGGGAAATAACAAGTGTTTGTACTCTGGAGAAGCTGTCAGTGCAGGGTCAGATAAATTTTGCCTGATTTTAAGTGTGCGAAATCGCGCCACCGTAATGTATACTGTATGAGGGAAAATAGGAATAATTGGTGTCGAAAGGGATGCCTTCGCAAGAGAATCAGCTATTTCGTTTAACAACAAACCTTTGTGCCCTGGTGTCCAGATTAAATGAATACTTTGGAGATGACAGGGGATCAACGATTTAAAAAGTTTCACTATAGGTGAGTGACCAGATGCGGACAGAGAAGAGCACACTGATAATGAATCAGTTATGACTGCCACCGGTGATCGGAACCTGCGGCTCGTGTAGAATTTTCGTCGTCGCTATTTTATAGTCACAAATGAAAAATAGGTAGATGTCCACTGCTCACGGTGTATTACAGAGTGATGTAGATATGTGTATACTTACAGCGACGAGACCATTCGCAGACATTGTTCTTTCATCGTCGCTCGCTGTGCCCCGCCGGCCACACAATTATTTGTACCCGCAGTCACCTTCACGCTTGATGTTTGACAACAATTGTCGCATGGAGAAAAATACATACTTTTATCCAAGTTTTAATGCAGGAGACATTACCTTCTGTGAAATAAATTTTATGCGACGTTCCCTTCGCGTGCGCTGGCCCACTTTCTGCATCCCTGGGACGTGGCGCGTACAACATGGGTGTTGCTCGCCGATGCTCCGGATACTGGGTGGCCTTCACTACCGTCCGGAGCAATAAAATAGACAACATCATGGGCTGCAAATTCAAAGAGGGCGGAAAATTATAGGCAAGACACTGAGATGACCTAGACCATGCGGAAGCATCCACTAAAGTCTATTCGTGCGATTCTCAACTAGCTACAGACGCCAGGTGCGAAGAACGCAGTGCAGATCCTGAACGTGCTGGAACCGCTACTGCTGGCCCTTCCATAAAAAATATGGCGAATTTCTTCGATGAAAGTGTGCGCACCTCTGCTATAATGCAGTGGAAAGCAAGAGGTTCGCAAAGCTGATTGTCTGACTTTAGACAATGGATGTTTAAATACAAATTTTCGTTCGTTGTTATATGTGAGCCGAATATGATGTCGTCGTTTCCGATTTCCGGATACGTCACTTTGTGGTCACGCAGTGATCGAAATGCGAGCAAAGTAGTTATATGCGTACGTCGAGATTTAACTTACGTAAGGCATGCCGTGTCTCCTCGTGCTTCTAATAACTATATTTGCCTATCTCTAAAGGACAAGGGACGTTCATTATATGTCATAGGTGGATATATCCCTCCTAGAAGCCACGTGGACTGTTGCCATCTCTTGTCTGTGCGCCAAGCTTGCCCTGCACCATATGTATTAGTTGGGGATTTTAATGCACACCATCCCAAGTGAGGTTCTGCCTCAATAAACACCCGCGGTAGGAACATTGCCGACTTTGCACTCAGTCAAGCTCTCATGTCCATCAACGATGGTTCACCTACTTACCTGCTCCTCACGGCAAGGGGAGGCAATTTCCTCCTTGTGGAGTGAAGCGCCAGTTTTTTGGATTAATTGCAGGCATGTTCTCGCCGTGTGGAAACGACCCATCGATGCTACACACAAGCCCGTTTTCTTTCAGATTGTACCGTAGCTTGTTGTGGTGTAGTGTTCAGTGCGTACGCATGCTGTCTGCGTGACCGTGAGCTCGAATCTCATATGTTTGCTGCAAATTTTCCGACATTTATTTCTGAACGTGGTGCTTGCATATTGATTGTACATCTAATGAAGTGCCAACACGCACTTCGAAAGGCCGTTGATGCCAACCGAAAACTTGATGTTTCTTTTGCTAACTATTGCTTCTTTGATGAGTAACCACGAGAGCGTGTTTACTCCTTCGCAGTTACTCCCAAAATGGTGCAATGAGTGTGGCAAGTTAGTTGCTCCTCTAAAGTAGTAACCTCGACACCGCTTTTCCTTCTTTACTTCTTAGAGTAGTCAAGAGTTCGACGGAATGCCGTCTGGTCAGGTAAAGGCATTGTTGAAAAAAACAGGTCACTGACCAATGTCAAATAAAAACAAAGACGTTTCGGGATCCGTACGGATCCCTTGTTCACAATGGGATGACGGCTGAGCAACAGGTTCTTATGTAACGTTGAGCGCATGACGCAAAGTCCGGGAGTACACGTGGTTTAGTGTGCCACACAGTGACAAATTCACTCGCAGAGCATGCCGAGAAGACGGGCCACGAGATCAGCTGGGACAACGCACGCATCTTGGCCACGGAGAAGAATTTTACAACCAGACTGAACCTCGAATCACTAATCATTCAGACGACAAGTAACACAATCAATAGATCATCTGGCACACTAAACCACGTGTACTCCCGGACTTTGCGTCATGCGCTCAACGTTACATAACAACCTGTTGCTCAGCCGTCATTCCATTGTGAACAAGGGACCCGTATGGGTCCCGAAACGTCTTGTTTTGTTTGACATTGGTCAGTGACCTGTTTTATTCAACACTACTTCTTAGAGTGTATGGTGGATTCAGCGCCGTCAATTCTGCATTTTTCTTGTGTACGCGCTCATTTAAACGCTCGCACGTACATACATCAATTATGGTTTCCTCCACCACCCCACCCCCTCAAAATATTTCGCCTATGTCCCAGTATGTATATATTAGAATATTCTTAAGACACTGATCTGAAACTTTCTCCGCCGTATGCCACCCTATAGGATATAGCATTGTTATTCCTGCGCTTCGCTGTGTCTTCACTTTTCTCGAAGTATAAAAAATATTTTAAATATTTTATCAAAACTGCATGGAGAGTTGGGAAATATAAGGTACTAGTGTACTATTTCTTTCCTATGCAAGAAAAAATAACTAAACCATCTCATGCTAAAGAGAACCATGGGTGGATGCGAAGCAGCGGGGAGATGGTTCCCTTGAGTGAGATATTCTGTAACCTATTGATAGGAGGAATGAGAATGCACTGAAAATGTATAAGAGACCAGAGCAAGACGTCTTGCACGTGGGGGTACCACGCCTGCACGAAGCCTTTCTGACAAGTCCTTTTTTGATGCACACGTCATCAGGACCTGCGCATCATTTTGGTGGCCGCGCCATCAGCACGTTTTTGGGGAGGCATTGATCGAGTTCCTGGACTTCAATGGGCACGTTTACGACTTGGTTGCTCTATGTTTCATCATTTCTTACTCCTCCGTATTCGCAGTAATGGAAATATTATTAATAATTCTCATGTGTAACATCCCAAAACAACGATGTAGTATCAAAAATGCCGTAGTGAAGGGCTCGGGAAATTTCGTGCACCTAAACCCAAGTACGTGCGCCTCAAGCATTTTCGCCTCCATCGAAAATGCGGCGGCCGCGGCCGGTGTTCGATCCTGCGACCTGCGTGTCGGCTGTCGAGCGCAATAACCGCGCGGGAAAGGCAGGCTTACTTGTTGTGGTTTCCTAATTTCCGTCATGCAGCAGACATTTTCTTCCTCTGCGCCTCAGCTAAAAAGGGACAGTTTGATGTGATTAATATTAGTAATTTACCATATACACTGAGCAGTAACGACAGCCTAGTGTTAGCAGGTAAACAAGGAGCAATAAATGAGTTACAAATCGAGAGAGGTAGTAGCCGCTGCCAGCACCTATTACCTATATGCTCGCAGTTGCTAAGCAAATTACTGACCTTTTCCATGCTGTATATTACTTTTACTGAAGTCTAATAAATTTGCGGAAATTTATTTTTGGCTATGCTGATTTTCATGCTCTAAGTTTTTTTTTTATTTTGTGAGCTTCTATTCATTATCTGTAAGGACTAAACAATTCATTTTCAACCTGTTTTCTCAACAAATTATTTAGTTTTCTTAGCAAGGTACCATCCGTTTCATGACCTATCCCCCTGAGTGGGTATCGCCAAGATCGACGAGGAAGAGCCTAGAATCAGTGGTTCAGACTCACGCTGGGGAAATGGCCTAGAACCGGGTAGTTCTAGCGGAATACCATTGATTTGTTAGCTCACAACTTTCAAAGCAATGAGAAGGGTCATGGAAAAATATGAGAAATTAACAATTAGACATAACGGATATAGAAAATGAAGCAGATGATTCCAGCAACAATAAATAAATAAAAAAACGATTTGGCGATATATAATTTAAGAGGAATAAAATGTTCTACAGCCTCAGTCTTTAGAAGCTTTAATAAACTCCTGCAAGGCATCGGCAACTTTCCCGTCACTGAATCTTAGAATTAAAGCCTCGAAAGAAAGTACATTTGCAGTGTTTAACTACAATCTCACTAGACGAAAGACAGCATCTAATGTAATTTTTCATGTGGCGTATTCTTTACAATATATCAGTTAATCGTCTGTGTCTCAGAGGCTCCTCAAAACCGACAATTAGGGGAAGCAGCCAGACCAGCTCTGTGTAAATAAAAATTGAGATGAGGAGTTTCACACCGCAGCCTAGTGACTGCGACTTCAATTGCACGCGTGTGATATACTGTACTATACCAACGATGATACAGGTGTTGAAATTCTCACGTGTTCATTATGGGCGGCTAAGAAAATACTTCTAACACCGTTTTCCTTCCTTCGCTTGGAAATGCAGTGAAAATATCTTTCATGCTTTACGACAAACAGATGCGTCCTGTATACATGCTCCAACTTATAGCACGAAAATTTAGGCGACTTAAAGCTTTCACTTTAGGATATGAACGCGATAGCGATATCTTGTTCGTAGTGCGTACTTCAAACACTTATTGTGTGAAATCTTTTCGAACTGACTATGCACCTATCACGTGGTCGGGATGGTGCAGTAGTATGTGTGCTTTTGTAGTGGGTGACTGGCTTTAATCTACGCAGTCATTATGATAATCCCATGTTCTTCTGACGCTCCATGGCAATGTACGGTTTAACTACGCATTATTACTGAAATATTTTATGTTGCATGGAGAAGAGTATACAAGGCACGTATGTTTGTTAAGCATGATAGCAACTTTCTTTGAATTTCCGATCAGAGGAAGTTCTTCTCGATCAATTTGAAAGCAGTGGCATGGCTGTGTGGTAAAACACCAACTTGCCAAGCAAACGACCCGTGTTCGAACCTCACTTGAACACAAATGGCCCTGCTTCGGTCCCTACTTCAGCACCGTTTTTTTTAATTCTCTAAATGTTCGAAAACTTTCAATGCCCTCGAATTTACGGTCACGCATAAGATGATATCTTTTCGCTCAACCAAAGACACCTATTCCGATGCCGGAATTTCCGCGAAACCAGCTCTTTAACGCTGTTAATATTTAAGTAACAATACATGATACAAGTGCACATTGCCATTGGGCCTGAGAACATGTGATTATCCTAATGACTTCATTGTTTAATGCCAGTCACCCACTACAAAATGTTCGTACGTTAATGCGCATATTCCCTTAAGGCCACGCGGACCGTTTACATGGCAAGTTCGAAAAGATTTCATGCACTAAGTGTTTCAAAAACGCCCTAAGGACATGGTTATGCTGCCGCGCCAAACTCTTAAAGGCGGCTTAAGGGTCCCCCACTTTTCGATAAAGGTCGATGTGTGCAAAACCTGAAATTCGGCATTTAACAATTCGTAATAATTCATGAGTTAATATCATGCGCAAAGGTAAGACGTTTTAAGCAACGAAACGTCGGAGCATAGTGCTCCACGAACTTGGAAACATGTGCGAATGAAGTTAAAAATATTAATTGAATATTCATGATTCACTATTGCCTAACGATTTAGAGAATGTTATCACTTCTTTGATTGAATACATTTAATTAAGACGAAATAATTGGCATGTGCGCATACGTAGAAGTTAAAAGTCAATCGTTGCCGATAGTTCCACCACTCTTGATTTTAAAACAGCACATCGATTTTAATGAAATTTATTCGCTAAAATCGCGTTGATAAGCAAGCAGAACAGGCAAACACATATCGCCGACAAAAGCCGCGTTACGTAGAAGGGCGAAATAAAGTTCAACCTGCTACGCACTTCCTTTCTCGCTTCAGCAACAGCCGATATTACTTCGCTGACCGCAACCGGCAACGACTGACACACACTCTGCATCTACAGGCTTCATTCAGCACACGGTGAGGGGCTGGTTGGTGCTAGTTGTTCATCTGGTTCAGGTGGCTTTGCGAGGGGCTCCACTGATGGGAACTGTGCAGTAGAAGAGGCAGACGGATCGCTGATGGCAACATCCTCCACAAGGGCCGTCAAATCATTCAACGTGAAATATTCACCCACCTTGGGCACTGTGCGGTAAGTTGCACAGGGTGTCGATGTCAACTGTAAGGTGAAACTTTTCGATGGGGCAAAGGTGAAGTCAAGATACTTCGCCCGCGTGGAAATCTCTGGTGGGATACAATCCGCTGGCAGCCCGTTTCGATCGTTGTCCACCTCTTCAGGAGCATCATCGTTTGGTGGCAGAGGTGCACCACAGGCAAGCACTCCTTTGTCGCTCGGCTCAGAGAACACCTCGAATGGTGCTGCTGGAACACCCACTACGACAGCATCAACTGTGCGCAAGCTTCCACCACTCTGGGTGCTTTCGGCACAAGCAGCTCCGCTCACCTGGTCAGCACTCGGTGTGTCAGGTGGCATGTCCACTTCGTGAGCTTGCCCACAAGCTATATCTTCAACGTGGCTGTTTGTTCCAGGCTGATTCAGGGTGGAGTGCTCAGCAAGCAGAGTGCTCCGTTCCGAAACCACCATCTCGTTAGTCTCTGCAGCGTGGTCGCTACTGCCACTCCTGTTGTTCACCTGGCGGCGCAACAGCTGCAGCTCCATACGAATTTTCCGCACCTCTCGCTTGAGCGCCTCCACCTCTTCCCATTCGCGTTGCTCTTTCTTCACCAGCTGCGCGCACCGATGTCGCTCTGCGTCTAGCTCCTGTTTCAAATTCATTATCTTTTGCTGCATCGAAATATTCACCGAGTGGATTTCATTATTTTGTATATCTGTGGTGCCCCCGTGCACACACGCCTTGTGATGCATTGGCCGCACCGGCAGACCTACAAGGTCGATGTGACCAATGGGGCCTTCGGTACAGCTGGAGCCACCGTACACTTCTTCAGACTTCTCGAATTCGCTGAAAACTTGCCGACCGGCTGGCATCCCGCTATTCGTGCACGCAGGAGGCTTACTGTCTTGATCTGCCAGGTCCTTAAACAGTAGGGTGTCACCATCTCTTGCAGCGTTCTCATCGGTCCACTCGTGCATCTTCGTGTGACCTCGGTTGCCCGCCGTTGAGCCTGTTGTCAGTATTACCAGGTCACGCTGCTGCGGCTCGGCTGGCCTGGAGACGGGTACTGACAGCCTCAGTACGCTCTGCCGGGAACTCGTGACAGCACTTCTTTCTTAGCGAGCCATGCAGTGGGCTTGCCTCTGAATAATTAGCGATGATAAAGAAAAATACTTCAGGTTCTCTAACCCAACGGAAATTAAAAACGGCGAAGCAAAAGCATAACAGCACTGTCCTATGCGGATGACAGTTTCAGAGCAGTGTTCGAGTAGTCCAACATACGAAGCAAGGGCATAGCCGGAATTTTTTTTTGGGTGGGGTAGGGGGTGGGAGGATTAATTTTACTTGATGCATGTTTGTGTGGTCACTTGCATGTAAGCGTATACAAGAAAAATTGAATTTTTCGGTGGCCGGGAGTTTCATTCACCAAATTTTCCCTTCCCCACCTCGTGGCGGGTGTGATTCACAGGTCAACATGGTACTGAAGAATGCGAAAAGCTTCTGATGCAATGTTCGCAAAAAGAAAACGAACGAAGATTCGTCATGAATATTTATTATAAGCATTGATATCGTTACACTAAAACAACAAATTTGAAATATAATCAAACACGACCATGAAATTGAATCGGCAGGTAAGCTGTCCTCGACGCAGCTAGAGAACAACCGCAGGCGACGATGACCGGGGCACCAGCGAACATGATACCACAGGCTGACGACCACACGGTGATAGGCGCCACATTGCCATCATGAAATGGCGCAGAGGGCCAAGGCCCATAAGCACCCATCCTGGCGAAGCTCTTAATGGTGCCGACACAGCAGTGTTGCCACCGTAAACCTGCCGCAAACTTGGAGACCTTCGTCTTATGGTATTCGGGCCAGGCGCGCTGGGTCGTGTCCGCCGTCGGTTGCATTGAGATGCTGCAATCCTAAGGCTGCCCATAGTGCAGCCCTCGATAATGAAGCGAAAACCTTGCAACAAAGTCACTGATGTCATCGCCTGAATTACTGATGGTTCTTCGAACCTTATGGCAACAAACTCGGGTGTGAACGCGGCCGACAGTCCAACGCGTTCTGCCTGGAACATTGAAGGCTTGAGTGAGACTGAAGACGAGGCCTGCATCAGAGTGGGGTCCGGACCACGGCAGCGAGAAAGCCTTGTTTGAACACAACGACCAGTGGGCAAGCGGGGATCCAGAGACACAAACTGTGGCGGCGTCGAACATGGCTGGAATAATGCCAGTGATACGTACGCGCTGCATAATGTCTCGTGCACAAAAGAATGATTGATATGTGGGGTTTAACGTCCCAAAACCACTATATGATTATGAGAGACGCCGTAGTGGAGGGCTCCGGAAATTTAGACCACCTGTGGTTCTTTAACGTGCACCCAGATCTGAGCACACGGGCCTACAACATTTCCGCCTCCATCGGAAATGCAGCCGCCGCAGCCGGGATGCGAACCCGCGCCCTGCGGGTCAGCAGCCGAGTACCTTAGCCACTAGACCACCGCGGCGGGGCGTGCACAAAAGAATGGACGACGCCAAAGCGTGGCCAGCGCTTCGAGAGAGAACGTCATCTTCGTTTCTCAAATACCTCAGTCGCAATCTGTATGGCGTACTGAAGTTTGAATAAATGTTCTTTATATTAGTATTTACAAATATTATTTCATCGCCTCAAATATTCGATGTTAATTTGTTATGATTTTAAAATATTTTAAACGAGAAATGTCATTGTATCCCCCCCCACACACACACACTAGCCAAAACAACGCATTGAATCTATCGTTTAGCTCGAGCGCATCATTGTCGCCTTCCCTGATCTGACAGGTGAACGACGCGAGATGGTGCGCCGCTACTTCCTACTCGGTCTCGCTGTGACAAATGTGGTGGATTTCCTCTTTCTCTCAAGGCCCAGGCTACAAGCCCTGCGAACCTTTCTCGTATTTGCGCTTCGTGCAGACCTGGACACTCAATTGTCGAATGCATTGGCTTCCTCCCACCGGCCTGTACTAACAAAATATTCTCCTGTCTTCTACTCATACTTTCTTGGTTATCTTCTTTCTTTCTATCGATCAAGTTTACAGCCTCCTTCCCAACTCCTAAAGGCGCTGAGCTGTGCCCCCACTACGGGAGGCAGTAAATTGTGCCCTTTTATTTTCATCTACTCTCCACACGGCAGGATATCTTTCGTGGAGGATGAGTGCAAACACATATCCCACTCTGTTATTCAGCAACATCGCAGGGAGGCGCGGAGAGAGTACCCACCACCGCATTTGAAACCAAGCAAAGAGGACTACAACATATTGAGAAGCCTTGAAAGGAACACTTGCACACACTGTACACTAATGCGCCAACTGTACCCGACATTACACGAATACATGTGCCTAAATCGCAGCGCATTTGCTCTTTGGTGCACCTCCTGGATTGCCCTTGCAATATACGTACCGACATATTGCCATCGCTGCATACCTGTGACGCCGGCAATGAAACAAACGAACTCCTTCTCGAAACATCTGGGTCAAGATAACCTTGAAGGACCTGGACCAACAACAACGTCTCGCCGCCCGGGCCAAGGAAGCAGTGAAGGCCAGAGGGTATCTAAAATGCGGAGACCTCCCGCATAGGGTAGAAGCCGCACTTGCACAGCTATGTCTTTTCATGAAATGAATGTTTATTCTTGTTTCTTCTTTCTTGAATTTCTCTCTCTCTTTTTCTCTGTGTGATCTTGCATAAGGCATCCAAACCAAGGGCGTCCGCACGGGTGTGCAAAACGGGGGTTGCAATCCGATGTCGATGTCAGCCGCCCACCACACATTCTTAAAATAGTTTGTGATGACACTGGTCAACCATAACAATTAGCAGTTCATCATCGTAGGCATGTCTTACGAAAACATATTGGATGTTGCACATTTGTTCAATGAAATAAATACGCACTGGTCGAGCATCTCAGTAAAAATATTCCTCCGATGCGGTGGTCTAGTGGCTAAGGTACTCGGCGGCTGACCCGCAGGTTATGGGGTCAAATCCCGGCTGCGACTGCTGCGGCTGCATTTTCGGTGGAGGCGAAAATACTGTAGGCCCATGTGCTTGGATTTGGGATTACGTTAAAGAACCTCAGGTGGTCAAAATTTTCAGAACTCTCCGCTATGGCGTCTCTCATATTCATATGGTGGTTACGAGACTTAAAACCTTACATATCAATCAATCAAATCAAAATATGCAACTGCCGTGAAGCTTTACCATATGCTGTGAAAGCCAAGAAAAAGAACATATCGTGTTTTAGGAACACTGGTGCTACTGCTAAGAACAGAATGCCATGTGATGTGAAAGGGAAACCCTTAAATAATATCCGTAGAACATTCCAATATAAAGATGTGTCCCATCAATTGATAAAGGCATGCTCTACCAACTATGGTTTTTGACACAGTAAGCAAGTGGATCTTCACGATAAAGTTCACCTTTATGTTCTAGCCATGTTTCAACCTGCAGTGAATCCATGTGCAACTTAAAAAAGATTTTATTTCTGGCTGCTACGATCCTTTTAATTTTTTCACTCTCTTGAAATCATCTTCTCCTTGGCCTCCACTCTACATAAAAAGATACAGAGGAACAGAAAAAACACTTTCAATCAAATGTGTTGTCAAACGCCTAGGAAGGACAGTGGACAGATACTCCGAACTAAATCTGGCACAAAGGAATAGAAAAGTCAAAACAATTTCTCGCAGAAAGCTGTCTAAGCCATGACGGGGCTCATTATTTGAGGCAACAATTAGGTTAGCAAAACAGATTTCAGCCCCATTTGAAGGAATGTCATTGAATCCAGTCACGCTGATTTTTCAGACAGTGAAACCTTGACAGAACATGCCTCAAAAAATAGGAGAGGCTAATAAAAATCTTTTTAGGCCTAAAAAAGGCTGTTCTCCCTTTTAGTACGTACTGGGACTGTCACACAAAAACATCCAGGAGCTTGTGAATGCTCTGAATATTGTTCCTAGAGCCTGACAGTTCTTGCATCAAGGAAAGTAACCACCATACCAAAAAGACGTTGTATACTGTCTCGCGAGCGAAGACGGGCCTATCACGACCTCCCCACTTCTGTGCCAGAACAAATATTTCTCCGATTTTTGTGGCCCCCAGATAATAGTGTTTTCGATATTTGTCTTGCGGTACACCGAGGTACGTATTAGGCTAGTTTGACCTTCTAATTCATTCGTACACCACTGGGAACGTTTCCCCATTGCCATGCTACAGGCCGGCATTCTGGTCTAGGTTAACAATACTACCAGTAGAATCATGAAATCATTGCGCAACATTCATGCTAGCGGGTACGCTCTCCTCATTGCTAAAAATATGGCAACATCATCCGCCTATGTTCATATCTTTATGTCACGCACTCATAAATTTAAACTGTGAATACTTAAGGTTTTTGTATGGCTACAAAGAGAAGTTTTAGGGACAAAGGAAATAATAGAGGCAAAAGTTGGGAGTCATATTTTACAGATGAACTGCATTAACTTTTCCATTCAATTGGCAGTTCAACTCCAACTTTGTGGAACAATTGTCGTAAGCCACCTGGACACAGTGTAGTACCACAGAGCAAACGCCAAACAATTCAAACAATGTACTATGACAAACTAGATCAAAAGCTTTCACTGGATCAATTTGCATCATTGCAACTCTTCTGAAGTCAGCGTCACAGCCCTCCAACGTGCTTCGTGTTACATGATTGTTCGTAACGATTGACTGTCTTTTTATTCCACAAGATTATTGTGGGCCAGCGATGGTACATAAACTTTCACAAAGAAGTGAATAATCAATAGTAAACGCATGTTTACTAGTTTGCGGGGTATTTCACTACTTTCGCGGCATACTTTTGTCAGCCACCAGCTAGTACAGCTTGTAAGTTTAACCGTTACTGACCAGGGAACTTTTCTTAGTGTTTGGAACTAAGAAACTACTAAGCCACTTAAGTTGCTAGATATTTTGTAGGTGCCGCAGTACATTTTGCCGTAAAAGTGACATGGTAAGAAAAATTTAGGCAAGCTCTAATTTTATTGACTACATTGAAATAGAAGTTTCGTGCTACGTGATGGCAGGCACATGAGGAAATAAAAGGAGACATTGTGATGCGCAGAAAACGACAATTATCTTATAAATTCTGAAACTACTAATAGGTGCGCATCGCGCGGTACTAAAGCAGGGGTATATATAGCCTTGAAGGTGCTCCTACAGTAGAATTTTGCTATGTCTAAGTCGTGAAAACTTGCTTGGGCATGCGTTTGCATGCGTCATCTCGTCATCAGTTCATTTGAGTTCTCATACTCATATGAGTATATATTCATGTGAATATGAGAACTCTTATGGGCATGTCATATCTTCATATGAGTCCATATGAGCATATGCGATTCACATATGTTTGATCATATGCGAATCTGATTTGTTCATATCATCTTGTAGTCAGTTGTCTCTAAATATGTGGCCGTGATGCGCATTTACCACAATATAGTTAATCACGTAGATAGAAGCGATTAACTTACAAGGGTCATGTCAATTTGTTTTTTTCACCCTATACTTTTGTAATACAATCATTTTGATAAGGTAGCGCACACGAACATTTAACAAAATAGGCGTAAACCTCTATTAGCCCAGGCTACTAACAATTTAGTATTAAACTAACCATCTAGTCAGCAATATTGTCTTACTAACTAGGAAGTAATTTTCGCTAGCCTGCATTATACTGCTTTTATAAGCCTATAAGCCTATATAGCTGATGTTATCAGCCTATAGCCAGACATTTATGGTTTACAGGGTCCTTACTTTTGGGGATCATTACAGTGTATGATTTCTTGAATGAAAGTGGATTACCCTTGTTACTCCTCGGCCTTAAAAGCTTTCTAGAATAATTTCGTTATTTCATTTGGGCAATGAGATTTTCCCTCGTAAAAAAGGAGTATTACTGTTTCCATCTCACCTGCAGTTATATTGATCGATAGACTTTCTGTATCTTGGCTATCTGTGTGTTAGCAAAGAGCTTGGGGAGGCTTTTTAAGAAGTGTTTTTGTTAGAAGAAATAACAATTTTTGATAATATTCTGTAAATGGATTCTTCTTTATATGATAAAACCTAACATACAATGATGCTGAGGAAATTATAGGGGATATTATTGCAATATTGGAAGTATATAGTTGTAATGCAATTGTGAAGAAAGAAAACTGGACAAAAAGATAGCTAGCCGTTGGTATGGACCGAACCTGCAACGATTGAATGACGCGTCCGGTTCTGTACAAACTGAGATACTACGGTGGCTATCCCACCGCCCGCTTTGTATGGTATATATGAGCATTTACACCTAGGAGGGTCAGTCAGCGCCACCTGTTGTCATTAGGGCAAGTTTGAGACACTCCTTTGCACGTTGGCGTCACGTAGCACGTGACGCCAATGGCGCATGCTGGCGTCATGTGCATGCACATCCTGGCATGCACAATAGGCACATGCTGGTGTAATGTGCTACATGACACCGTATCTACTGTTTATGAAATTTGATAACCCCAGCACCAGCCCCACTATTCACATTTCACGAACATTGTTGTCTACTGAAAAAACAGTTTGGAGACCTGGCGTGGCTCTGTGGTAGAATACTTGATTACCTTGCAGAATGCTGAGGTTCAATGCCTGCTAAGAATAAGATTATTAATCTACGCGTTGATTAGGTCAACGCTGCAGATGCCACTTTTTAATTAAAGGCGAAGCTCCTTAGGGCAGACCTAGTAGCCGTCTATCACGTCTCACAAAAACCACACCGAAACTGAACTCTTGCTGAGAAAAGAACGAAAACGTATTTAATACGATCAACTTTATGTGTAATCAACCATACGAAAGCGCAATACATGATCACTCGCGCCATCCGTCTGTCCGTATCCATGCATCTGCCGGTCCAACCACGCGTCCATGCGTCCAGCCTTCCATCTTTCCGTCCATAATTGTATCCGCCCGTGCATTGGTGCATACATCCACCTGTCGGTCTGTTAGAGCGCCCGTCCGTCTATCTGTCCGTCCTAAATACTTGTCAGTGACTTCAACTTAGATATTATGCACCTTAGGGTCTATAGGCCACTCGTAGTCATTGATTTCGTTGAGATGCAATAATTTTTTAACGCACTCGAATTTAATTTACCAAGGTTGATTCACGGCGTTTTGGGTTGACATAAACTACCAATCACTTTCAGTATATTGCGCTCGTGTATAGTTGAATTAACCCGATGTGACGGCTGCACTGTAGGGGCTCATATTTTATAAAAATTAATAGCCAACACTGCATCATAAATTGACGCTACAGGAACCTTACGACCTACGTGAAAAGCAGTATCGACACCTAGCGTGGCTCCGTGGTTGAATACATGGTTTCCACGCAAAGTGCTTGGGTTTGATTCCTGCTGGGACCGGGACAATCTTTCTTTACATTCGTCTGGTCAACGCAGTCATTTTCGGCTTTTTTAACGCCCCTGCATTAAAATCACGCATGCATTTTCTTGTCGTTCCTTGGAAGAGAAGGCTCAATCACCAATGGCACATACCAGCCCGCGGGTATGTGCCACAGTCTAGCGCACGCTGTTTGATGACGTACGCGACAGGATTGTGACAATATTCGTGTCCTAAACAGTGAGTCGTATTTGTCAGCATCCATCTTACCTTCACATACTAATTATGGTTCACCCAAGGCTAACGGGGTGATCAGCACCGAGACGTAGGCGGCCAGATAGATCTTTCGATGTGTAGATAGACGCCTAAAGTGCTTGCAGTACGCGAAGAAATACTTCACATTTCAAAAACTGTGCCACAGTTCTTCAATGCCATCAGCCACCACCTCAACAAAGTGCACATTTGACTTATAGTCGTGCAGTGGGTACATCGCTTCACCGAAGATGGAAGAATGGCCTTGTAGGTGCTTTCCCATTTTACAAAAATCATAATGATTTATGTTGTGGTGGGTAGCATGCAAGCGTACCTGTATAGTCACCCCAAGATTTTTTAAGAAGGATACACAAAGGCAGATTTTACAGCTTTAATTATTGCTGTTCAGTGCGTATCTCGCGGACCTGATAAATTGACATGTGGGGTTTAACGTCCCAAAACCAACATATGATTATGAGAGACGCCGTAGTGGAGGGCTCCGGAAATTTCGGCCACCTGGGGTTCTTTAACGTGCACCCAAATCTGAGCAGACGGGCCTACAACATTTCCGCCTCCATCAGGAATGCAGCCACCACAGCCAAGATTTGAACCCGCAACCTGCGGGTCAGCAGCCGAGTACCTTAGCCACTAGACCACCGCGGCGGAGCTACCTCGCGGACCTGGCGGGCTTTTTTGTTTTTAGGTGCGAAGCAGCTCAAGGCGGGTTCTTTTTCATCCCTACCATGGCGTCGAAACCCCCACTGCGCAAGCTCCTCCACTCTCCTCAAGGATCACGAGTCGGCTAGGCAACGCGAAGCCGAATCCAAACGCAAACGTTGAATAGCGGATCCCGAAGCGACGAGGCAACGTGCGTCGGCGGCGAAGGCAACGAAACGCTTGAAGCAACTGCTGCAACCCAAGACCGATGGCGCCCACGCGTGGATAGAGCAAGATTCCCTTGACCGGAGCTTCGGCCAGAACAGCAGTTGGTGTGACTGGCTTTGGTTCGATGACAACCTGACCAACGTCGGCAGCATTCAGAATGAACAACAGCGGGACGCGGTGGTTGGCGTTCTCAACCTACAAGGAGGCGTTAACGTCGAACAAGGTGCCTGTGAATAGCGTGATCAACGGGCAGCGCTACCTGGTGAAACTCGCACATCTGCCCGAGCTGAGTCCGGTAGAAGAACGGCTCATCGCGCAGCATTTGGCATACATGAGCATTAGACGCCTCACGGACGGCAACTGGGAATACGGGATCAGCGGCAGAGTTGTGAACGTGCCCATTGAAGTCCAGGAACTCAGTCAATGTGAGCATTAGACGCCTCACGGACGGCAACGGGGCATACGGGATCAGCGGCAGAGTCGTGAACGTGCCTATTGAAGTCCAGGAACTCAGTCAATGTCTCCCTAAAAACGTCTTGATGACGCGGCCACCAAAATGATGTGCACGTCCTGATGACATGCGCATCAAACAAAGTCTCGTCAGGAAGGATTCGTGCAGGCGTGGTACCACAACGTGCAAAACGTCTTGCTCTGCTCTCTTATACTTTTACAGTACATTCTCATTCATCCTATCAATAGGTTACAGAATATCCCGCGCAAGGGAACCATATCCTCGCTGCTTCGCAACCACCCATGGTTCCCTTTAGCGGGAAATGGTTTAGTTGTTTTTTTACATAGGAAAGATACTACACTAGTATCTTCTATTTCCGAACTCTCCATGCGGTTTCGGTAAAATATTTGAAATAGTTTTTATACTTCGAGAGAAACGAAGACACAGAGAAGCGAAAGAACAACCGTGCCAAATCCTATAGGGTAGCATACATCGTAAAAAGTTTCAGATCAGTGTCTTAACAATATTTCAATGTATACATACTGAGACATAGCCGGATTTTTTTTTGGGGGGGAGGGAGGAAACCATAATTGATGCATGTCCGTGTGAGCGTTTGTATGAGGGCGTACTAAAAATAAACTAAGAGTTGACTGAGCTGTGTGGTTAAATCCACCATAGCCCCACTTTCCCCGCTTTGCTGCGGCAGTGACACACAGATCAACGCAATATACCAAAGAATGCCGTCAGCTTCCGATGCTGTGTTCACAAATGCAAAAGGAAACGGAAATTTGTCGCTAATATTCATTAAATCCAGTCATAATCTTGCAGGTAAACAAAACGATTCAGCCAAAAATAAACAAAAACATCAAATAAAATTGATACGTAAGCGGTCTAGGTCGCAGCTTGAGGACAAGAGCGAGCGAAGATGTCCCAGGCACAACTCGACAGCTTACCACCGCTCGACGACAACACGGTGACGAGCTCTAATTTCCCATCAGCAAGCTGTGAGCTTCAAGTTTCATAAGGACCACTCCCGGCGGAGGTTATGGTGTTGACAAACGAAAAGAGGCTGCCGCAATCTTGGCTGAAACTTGATGGCAGCCGCATTGTTTTGATTGATGACAGATGGCCTATCGCTCCCGTCGTCGGTGGCGTAGAACAAATTCTAAGGTGGCCTGGTGCCCAGCGCTCAATGACGGTGTGGAAGTATTTCAACAAAGATTGCTGATCTCATGGGCTGAATTGCTGATCCTTGTTCGTACTTCGCGGCATCCTACCCGGGCGGGAGCGCGAGTGACAGCCCTATACGCGATCTGCATTGAACAGCGTAGGCTTGAGCGAGACTGCCCCGCCGCGGTGGTCTAGTGGCTAAAGTGCTCGGCTGCTGACCCGCAGGTCCGGGATCGAATCTCAGCTTCTGCAGCCGCATTTGCGATGGAGGCAAAAATACTGTAGGCCCGTGTGCTCAGATTTGGGTAACGTTAAAAACTTCAGGTGGTCGAAATCTCCGCAGCTCTCCCCTACGGCATCTCTCATAATCATATGGTGGTTTTGGGACGTTAAACCCCACATATCAATCAGGCTTGAGTGAGACTAAACATGGAGCGTGCAGCCCTGTGGCATGCGCACCACGGCAACGAGCAATTCCGGTATATGACTGGAAGGGCATGCGGGCAAGCGGGTCTCCGGAGGACCAATCAGCTGCAACAGCTTCGAACATACCTGGGGTCGCTCTGCCGACTAAAACGCGCTGCATCAAGCCGGAAGCTCTCAAAGCATGCTCAGGGCCTCCTCAGGAGGGAGCGCTTCGTGATCAAACGTTTTTTTTTTCCTCTTACATATCTCTCCGTTGCAATCAGAACTTGTTAAAATGGTTGTTTGGGCGAGTTAGTGATTCATGATGGTTTAAAATACGAGTGCGATACTTGGACAAGGACAAAAATACAGTGAAAAGCGCATACTACCAACTGAAAGTTTAATCCGAAGGCTGTGAAATATCTACTGACAGATGAAACATTTCATAAGCACACACGATAAGACCAAATCACAACCCAACTTAACAAAATCAATAAAATATCTCGGTATATAATTGTCCCACCTCACCAACCCCCACTTCGGCTTAGAACGATTCCTTAACGCCTAAGACATCTGAAAAATTTCAACGTTGCTCAGCGTTCACGTTGCTCGGCGAGCAACTGCAGGCGTTGTGAACGTTGCACATGAACGTTGAACGTTATATTGAAAAAAAACTGGAAGATGCCTAAACGACAGATTGCGCGAGCATGCGTGGAACGTTCGCAGCGACAACGAAGGCTTTCTGGCCTAACTTGTCAGTAGATGTGTCTGTGAAGTTCAGCTGGGCCGCCCGCCCAGTCGTGGTTGTTACGAAACGCAAAAAGGAGCGCACAAGGATTACAATTGAAGCTGCAAACATAGCACGTAAATACTTGACTTGCGTGAACAAACCGTCAATAGCTCTGTCCGATAAAGAGCTGGCATTTTTAGACAGTCGCAGGTGCTATAGGAGTTAAGCAATCGCTGTAAGGAACGACAGATTGCGCGAGCATGCGTGGAACGTTCGCAGCGACAACGAAGGCTTTCTGGCCTAACTTGTCAGTAGATGTGTCTGTGAAGTTCAGCTTGGCCGCCCGCCCAGTCGTGGTTGTTACGAAACGCAAAAATGAGCGCACAAGGATTACAATTGAAGCTACAAACATAGCACGTAAATACTTGACTTGCGTGAACAAACCGTCAATAGCTCTGTCCGATAAAGAGCTGGCATTTTTAGACAGTCGCAGGTGCTATAGGAGTTAAGCAATCGCTGTAAGGAAACGTGGGCGTTGGTATAAGGTGGGGCTTATATACTTAGATAATTTGTGAATTTTGTTCTGTTGGTTTGCAGTTTGGTGTTAGCATGTGCTTATGAAATGTTTCATCTGTCAGTAGATATTTCAAAGCTTTCCGATTAAACCTTCAGTTGGTAGTAAGCGCTTGTCCTTACGTATCGAGCTGGTATTTCAAACATTACGCAATTAGAACGGCGTATTGAAGCTTCAAGTTGCATTCCTTTTATAAATATATTAGAACAACTTTATTTGTTCATCACTATTATTATTCATTGTTAATAATTCATAATTTATTTAAATAACAATTTTCTTCTTGGAATGTTTTAGAGTGCATCTGGTTAGAACGGATGGAGAAGGGACACAGCACTGGCGACTCCACAGAAATTGTCACTCCCCTCACCCCAACTGTATAGGAAAAGGGACGCAGATGCTCCATCATCTGGCGGTGGCTGCGGCCTTGAAATAAGGTAGTCAGACAACAGGTGTCAGCAGGGGTACATATTTAAATGGGTGCTGCAAAGTGACGGCATCTGACGTGCCTGGGTCGTCCGCGCTTTTGAATGTAGTCAAAGGCGGACGGCCGAGGATAGAGGTGCGACACCGAAGGGGAGCGTTAGCGGCCACTTCCAGCCAGCCGAAGTCCTTTACCGTTCCGCCTACTTCGCACGACGAGTTATACACTGCAAAACGTATTTTCCCTTGATTACGTAAAAAGGCGTAGGTTGGATTTGGTGGGGTTTAACGTCCCAAAACCACCATAAGATTATGAGAGACGCCGTAGTGGAGGGCTCCGGAAATTTTGACCACCTGGGGTTTTTTACGTGCACCCAAATCTGAGTACACGGGTCTACAACGTTTGCGCCTAAAAAAAGGGCGTAGGAAACATGCTGCCAACCACTTCTCTAAAAAGAAAATAGTACACCAGAGATCACGTAGGACACATAGAACGTACAGCCCGTTCAACTTTCACGGAGATCTCCGCAATGAAGAAATAAAGTAACGGCTGCTACGGAACAACACCTGCTCCGTAGGGCCATTTCTCACACATTATTCATAATACTATTGCTACATGTCTGTAAATAACAAACGTGTTTCCATTAGATTCAAGAAGAGGCATACGTAATCAGCAGATCTTTCTTCTGCAGTATAATGTAATTCAAATTTCCCAGGCCACTATTCCAACTAATCCTGTGGCAGCGTCACCTGAAAATTTTGATATATGGGGTTTAACGTCCAAAACCACGTCACTTGGGAACTTTGGCTGCACCTGCACATGCTAAAAAATTTACGACGTGAATTCAAATGTTTGAAAACTAACAAGGACAAGTATCCTATTTACTAAATCGAATTTTATTTTCCCATGGTCATAAAACGAAATACAACACAGACATGCTACAAATTGTGTGAACAAAAATTGTCAAAGAATTTATTTATTTCGGCGGCTTAGTATCTGGAATTTAAAATACGAAGAAGGAATATCTTAACTTCCAGACCCAAAGCACTTGTTATGTTTTTCTATTGTGTCAGTATTGTGCAGACTTCTTTCCTGAAAAAGAGGGGGAAAAACATTTTGTCAGCACAACTATACACCAACCGAGATGAGAGCAAAAAAAAAAATTGCCCGCAGCTTCCCTCGGGGGAACACTGAGGAGGATGCGGAGCATATAATTGGTTAACGGGGTGTTAAAGTGCGACTTACTTGGGTCGATGGCTAAATTGGTTAACGTGGTTGTGAAATGGGGTGTTAAATTGCGACTTACTTTGTCGATGGCTAAATTGGTTAACGTGGTTGTAGGAGGGGGTGTTAAATGAGTGAACACGTACACACGTATGCGAAAGGGCGGCGCTGGTCGAAGGGACGTCGATCATTGTGTTTGTGGATTCGTTGGCATTCATTTCACGGCGACTTCGGACGTCGACGCGCCGTACAAACCAACGGACGAGCGGCAACTGAGCGAGCGAGCGCCGACCTTGAGTATATATACAGCGCGACGGCGCATGCACTGTCAGCTGTCGAATGTTCTCGAAGGAGAAGCGCGCGCGCGGCACAGATGGCGACGGCGCGACGGCGCATGCGCTGTCAGCTGTCGAATGTTCTCGAAGGAGAAGCGCGCGCGGCACAGATGGTGGGCGACGGCGCGACGGCGCGCGCGTCAGCTGTCGAATGTTCGAGAAGCGGCGCGGACGGCGCACTACAAGGCGCGAGTATAAGATGCTTCCGCATCTAAAACAGTGCGAGCACAATTACTTTATTCATTTCAAGACTCCTAATAGGCATTGTTAGAAGCACTGGCTTGCAGCACAAAAGCAAATGATCCCACATAATAAATAATAACATACCATACAGAATGAAATGGCTGAAAGCACAAACAACTTCATAAACCCACCAAAAAAATGGCTAACAATAGTAGTTGAGACAAAAGGAGCAAAGGAGTAATTCAATGTATTAAACAATACAACGATTAGGGTACTGCCATGCAAAATCACCCAGCATTTTTTTTACCATCACGAATATCGCGGAAAAAATTTTCACGTTTCTCGAAGTTCGAAGCTCGTCCTGGTCATTTATTCCCATTGCCAAAATTCTGGTTTTAACTTTCTGTCTTAGAGTCCGATTCTATAGTTTATCTGTTTCTGAGTCTAACCATATCTCTAGTGCCCATGTCGACTACTTCTCCTGGCCAGGCGCGATCCGCCTAGTCAGCGTCCCTGCCGTCTAATGAATTACCGCTAGACTCCTTTTTCCGCAGTGGTATCGACAGCATTCCTGTAGCACTGGTACCTACGAATGGAGGCTTCATCAGACTTTCTAACCCTCAGGTGGTTCAAAAGGAACTTAAGACAACTTCAAATTATTTCCAGACCATCACAGATGTGCGCCCATTTGGGCGAGGAGGTATCGTGTGTAGGTCGCCGGATCAGACCTGCGTGCAGGATCTTCTCAAATGCACCTTCTTTGCTGCTACCCCGGTGAGTGCTTTTATTCCGCCACACCTTGCATGTACCAAAGGCCTTGTACGGGGAGTCGACTCCAAGCTGAGTCCAGCTGAGACCCTAGACAGGCTCTCTGGAGCAGGCGTAATTTCAATTTACCGGTGTAATCGCCTAGTCGACAACCAGAGGGTACCAACCGAATCTGTTATCGCGACATTTGTGGGCACAAAACGCCCGTCAGAAATAAAATTATTGCCACTGATATTCCGAGTAGAACCCCTCGCTTCTCGTCCGATTCAGTGCAAGAACTGCTGGAGATTCGGCCACAGTGCGGGAGGATGTAAATCTAACGTTCATTGTAGCACCTGCGGAGAGAGTCATCCGTCAAGCAATTGTACTGCAACAGTGGAAAAGTGTCGTCTCTGTGGGGGCAGTCACTGCGCCGACAACTCTGACTGTTCCGCTCGTTCCCGGGAGGTTCAAATCCTAGAAGTTATTGACCGCCGCCGCTGTTCTCGAAGGGAGCCATTGACATAGTTAGAGACAGGGCTTTTGGATACTCTGGTATTACAGCGCGCTGCACTTCCAGTATGGACTCAATCCTATCGCAGGCTATTGAAACTGCTGTGGAAAAGGCAGTGAGTAAGGCAATGGATAAACTAATATCTAACCTTTCCGACTGTTTAGTGCAAATTCTTTCAAGCCAGATTGGACAAACAGTACAGACTAGTACAGAACCTGCAGTATTACACATTACCAGTGACGCCACACAGCTACGCAATGTAGTGATGGACGAACTTTCTGCATCTGCAGGCAAGGCTTAGCAGCCAGGAACACAGGTGCACTTGGACCGACATTCGCCTCGGCCGAGTACAAGTACTGATACAGATATGGAACTCGATATACGATCTAATAAACGTACCAGATCCTCTATCTTCACCGATCTCAAGTCCAAATCTAAACGGAATGAATCAGCTATTTCGCGTGAAGATGCTAACAAGGGCGTGACAGGCGCCTCTGCGGTGCGCTCAACACCATAGGTCAGTTGAGGGTACTACAGTGGAACTGCCGTTCTATATTCTCAGCCTCAACCGACTTACATTACTTTTGCAATAATTTTAATCTTGATATTATAATTCTCCAAGAAACTTGGCTTACACCAGATAAAAATTTCCATCTTGCAGGTTTTCGTTCTTTTCGATTAGATCGCCCATCACGTGGTGGTGGCTTAATGATCCTTGTATCAAGTAAGTTATGCCATAGGGCGAAAATTTCTTTCAGAATGTTAGACTTGGATTGTGAATTATTAGCATTAGACTTGTGTCTCCCCGGATACCACCCTTTTTCAATCGTAAATTGTTACTTCCCCTCCAGTGTGCAAAGCACGCGTTATCTTGACAGCGTTTTGGTAGCATGTAGAAAGGAAATTGTACTCACAGGACTTTAATTAATTCACCATTTGTCTTGGGGTATAAGGACAGATTCTTGTGGTAGGCGACTGTGGGAATGGACTATTGATCACAACCTTTCCTGTCTGAATAAAGGTCATGTAACATTTGTCCGAGGTCAAACTAGCTCAGTATTGGATATAACGTTTTGCTCCAATGCAATCAAGATTTTGTCATAGGCTGTTCTGGATTCGGCAACTAACAGTGACCATCTTCCTGTAGTTTTTGACATTACTTGTCCAACAATAACTTTAGATCAGCCAAAACGCACATACATCAACCATAGCAAATTTCAAGCCTGCCTCCGTTCTGTTCCATTTCCAAGCTTGGAAATGCCAGTACTAAGGAGATTGCATCTACGATTGGTTCAATGCTGGAGGGATCTAGAAAAAATTCTGAATTTTCTATTCCATCCAATAAACGATCCTCCTCTCGTTGGTGGAACGATGAGTGTACGCGCGATTATAGAAGACGAAAAGCCGCTTGGAAAAAACTTCTTCTTAATCAGAGCCCAACAAACTGGAAAGACTATCAATTCCTTGCTGGCGTATTTAAGCGTACAGTGAACCGCGCGAAAAAAGAATACGAGAGTAGACATTTTGATTATCTTTCTAAATCAAAAAATAAGCGTGCTTTGTTCGCTTATCTTCGGACAAGAAAAGTACTACCAGAACCTTTAACGTTGCAGTCATGTGTCTTGACGCCAGTAGAAATGAACACCTCTCTAGAAGACATAGCGCAAGGTTTAGAACGCCGCTTCACTGCGAATTTTTCGGCTATTCAGTCCGTTCTGGTAAACTTGCATGAATTTCCAGAAGTTTCTTTAGCTGAATTGAATCAGACAGTATTATGCTTACCGAGGACGGCTCCCGGACCAGATGGGATTACGAACTCTATGTTGAAATGTTTACTCCAGGAATCGCCTAATCTTTTGCTAGAACTAGTGAATTATTCTTTAGGGAATGCATGGATACCTCCAGAATGGAAACTTGCCGAAATTGTATTGTTGCTAAAAAATGAAAATGATGCATACACGTTGGATAACATAAGGCCGATCGCACTGACATCAAACTTAGTGAAATTGGTTGAGAGAATCATCAATATACGAATTAATGAACTTATTAACATGAGGTCTATTCTAAGTCCTTGTCAAATTGGGTTCAGGGCTGGTTGTTCAATTCGGGATGCCCACGTTGACTTAGAAAGTAGGCTTTAATTAGCTCGGCTACATAAACAATATGCTGCTTTAGTTACCTTAGACATCGCTAAAGCATATGATACCGTGGAGCACTGTATTTTGATAGATCGATTAGAATACCTTGATTTTCCATCATACATAGTAGCGTGGGTTCACAATTTTCTCGCAGACAGGAAATTTTATTGTTTTAAAGATGGGTTTTCATCATCTACTCATACCCGAACGAGGGGAGTACCGCAAGGCTCGGTGCTTTCCCCCGTGCTATTTAATTTACTAATGAGCACCATCCCACGTAAACAGGATATAACAACTTATGTTTATGCAGACGACATCGCATTTTTGCAATTGCAGATAACATTCAGACCTTATATGAACGGCTGCAGACTTACCTTAATATATTGGAGAGCTGGCTCGATGGCAACAGCTTTTTACTTAATCCGAGTAAAGTGCCCTCCTTGTTTTCCCGCTGCAATACCCTGTGAACATCTCTCTGTCTTACCATCATGAGGATATACCACAGGTGGAATCTGTTAAATACCTTGGAGTAATTTATCACACATCGCTTAACTGGCAATCTCATATCGAATATGTCGCCGGAAAAGGTGTGCGGGCCATTGGCATATTACGTAGGCTAAGCAACTACCGCACAGGTATGAGAAGAGACACATTATTAATGATATATCGCATGTATGTTCGTCCCATTTTGGAATTTGTTGTGTGCTTTTCTCTGGAGTTCCAGCTTACAAGTTGCGGCCTCTAATTCTTCTGGAAAGAGAAGCTTTGCGCTTATGCCTTGGCCTTCCCAGAACAGTCGCCAACAATGTGTTGTATCTCGAATCGAGGGTCCCTCCACTTTCTTGTAGAATTCGCCTTCTGACTGTTCAGACATTCTTACGAATTTATGAATCACCATTAA